>JARTUT010000886.1:600000-930216 GCA_030674115.1 Micraspis discolor | reverse complement strand
GCCGAGCTATTCTTCAGATCCAAAATGAGACCAAATGTGTATGCAGAGTTCTTGTGCTTCTTGATATTATTCAAATTCTAAGATTTTACTTGGGATTTGGAATTTATTTGCGAATTGAAAAAAGTTTTATCCCACTAATATTATTCACCAAACTTATAGTTCAGCCATCTTGATGGCCCTTTTCAAGAAATACAAAACACACATATAACGATCAAACAAGTGTCTGTGAACTTCGAATCGTTATATATCGCATGAAAATTCCACAGCAAACATTGTCTCAATTACCAAGAGAGGGATAATGGGTGAAACCACAGGAGTGTGCAGAAAATATGGTAAATGGATGGAAGATACTTGCCGACACGTGTTTCTGCCTTGTTGGCTTCTTCAAGGCAAGGCAACAAGATAGGGATAGAGATGGAAAAAGAATGAATATGGAAGAAACAACAACAGGTGGCCACAACAGGGCGAGCATCCAATTTGTGGCTTCAACCCTAGATACTTCCGGTTTTGGAGGCTAAACCGAGCATCGCCACAATGGAAGCTTAAGCAACCTGTGTGAAGCGACCAAAAAGCCAAAGATACCATTAAATCAAAAAGTATATATTGCGGTAATATTAGATATAAGAGAGAAGGATAATGGGCAGAAACCGTAAGGAGTGCAGAAAATATGGGAAATGGATGGAAGGTACTTGCTGACACGTGTTTCTGCTTATTGGCTTCTTCAGGGGAAGGCAGCCAAGAGAAACCAGGAGAGGATGGAAAGAAAGAATATGGAAGAAACGACAAAGGTTACCACAACAGGAGCGAGCATCCAATTTGTGGCGACACTTGTTTGGCAAGAACCTTCCATCCATTTCCCATATTTTGTGCACTCCTGCGGTTTACCGAACATTTCAGAATGCCTGCCTAATATTCCACGTCAACATTTGAAGATGAAGAAGCAATCGCCAAGATGGGTTCGCCGTTGGCTGGCAGTGGACCAAAACCACGAAACCTTGTGACAACTACGACGGACTTCTGCACCCATTTAAGGCCAAAATCTAAATCCTGGACCCACCACTATACGCAAGAAACCAAGAAATAGTCGACGCAGTGAACCTGTCAAGGCGAACGTGGTCCAAATGGCGAATGTTGTGCCAGTAGGCCACAAAGGATATGGCCACTGTTTTTGGGATTCCTAAGGAATTATCCTCATTGACTACTGGGAAGAAAAGTCAATAACAATTGAATTGATTCAGCTCCGCATTCCAGGAGAAATGATCCTTTCATAAAAAATTTTATATTCTAGAAGGCATAAAAAAGTTGGAATATGGCTGAGCAAAGTGTATCGAGCTATAATTACGATATGTTGAGAAATAAATATAAAAAAAATCAAAACATCGACTTTTCTTTCAAAACCGGGTACTTAAAAATTTACCCACGTTTCGTTCGGAATCTGAGTTGGTTATTTTCAAAATAGATTAGTCCAGAAAAACCTTGAAATATTAGTGTTAGTTGCTTGATTGAATTCGAATATATTCGAGCTGAGTTTTGAAAGCTTGCAAATCATAATATAATATGAAACATTCTCGTGAGGTGAGGAGCTTTTCCGTGTTCGTTCTAAGGTTTTTCTCTGTACTCCCGAATCGTATGTTACTGATACAACCACCTCAATGAATGAATAAACCTATATCTCAAATCAAGAAAAACATTCCCAGTTTTCCTTTAGTCTTGTTCGAAGAAAATTTTTCTCTCTTGAGATAACTTTTATATTCAGGTACAAATAGAAAAACCGCTGATTATTCGAAATATAATCTTCTGAAACCTCCACAGGACCTAAGGAGAATTAATCATATCCTTTAGAAATAGTCGTAAATTGAGCCTTTTCCGAGTACGATTTTTGGTCAGAATTGTCATAAAATGACAATTCCTGTGTTTTCTAATAGCTTAACTCTACGCTGATGGAATTTGAGAATGTATCAGATATAAGCAACTTCCAAAATGTTTGTTGAATTCCAGCCTATATCTTATCGGATATCAAGTATTAATTAATTTTCTCGGTTTCATTGGAAATCTCAACTTTCTTCACATAAGAAAATGTCTGTCCCAAAAAAACAATATAGAAATAGATATCTTTTTACAGTAAATTCTTGACCAATGAAATACCTTATTAATTCAAGTCCAAATCACGAAGCCATCATTATTGAAGAAAAGTGTGAAAAAGGAAATTTTTGATTGGCTATAGATTTCGTCAATTTGTGCAACAAATCATTTGTTGTAAAAATAGAACTCATCATTTTCCTTTAAAAATGTCCATGAAATTTATTCTGGAATCTACTTCAATACAAACTTCAACTTTTGATTTATAGGTACTATGTATCATTCGTATAAAAAGAAAAAGGAATATTCATTCTAACTTCTACCTATGAATATCTGTGACTTGAATAGATAGAAAAAACTCCTATATCTTTTCATGTGCTCAGACCACCAAGATGAATATTAAGATTAAGCAAGAGACAAGAGATTAATAAGCTCCCCATAAATACTTGAATTTTTAGAGATCTGACGAAAATCCTATGAGTAACGACTATTTTCAAAACATTTTTTCAGAATATTTTCAGGATTTTCTAGTCCTACTATCTTCACAAAAAGTGGTGTACCTATTCTTTTCTCTCAAGTTTATTCAAACGATTTTCAAGTTTCAAATTTAATGGACATCCTAGAAGTTATTGACAAAACAAATTTCAAATCCTGAACTATTGGACGGATTCCACCTAATAAAGAACTTGACCGTATTTTCAATTAAATTATAATGTAATGTATAAGTTTTCTTATCTCCTTCGTTAAAAAGAGGTTTTTCGGATGGATGGCCATACTCAAATTTCAATCAGGAAGTGAAGCGCAACCGATTGAAACGATATTAGAAAACTACGGACATTTGTGTGAAACGATAGCACGCTGTTTCACAAGTTCAATAAACCAAAACATGCACGTGAGATGTGAAACTGTAATATTGATAGAAGATGTTTCATGCTTTTTAAATTTGGAGAAAATTCAATTGTGGAATTTTTGGGTTGTTTGTTCAATTTATTTTTCTTTCTGACAGGCGTACCGAATAAAAGAATGTGTATTAGGAAATTTCAAACAAAATTTGAGAATCAACTATGAGGTGGTACGAATTTTCTTTCCAGAAACAAATTATGTTGCTGAAATGTTAGCTTATTTGGAAACTTCAATTATTATTCACATGTAAGCTCTGTTAAATACTTCAATTAAAATGCCAAATAACCTCTTTTTCTACAACAGCTCTCCTGACACCATATCCAGTATATAGACGTGAAGCTGTATTGGGGTCAATTTGATATCTTCTCCAAACCGATAACTGGCTCCTATTTATCATCTCCGACACCGGAAACAAGATTCGGAAGGGTCCATATCCTATTACTAATACCGAGACGTAGCACGAAACTCCGATATCGGGCCAAAGGGATATATTTTTTGTATTACGCGAGTGTAGAGTCGCCGTTTTTGCCCTATCCAGAATTTTTATGGGCCAAGGGGTCGTTTCTTTTAAAAATGATGGTTTAGGGTCGGCCAAGGTAAGGGTAAGCGAGTATCGATATGGTAATTCTCCAAGGTGGAAGGTCAAGTTATGAAAGAGATAAACTTCCCGAGAGCTGAAGGAATTCAATTATTCGTGGATAGCATTGTTTCTTGGAGATTCATTAATTTCTACTATTGAATTATATATTGTATTATAGGAAGTTTTGATGAATTTTGAAGTGAATGAAAATGAAGAAGAAAGGTATTGACATGAGGTCAGGAATCTTTGAGAGCTCTAACTGATATTATCCTAAAATTAAGTTGTTAAAACGAAGTTGAATTGAATCACACTTATAAACTGGCAATGGAATAAGAAGTCATTTATTTCATATCATAAATCATTAAAAAATATACTTTTGATTGATTACGGCCACAAAATTTTCAACTGCATCTAAATCACAAAATGCAATGTGTTCCCCCTTTCGCAAGTGGCAGCGAGTGAAGCAGACTATTGGCTTGAAAAACCGTGGTGAGCGCTGCATGATTAATATGATTGTATATTTTTTGTTGCACTTATTCTTCAAATAGAGTGCTTACAGATTTGCCTAAATATCTGTGTTTCTTGAATAGTTCAGTGAAACTGATATTAATGGTTTTGTTTTGACTTACCGATGAAGAATCCGTGAACAAAATCGATTATATTCTTTCGTAGGGACGATTACGTCCGAACATTTTTCATGTGATGCATTTCTATCATGAGAATACATCATTTAAATTGAATGTATATGTTTGTTAATTATATCTATTTTTTTGTGGTGGTTGTTCAGTATCACACAGCACTAGAGTTCGGAATAATGCTTTAGAACAGCGCGCAAAATCTCCTAAACTCAAGTCTACATTTTTTGAACGGACTAGTCATAGTCATTCTTCTACAGGCATTGATTCATTGATAAGAAATATTATCACGATATCGGAATATTTGCATAATTTTTGATTATAGGCGCGCATTCTGGCTTTTTATTTGGCGCTCTTGTTCACCCGAACAGAGTGCCTATCATTTTGCCCGAATGTCTGTAATTTTGGAATATCGAGCCGAAAATGGTCTCAATCGATTGGGTTCGACTCCCTGATGAAGAATTCGTGGCGAAAGTTGAGTCTGTCCGGCCGGCCGTATACTCTCTAGCACCCAAAAGGAATCAGCTAGAGTTTTCATATTTTTAGAATAGGTTAATTGTCCGAATATCTCGGTCAAGTTCGTTATTGGGCCAAATCCGTCGGATGGTTCAGTAGTTATGAGCATCTGAAATTTTGTTTCCTCAATAACTACTAGAATATCCATCCGATCAAGTTAATACTTGTAATGTTATTGAGGAAGCTGAAACGAAACGGCTTGCAAAATTTCGCAGAAATCGTCGCGCTAGAAAATTTTTAAAAATTCCCCAAAAAAATTTTCAATACTCAATATCTCCTAAGACTTCATTTAGATTTAAATAAAAATCCGTATATATATTGAGGTTACCGATATCTTACTCATCCTAAAATTTCATTGTCGTAGCTTTCCTCCTTCTGAAGATATGATCATTTTTCTCATTTACTCAAGAGAAAAATAGAAATGTCATGAAGTCCGAGTTTTGTCATTGAAAGATTTGCCATCACAGATCGATATTCGTTTGACAACTTGCGGACCTAGATATCAGTGTCAGTTGGCGTAATATCAATCAAAATTTTCATAGAATTCATAGAGGTAGAATTCGATGTCGATGACGTTGTCAAAATTCAGAAAAGCACAGACGTAATATTAATCAAAAATTTTTTATCATAGAGAAAGAATTTGATGGAGTTGTCAAAACTCAGAAAAACAATGACGTAAGTTTTTAGGAGAAGCATAGAACAAAATTTGGTGAAAATTATGAGTAGTTATTTTCAAATTGGGATAAAGGTTTGTTTATTCATTAGGCTTTCATATATACATCACATTGTCCCATAGTACGGAAAAAGACTATTGTTCACCCGATCAGAGAGCTTATAGATTTGTTAAGGTTTGAATATTTACTCGCAAGTAGCTCAACAAGAGCGCCAAAGCAATCTGACCTCACGTCAGTGCTTTCTAATTTTTTTTAGGTACTCTGTCCCTAGAAAGTCCCATATGCATGATCGTTCTGTGCCTACTACTAGATGAATTTTCTATATTTAGTTCAAGGATGGCATTCGTAACACTTGCGATGGAATCTACAATGCCTGCAATTTCCGACCTATGGTCAGTGAAAATTTTGAAGAATTAATGGTTTTTTCAAGTTGAGGAAAATTTCAAGGACAGCAGTCGTGAAGAATGACGAAACCATGTAATTTCACATAATGTTGTGTAAAAGTTTAGATTTTATTGATGGGAATGTTCAGTTATCAGTCAGTATAACGGTGCCAAGCAAATATTTAGAATTTTTTTCATGAACTCCTGGATATGGAAACGAAGAAATACATAGGTACAGAGTGATTTAATGATAATGAGAAAAGAAAGGTGAGAAATTTTCTCAGTAGTACGTATCTGATGCTTTCAAAGAAGGGCTAGGAAATAAGGGGTGACAAAACATCAAAATTTGATTTAATTCGGTGAAATGTGAACATCACCCTGTATATTACAAATGGGCTGAACGTGTCGATTCAAAAACCATTATACGAGTCCCGCCTGATTATATAAATTCATGGTATCCGTTTGCCGCGTTCTTCCCGGAAAACCCTGTATAATGACGCGATTCAGCTGAAAAGAATGTTGCTTATAAAACATAGGTTTGGCTTTTTTACACAAAAGGTTAGGCTGTTAACCACCAGTTGTATACAAAGGGTTGATGCTCTCCTCTGTTGATCAAGCATTAAGTCTGTTGAATCATTAGCAGAGAAAATTCCTTGGTTACATTCTTATCGTGATTTCAAAATTTTCCATTTTCCAATTTCAGTACATATCTACTTAAGCTGGCTGAATATCGCATAAAGTCGGCAACACAATGAATGAAGGAATCCAATCTTGATTCCTGTAATATCAACACAAAATCGATCTAGCTTTTTAATCTTTTGTGATTTGTGGCACCAAGCAATTTTACAGTTAGGTACTTTATCGGATCTCGAAACCACTACAATCTTTTTCTATTGAGTTGCTACGACTTACACTATTTCATATCAGTTCTTCTCGGTTCTAAGGGAACTTGTGAGATGTTGATAATTTTCTCTTAACTGACTCGAAACTTTCAGTTTCTGAACATCTCATGGCCAGTTGCATAAGACTATAAATTCTGGTTGAACAATGAACTAGAGTTCTAAACTGAAATTGCTATAGTCTTTTTGGTTATGAACTCCAGTTCATTACAGAATAACAGGTCATAAGTCTTAGAATAAAATCGAATGCAATTTTTGCGCGCTTGTCCAGTATACTACATAGTATAACTTCGTGCTATCGCTTCTCCTAAATGTCTACAATTTTTGGCAGCTAGCCCGAAATAGTTTCAATCAATTTGATTCGACATCCTCATCAAGGATTCATCGGCAAACTATATATGCCCAGCCAGCCGAAGACTATATCTTCTTAAAGAGATAACCTAGTGTTTTCATATTTTCAGGATAGGTTGATTATTCAAATTTCTCGGTCAAGTTCGTTATTCGGCTAGATACATAATCATCAATCAAAGACCTTTGACCATGTGCCCCACTAACGTCTTCTCTTCAAGCTTGAGAACCTTGGGATTCGGGGTGATTTGCTCCGATGGATCGAGGCTTTTCTTTCCGATAGGACTTTTCGGGTCCGCGTCGGTGGCTCACTGTCTTCTGCAAGGAGGGTGGTGAGTGGTGTCCCACAGGGTTCCGTTCTGGGCCCGCTTCTCTTTTTTATTGTACACGTCAGACCTGCCTTCAGTGGTAAAGTCGGTTTGCTCGTTGTTTGCCGACGATGCCAAAATCTACGGGAATCCCTTCACCCAGTTCCATGTTTTACAGGATGATCTCAACGCAATTACGAGATGGTTCAATACGTGGTTGATTCCACTCAATATGGACAAGTGTAGAGTTCTCCACATGGGTATAAATAACCCACGACAGATATACCATTTGTCAAATCATGTCATTGAATCTGTATCCTCCCACTGTGATCTTGGAGTAGTTATCACTGAGGACCTGTCGTGGTCAGAACATATTGTGGCTATTACCAGCAAAGCCAAACGAATGCTCTACATGATTAAAAAGAGTTTTGGAAGATGTGACCCTCAGACCTGCAGACTCCTATATACTACTTTCATTCGACCAATCCTCAAATACGCCGGTCCCGTGTGGGCATCTGTTTTGCGCAGAGATGCCCGTTTACTTGAATTGGTCCAGCGTGGGGCTACTAGGATGTCGTACGGATTTGTTAGACCTCCCTACGAGGAAAGACTATCCGTGATGCACCTCACGTCATTCGAGGCTCGCCGTCTGCGGGGGGACCTGATTACGGCATACAGAGCCTTCCATGACTTGTTCGGTGTGGATTTGTCATACATATTTGGCGAGGGAGAAGTTCAACACCTCTGGAAGGGAGCACTTTTTTATCAAACAGGATTTTTGCTGCGTGGAATGCTCTGCCAGACGTTGTGGTGAAAGCAGCGTCGGTGAATGGGTTCAAGAGTTCTCTGGATCGATGGTTCGCGGGTTTAGTTTCTCGTTAATTGTTCATTGCTTTTTGTTGTATTTAGTACTGTGACATATCATTCATTGTAAAGTTATTTTTGTGAGTTTAAAGAATTTATTTCTCAACTCGTCTCAAATTGTAATAATAATAATAAAATATATTTGAAGGTCTTCTTTCTTCAAGAGTGGTCTTCTACTGATATACAGAGAGGTTTCTTCGAATTGCACATATCGAATCTGAAAATAAAAGACAAACTCAGAAAAAGAACTGAATACAAAATTTACGTATCAAATTTGTTTGAAATATACCGTGAATAGCCTCAGAACCATCTTGAAATTAATATATGGGACAATTATTGATGAGATGAGGAATTGTTTCTTCTGCATATCCACATTCACAACTTGCACTTGCAACTGTTTTCCATCTGAATAGCTATTGGTATGAGCATATGCTGTTCTCAAACGATTAAGAACTGTCCCAATTTTTCTTGAAAGACCCAAAATTAAAATTTTTTAGAAGAATCAGAAATGAGATTTTTATTGAACATTTCAAAAGAGTTCATTCAATATTCCATAATTCTTTATCGCTGATTTTCATATTGAAGAACGTATTATACCAGAATGATTTATGTGACTTCAATCTGAAAATTATATTTTGTGGAATTTATGAAATAAGTGGAAATAAATTAGGAAAAGAATGATATTTGTTCAAGAATTCAGAGCTGCAGTCTGTTTGCGAATATGGGGAGGGACAATGTTAGATAAAACTGGTAACCAATGAACCCGTGTAGATCTTATGGTGCCAGTAATTACTCCCATGGACGTATTCAATTATGCATCGATTTTTAATGTATGTGCAATATTTAACAAAACGGAGCAACAATACTCAGCTGCAGAAAATACTAAAGCTAGAGATGATGCTGTGACTGGAAGCACTGGATTTTCTTAAGAATATTATTCCTAGTTTTCAGTTGCAGGTTCATATTATCTAAATAAGCCTTGTAATTGAGAGATGAATCTCAATTAACTGCTGAGTATTTTGGTTAGAAATTATGATCGATAGGAGAATCATTGAAAGTTATAGCTACTTCTCTATATTTTTCATGATTATTCAGATAGAAACAAGATACCTACCTCTGTTTTGTTGGGATTGGGACATATTCGCCACTCAATAAAATAATTATTTAAGATTTCCAAATCAGATGACAGTAGGTTTTCCATAGTATGGAATGTTGGTAAGCAATAGCAAAGTCGTCAGCATAAACAAATCTCTGAGATGATGTCGTAGGTCACTTTATCACTTAGATATAAATTGAAAAGTAAAGGAGCTAGAACTGATACTTGAGGAAGACCGTTCTTCAATGTTTTGAAATTGCTACTCTTATTGTCAATAAAAATACGAAATATTCTATCAGATAAAATATTTTCTAATAATCGTACCATTTTCCTACACTACAGATGGGTATAGAGTTTGAAAATTAATCCATCTTTCCACAGTGTCATATGCCGAAGATGAATCAATGAAAGTAGCTCCTGTTTTCAATCTATTATTGGAGCCTGATTCTATGAAAGTTGACAAATTAAATATTCTGATATTCCATCTCCGTTGGGTAAACCGTCGAGAAAATATAGGTGTTTTCCTTAGGGCGGCTCTTGTAGTCCAGTAAACTAGTAGAGAAGTACGTATGAATATGTTATTATATGGATCGAAATTTCATTGAATGACATGTCTTGATCCAGTGTTTGAATATTAAGTAAGATGACATGTTGCAGTTCGAAATTGAATATTATTGTGCCTGAAATTGAACTGAAAAATGCTTTGAGTTTCTCCATTTTGAAATCAAGAGAATTGTTTGTTGACTTTCGAATATCATCTATCCATGTAGTTTTTGTATCGCACTCTTCCAGAGTTAGTGAATTAAACAGGCGCGCAAAGCCGCATCATGTAACTAAGATATCTTAAACCTGGTATGGCACTTGTCAAATTTTGATTGAAATTACTTGATCTAAAACCTGAGATATGGGAGATGTTTCGTGTCGTCTCCACCCTTGAATATGGCAAAGATATTTGGAAAGGAGGTGTATGCGCTGATACGATTTCATTTTACAGGTTTGGCGGTAAACTTATTTTCCGAATATACTAATATTTAAACAAAGATTCTGCGTTCCGAAAATGTTCCAAATGTCACAGAAAAGCTCAAAGGATAATTGTACATTAAACTAACTGGCAATAATGTCTTAAACTCTGAACAGCTGCACTTGCATGAGAAAAAACAAAAAATTTTCATCCCGGAAATCTGAAAATAAAATTTCATCGTTATTTTCTCCACAATTTCAGAAATCTTACTTGTAACGAACATAAATCTGGAATAGTTGAATCGATGTTCAATTAAATTTCAGCAATGACAATCTAGAATTGAATTTAATGTCAAGCTATCATGGATGAGTAACTTTAACGAACAGTGGGAACACTTTCAGTTGAAAGATAAAATGAATGTCATTCATAATATCAAGCTTGAAAAAAAATTAAATGCTTTTCAATTGTGACTTCCTTTTCGATCTTAAATCCGCACTATAGAAATCAATCGATTTGTTACCCATAGAAATCTTTTCAGTCATTGAACGAAATCAAGGGAAAACGCGTGAAAAATCCGTTAAAAATCATTGACATACACATTATGAAGTGCAAAAATAAACAACCTTAACCTTGACGTCCGATATCGTGAAATTTTCCAGAAACAATGATTGCTTGAATTGTCAACATTCCTTTACGAGCGACCTTTCACAATAAAAAGCTCTAAACATCCAATCAATTTCGGGGTTACGTTCGACAAACTACGCTCTATCAAATACCGACTCCGCGGGAGAGTGCGCTATTGCACACACAGGTTATTTAATTATTATGGGAGAGAGAGAAAAGTTCAATAACCGTATTTCGAACAACCAAAATTTCGCCTTGGCCTGCATTCGAATCTCACTGCTCATTTGCGTAACTCTCTTCATCGATGAATTAAACGTTTCGTATTCTTCATTATAATACGATTTTTTTATTGAGAATTCTTCCATTGCATTTGAAAATTTGTAAATGAACCAACCGAATCTAGCCATCGATTTTCAGTTGTAAACAAATGGCAAAATAACTTCAACATAAAAATTAAGTTTTCAGGTAGACTGGCAAGCGATAACATCACCAGAAACATGGATCGCTTGTTCTTTTCCTTGAGAAGATATTATGAAATTAGTCTGGTTAATGAGTTTGAAATTATGAAAATTAAAGAGTTTTTTTTCTGATATTGTGTGATATAGCTCATTCCATTCGGGATTATTTCTGGAGCACTGTTCTGAAAAATTGTATCAGCACACTGAAAATTTCTTATTATAATTATAACCAATAGAAGATTTTAACTTGAGGTTTTCAGTTTTTACTTGAAATTGGTAAACTTCTAATTTTTTTGAAAAAGATTTCAAACTGTATCTTCATTATTAATCATTTCAATTTAACGTTGAGAACTGCCTTCCGAGCGCCATTTGGAGGTTGCGCGTATAGTGTCGCAAGTTAGTTACAATTGAATTATTTTTAGAGTATATATAGGGTGAGTCTTCGAACACTGCATTAATTTTAACCAAAGGTTCTTTAGGTCAAGAGAAACACTTTTCCCCATTTCAAGCATTTTAAGTATTCACATTTGGCAAATATTCTCTGTTGTCCAGTTTAGTGAGAATGAAAATTACCTTCCACAGCATCCACTATTGAATCTGAATTGTTTAAAAACATTATTTTGCCTCTAAGAATAGATACACTCACTCATCTTTCATCAGATGATTATATCGATTTAATTCCTTTCAACATCAAATAGCTCAAAAAATGGTGCAATTTAGAAACGAAGATGATGAATGATTTCATCTGCAACAAAGAATAATCTAGAAAGTACAAGATACGGACCTTCAGTTCAAGTGATATTTGTTTTTTATGCAATTGAACCAATCTGTCCAGTAGTAGTGAGAAACCTACAAGAAATGGAATAAATCCGTTAATACCAAAATATGCATGACTGTTATCAAAAACCTTCTACCAGAGATGATTTCAATTGTTATTGTCGTTTGAATATATAATTTCAACACCCTATATCTTTTGAACGGGGCCAAATTTGGAAAAATTTTATAGGAAGAAAATGTTTCTTTTGACGTCAAGAATCTATGGATAAAATTAACGCAGTGGTCAAAGACTCACCCTGTATAGTAGATTTGAAGATCTGAAAAATCACAATAATCTAAACACCTTAAAGAACTCATTTCCGTTGAAACTTTTCATTGAAGTCAATTTTCCAATAAATAAATAATGAAATAATTGCGACAAAATTATTTCGCTTCGTGGAGGCACTCTTGTATACCGATGGAATAAGGTAGTAAGATAAATATTGAAATAAATTTAGTACCGTTTTTATAATCATTCTTTTGAGATAACCAAAAATGTATTTTCTGTGAAGAAATCAAAAGAAAGTTATATTTAAAACGAAATTTTATTTTTTTATTTTAAAACGTTGTCTATAAATTGCTATGGATACCTAGGTGAGTGTACTTTTTCTATATAGAATTATTTTCAACGGCTCTTACTTTTGTTTTTACCTTGAAAAATTGGTTATCTCTAATTGAAACGTGATAATGGTTTCATTCTTTTGCGGTTACGAGGGATTAATCGCATAATATAACTTGAGAACCGTTTAGTAAAAAAAATCCAACTTATGATTTCCATTCAGTTCAGATAGCTGCAAAATAAATTAATTGCAGATTTTGCTAGTAAACACGGGAAATCAGTTCTATTCTCATTCAAAACAGAGTATTTATTGTTTTGTTTTCTCAAAAAATGTCGTCTAATTTCAAAATCAAGCAAACGTATACATCTCCATAGTCTATTTGGAATAATAAAGGATGAGATCATTGAAAAAACGTAGTCCAAGTAGGATTGACGTATATTTTAACATAACATTCCAGTATTGCTCTGACTCTTTCATTCGTAGTTTACACAGAGGATTAATGGTCGTTCGAGGCTTCACTGCAGAGTTTGCTGAAATATTGACCTTATCGAATATCCATCAAGAACCTTCACTTCAGCCTGATGTTTTTCCTTAGAAAAAAAAATTTCTGGTATCTTTTTAATTTATACGTTATACGTCATACATTCGTGTCATACGTGATACATCAGAATATTCATTATGAAACGCATCGCGACTATAATGGCGATTATTCGTGTTCGAGAGCGCAATCGAAAAGTTAGAATCATAAACATAGAATAAAGGCTTTCATATGGAAGTCCATTATAACAGAAATTCATTGCTAGCCAAATATATAAAATATAAAAATGAATTAGAAAATTTCTAGAGGACAATTGGAGATCGACGGGTTCACTATTTGACACCTTTCTGCTATTGAAACGTTATTCGGCACTCAAATTTCTGCTCTTATTAGTTTGAGGCATTTATGTTGGTAGCACGTGTTCTATGATGACCACAAAAACACGGAGGAAATTTAGTTGATTTTTCCTTCCTTATATTAGAGCCCTTATACCGCAAATCATATGGCTTTGAACTATTCTGTCACCACGATGATCTTTTAGTTTCATGTGATATATGAGGAAACATATAATAGATATTCAGGATTGATATGGTAAATATGACGTGCATGATTGAACGTTTTCCATATAACCTCATGAAATACGAGGTAAACCTGCAGATTCATTCAGATAATCATTGATATACCTACTGTTTACTCGACCCAAATGAAAATAATGCTAATTTAATTACATAGAACCATACGGGCTTATTTGAATATTCATCAATGGAATTTATCGACGTCAATCAGCGTACCCTAATCTAAATGTCGCCACGTAATTAATAAGGAAAATGCTCGATGACTATCTACCGGTCACAAATTCAATTAAATCAGTAATTAAAGGAGCAAAGTATGAAGAAAAGTAAAGATTGTGGGTAATGATCTGGACGTGATTCAATGTTATGATTAATATAAGGCAACCCCATGAGTTGCATGTTTTATATTTTATTTTTATGTAGAATATCTAGAATATGATATATACTCATTACAAGAAACATAATACGAATATTGGTGTAACCTCGAGTTACATAATTGAAAATTTCAAGAATGAGAGTTGTAAAGAAACATTGTGCGTAGTGGGGTTTCCCCCGTGCATTCCTGCAAAGATGACCTGTAGAACATGGTGAACAGGTGGAGATGCATATCCAGTCTATCTGGTGGTCGGAGATAACCTTGGCCAAGTACTTTCCAACAGTCGTATTCTTTCTGTCGACCATGCCGTCTGACTCTATGAGGAGTGCAGTCGTTCTGATTCCTAATAACTGCATAAGTTCTGGAACAATCTGTACTCAAATTTACGTTCATGATCTGAATGGAACTTCATTGGCATGCCTAATGTAGATAACATCTTCTTGACCACTATGTCATCAACCGTTGCGGCTTCTTGGTTCGGAATGGCGTAAGCCTTCACCCATTTGGAGAAGTTGTTCATAGCAAGAAGGATTTAGTTGTTTCCATCTTCAGTTTCAGGAAACAGATCAGATATCTTTTGCTACGCACTCCATTGGACTACCAACGTTGAACTGCTTCATTGGGGTCCTACGACTTTCTCTGGAGCCTTGAACCAAAGTACACAATATTCATTTTCGGCTCCAATTCTTCACGTCTTTCCTGCAGTCAACCCAGTAGAAACGCTCTCATAATTTCCTCCGGTTTTCAACCCAAAAACAATGTCAACTTCTCTTGGTCCCGTCTCAGGTTATATAGCAGCTAGTTCTAATCAATTGTAGTGGTCCTTCGGCAAGCCTTTTTATCCTCCCACTTTCTACAATTCGCAGACCTAAGGGCATGGCCTCCTAGACACAGTGTCAGTCCATGGGAATTTCTTGTACGTTGGTCAACAGTGAAATTATACTCCTGAAGTCTCTTAATCCATTGTGCTACTTGACCTTCTTGATTCTTGAATTGAAAAAGCCATTTAAATACTGCATGATCTGTTCTCAAAAGGAATTCTATTCCGTGAAGGTATTTATAGAAGTGTTCCATTGACTTGACCGCAGCAAGCAATACTCTTCTCGTGAAACCATAGTTATGTTCCAGCTCCAACAAGACTTTGCTGAAGTACCCTATAAATTTCTATTATCATCTTGAAATTGGGACAATATATCACCTATTGCTATGTTACTCGCATCTGTGTCCGATATGAATTTTCTTTCATCTAGGGTAACTCAGGATAAGGGCTGACGTTAGAGCATCTTTCATTCGAGTAAAGGCTTCTTCCCACTCTAAATACCATACGAAGTACTTTCCCTCTTCGCTCAGCTTTGTTAAAGCTATTGGCAAATATCGATATTGGCTCCAAGTACAAATTTTTTATAGCGAGTGCACTGCTCAAGAAAGCTTCAGACTTGGTGTTTATCTTGCGGTGTTGGCCATTCGAGTACGAATTTAATCTTATTTGGATCGGTACTTACTCCAGCTTGAGATTCTACATGTACCAAGTACTTTACTTCCTTCCTGAAAATGAGACACTTTTTCGGACTCAGCTTCAAATATGCAATGCACAGCCTCTTAAGGAAATCCCATAAGTTAATTAGATGTTCATGGATGTAAGGGCCAAAAACATCGTCTGAGTACACAAGACAGGTCTTCTAGGACGACAGAATGGTCTCCCTCAGACTTTCTATAGTAGCAGGTGCGTTGCGAAGCTGTGAACTGCCACAATCCGGTAACGATAGTGACATCTGCTTTTTCTTTGTCTTTGGGATCCAATTCGATTTACCAGTACCCGCTTTTTAGATAAAGAGTAGAGAACCATTACGAGTCTAAACGTGTATCTAAGGCGTCGTAAATTCTTGGAATGGAATTACAATTCTATTTGGTGACTTCATTGAGATACAGAATATAGTGCTACCATCCACCCTTTTAGCCAGAACTACAGATGATAATCAAGAACTGTCTCAGGGTTCTTTTATGCCTTGGTTATACATGTCCTTGATTATGTTCTCGGCCTCATCTCTCTTAGCGTGGGAAGTCTTCTTGGATATTAGCGAATAGGCCCTGAGCTTCTGGAATTGATTGGATGCCTTACAAGATTCGTTCTTCCCAGATGGTCATCAGCCATAGCAAATTTATCACTGTATTCAGTAATTAATTTCCTTACTTCCTTGATGTATTCTGATTCTAAGTTGCTGCAAGACAGATGCTGTTCCAGAACCAAGCGTATCACATCATCTATACTCCCGGTGTTTATTTTGGAATAAATCATGGCACGACTAATGTCCATCTAACCTTTATATGAAGCTTGCTTCGCTGCTTCAAACTCCAATGCGTGGGCCAAAACATCGTCTTAGGTCAGGACTGCCGCTAGGTTTGCTGTCTAGCTGTCTCTCAGCCTATCCAAAAATGTCTGCAATGCACACTGTTCCAGGAAACTCCGTGATGCAGATGGATACGACAGCCTCAACAACTGTGCGATATCAGCTTCGAAATCTGGCAGTGTCTCTGAGTTCTTCTGGACACGACTCTTTTTCAAGGTAGGATATACTTGTTGGAAATGTCCATCGCCATATCTCCTCTGTAGTTTGATTATCAACACCCTATAATCACAATCTGTAGAATATTTAAGGCCTCTCCCCTCAATGCAACAATCAAGGCCATCGATTTTCTTCCTTATTCTAACTATTTGCATTCACTGTGGCTTCGTACTCTCTCTGATATGTGCACCATGCGGTTTTACAACCAAAAATATAAGGTGTAACCCTTGCTTGACCTGCCTATTCATTAGTCTCGGATTTTATCGAAATATGGTACATCTATCTTTACCGACCTTCTCAACTGCTTGTCTGTTCGTTTTGTTTAATCGATCTTCTTCCCTTGTACATCTTCTTCTTTTTCGCCTTTCGTGGTTTCCAAGGTTTCAACCGGTCTTCAATATTTTCGATTTGATTTTCTAGCCTCGAGCAATTATTGTCTATCGTTTTCAGAATACCTTCAACTTTATTCACTATAGATATTAATTTAAATAGTATATATGATAATAGTCTTCGCTTGTATTTATTAAGTATTCGAGGTAAGGGTATAACGACTAATTTATGTAGGCGATGTTAAATAAAACTCTTAATTCTTTGCCGAGCTTTCGAGCATTTATTCAGCTCGGCAAAGAATTGAGAGTTTTATTTAACATCGCCTACATAAATTAGTCGTTATACCCTTACCTCAAATACTTAATAGATATTAATTTATATTTAAAACCATCTTCCATACACCTACTACTGCTGTCATCCATTTTTTTGTCAAATCCTTGGTTAAATCCTTGCCATTTCCTTAAATTTTATTTTTAAAATCCTTCATGTTTTTCTATTTGCTTAGGGTTTCTTTCATCTTCAATCTCAGTTTTTAAAGGCTTGTTTGAAAATGTCCATACTAGCCTGATCCGTTTTTTCAACTTGAGGTCTCGTCACCGGCATTCAGGATATTCCACACTAATTTTCAGAGTAGTTTTCACTCTATTTTGGTGAACTCCACTTGACATCAAAGTATCATTTTTCCAGTCAAGTTTACAAAACAGTAAGTCCTATTTCAATTAATTTGTTTACACCATTTATAATGAATTTCAAGTAGATCGCTGATCAAAGAATTCACAGAATAAATTAATGGATCTACTGGCCTATGGATTACTGGTCTATAGACCTACTGGCTTATGGATCTACTGACCTACTAGTATTTCATTGAATTCCTGATTAATAACATGCGGCCTCTTTCGTCCTGTCATTTTTATCTGACGATTATTGTCTTTATAGGTCATAAATTAGACGGCTGCATCATGTGTGTCTCAATTTATTGCCTCTTCAGTTTGGCTGAATATCAGTTACATAAGGTACTTGAAACAACCTGACAGTTGGAAGTCATCAAATGTCCCTGATGGGTATGTGAATCAGTAGCACGCACGATAGAAATACCTTATGAAGTCATCAATAAGTATAGCAGGGCTAAAATAACACTATTGGCGACTTAATCCATCAACGACGGTTTGTGCCCATGGCATAAAAATATGATTTCGACAATAGAAAATTTTACCAATATACTAAATAGCTGAAGGAATATGTCATCTATGCAATGTACATTTAATAATTGTTGTTTCAATAAAGAAGCTATTATAACTTTGTTATAATCAAATATTTTGTAATTGAATATCAGCAAATTGTATTTTCATTTGGCTACTCGGTTATTTCTTGAAATGAATGTCAATTCTTCCCCATCACTACGATTACGAAGTGCAAAGATGGAGAAAACTTGATGAAAACAATATGTAAGGCTAGGGAAATAACAATTGAATCCTTCGATAGCGAATTTCGAAACTATTGCATTTTTTAAAAATTCAAGGCAATTGTCTAACATTCATCACAAATTTCCTCAACGAAAGATCGTTCACTATAAGAGAAAAAGAGCAAAACCCAAGATAACGGCACTATTGAGGGAACAGATTTTAGTACTACATACTCTCTTTCTGAGATAGATCAATGCAATTCTGAGGAACTTGAGACTACTCCTAAAATCTCCCTATTCCTCTACATGTTAGTTCCAATCGTCAGAGGAAAAAATCGTAAAAAAATGGAGAACTTCCCTCAATCCTTCTTCACTCAACTTGACTCTTGGTTAAATGAAACCGACTTTACCTTCTGTATCTCTGAAACACATTCTATGGATTTCTTTAAATATGATCAAAACACCAGATCTAAAAATTCACGGTTACTAACTGACATGTCTACACTACATAATTTTTAGGGATGAATATGGACAGGAAACTGAACTGAACCGAACTCACTTCTTCCAGGTGTATTAAAAATATCCATTCTTCAATTGATTTCAAGATCTGTAACTTGCTCATATATTTCCTTGTGATAGAACGTTCCAATGGCAAAATTTCAAAATATGCCAATATGCCTTCATATATGCACATATTTTATTGAGATCCGACGAATATCTCACGAGATTCAAGCATTAAAAAAAGTTATGGGAATCTTACTAATGTTTTAGCATGACAATTTCCACGAAATTATGCAGACCTGTTTGATTCAACCTCAAACATCTTCAAATTTCAGAAGCTCATAACTTTTGAACTAATCTATTCATTTGGTCCAATAACAAACCTGATCGTAACATTCGAACAAATGGCCTCCTCTGAAAATATGAAAATTCCTGCTCATCTCCTTCAAAAAAATAGAGAGTATACGGCCGGTCGGACATACTGAAGTTTGAGCACATAATACACGCCATGTCTTCAAAATGATCAATTAGCCATAATTACAACAGAGTTTGTTGGAAATACGTGTCAAGAATCAGCTCATTGGTATTATAGAATGTTTTCGATATTTGCTACCAGGATTCGCATCGATCGGCAGCAGACGGTAATTGCTTCCGCTTCATTTCTCTAAAAAATTTTAGTAATGTCAACATCCTCGAACACGAAATAGCACTACGTTTCAAATATCTGCCGCATTATCTCTGTAGCAGCAATAAAAAGCGTGCAGTATGCAGTAATTTCTTCTAGACAGTGGCGTATAAATAGGCAAGCACAGGAGACTAACATCCTACACCTGCCCAGGAAATGGCATTAACTCGATAAATCACTAAAAACGCGAAAGCCTAATCTTATTTTCCATCACTTAAGAGGATGGGTCGAGTAAGTAATAAGCGTTTGATGTTTTACACGCAATGTTTATAGTTTGTTTGTTACCCGATAAATATGATGAAGGGGCTTATGTTGTAGTTAACGAGCTTTGCCTCCTTAATTATGTGTCTGACGAGTGAGTTAATAGACAATTATATATCAGGCATTGGATACTCAGAGGAATGAGGTATGAATTACGGGCAGGACCAACAAAATGTATCCTCAGTAGCTGGGAGTGACAGGGCTAATCATCTTCAAAACCGAAGGAGACCACCAAAAGCGTCATTCATGGTACACATTCCTCATGTCTTTTAGTAATATTTTGATGAAATGGAATAATAAAGCCTATTTCGATAAATCATTAATGTTTTTTATTGTTGATAACCAATATGGAATCTTTGTTTGGGTTATAACATCAGTAGAACAGTAAAAGTGCTGGTGTTGTCATGCATTTTCTGGATTTTCTGAAAAATATGGAGCATCTTCATGAAAATTCTCCCGACAAATTTCATGTGGAATGAACAATAACCAAACTTACAGTTTTCCTTGTACCATAATCTAATTCTCGTAATAACAGATTAACATAATTATTGTTTTTATTACAAAGAGAGAACAAGAGTTGGCAAAAAAGCCTATAAACTCACTTAGAAAATTGTGAAATTAGAGTATACGAAAATATAGGAACAATTTTGTAAGAAAAATATAAATAATAATAGGATACATACAAATATTAATATGCACCAAAAATTTTGGAACAGAAATGATAGTTTGTTGTCATTCGTAAAATTTCCTGAATCCCTCAAAAAATTATCATACATAATGACAATGTAGAAAAGCACTGACGTATGGTCAATAGCTTTTGCGCGCATTTTTCCGTATTTTGAATAAACTCTTCACTAACACTAGCACCACAATGAATCAACAATTTTCTAGAATGAATTAATGCAGATCTTTAAGGTTGATACAATGCTGCACGTCAATCTTCTGGCAAGCATTGGGAAAATATATTGAACTCAATTTTTCAATAAAGATCACTGACAGAATTATTCAGTTCTTTGTGTAGTGAATCTTCATTAGTAGATTCAAATCCTCTAACAAATCACATTCACGTTAAACTCTCTACTAATTCATTAGGAATGAAAAAACTTGCTTGGCATTCCACATTTTTTGGTATGTTTCTCTTCTTTCTTCTGTACCGATTTCACTCACCTTTCTTTCGATTTTCATGAAAAGCTTTTCAACCCCTCTCTGGGTAGCAATATTCCCGCGCCGTTTTACGCTGTTACTGCCGTCGTAACCATATCTCAAACTACGTTCCTTTGGTGGGTTGATACATGGTTCGTTTTTTAATATTAGTATATAATTGGTGCGAATATTTTCTTCTAGGAGTTTTTCCTTCTTATGCCTGGTTTTTTTCGATTTCTTATTTTCCATTTTTTTATTTCAATATAATAATCATATGAAAAATCAAAATGAAATGTTCTATTCGAAAGTCGAATTGACCCTAAAGCAAGTACGAAAAAATATCCATCCATTATTCAGTTAATTTTATGATCTTCTTAGATTTCCAGACGACAATGAAAAACCTCCCCGATAAAACGGTAAAGAAGTGCAGGAATTTTTAAGATAACAATAACCCCCATACATGTACATATTTTAGTTGAATTCCAAAGAATATCTTATGAGATATATTAAAAAGAAGTTTTCTACAATTTGCTGCTGTGACTCTTTCTACGAAATTTTGCGAGTCTATTCACTCCAACCTCATCTAAGCATCTATGATTTATTGAGAAAACAATTTCAGATTCCCATAACTGTTGAACCATTCGACAAATTTAGCCCAATAACGAACTTTCTTACAATTCTGAGAATATAAAAGTGGATGGTCGACCAGATGGACATACTCAAGTTGATTTTCGGCGCGATATTAAAAAACAAGATATTTGGACAAAACGATGATATTCTGTTCTACTAATTTCTGAACTAAAACAAGCGTACAAAAGAAGGAGTTCTTTGAAATTCTGTGACTTCATTACATGAAGGAACTAATATATTTTTTCAGGTGTGTCATTTACGAAAAATGATTTTATAACATGGAAGATATGACTCGCCTATATATGAAATTTTTTTGTTGAGATGCGATGAATACCTTAGGGGTAATTTATTTATTTAAAAAAACAATGTTCTTCTGGTTGAACCCAACTAGAGAGCAAGTTGAATAAAAAAGAAAAAAAACTCACAAACAAGAGAAGTAACGCAAAGTTATCCGAAATAGTATGACTTGATATCTGAGATGATACAATCAAAAATATCTAAACTATGACATTCTGAGTTACACGCATGACACAAATTACACAAAGGCGAATACTTCAATGTATTAGTTTTTTGAAGTTGGTAAATAAAATGTGTTCTCAGCTCTGGACGCAGGTCTTGGACCCAGGAAATTAAGTTTGTTAGCTATGCATGAATCTTAACTATCCTACTTATCGACTTGAGTATGGACACAACGCACTGGCAGTCCCACCGGCACTATAAAATCATACCGTGTCTACTCAACAGTATATCCCGGGGAAAACCAGTACAAATATTATTCGAGGAAACGTCGTTGCACTGACTAAATCCCATCAATATGCATTTGGTCGTAGGGGGACCATACTAAAACTGCATATTCCAACTTGGACCTGACATATGCGCAATAAAGAATATTGAATGTGTCTGTATCCGAAAAATCACGAGAAATGCGTTCAATAAATCCGTACATCCCACTTGCAGCAGACATAGTGGCATCAATATGTTGTGCAAACGACAATTCTGGATCAAAAATTACTCCCAAATCCTCTGCGTAATCGAAATGGATTGCATTTTTGTTTTGTGTAAAAGACATTACATTCTTTAGTGTTTAGATGCAATCGGTTATTCTCGCACCACTCAATAACGTGCAGCAAATTGATGGAAAGCCGTACACAATCCAATGCATCCCTCTCCTCAAGATATATCACCCGCAAATAGCAGACAGTTTACGCCCACCACCTCAGCCAAATCATCGATAAAAATTATGGAAAGCAGTGGCCCAAAGTTACTGCCTTGGGGTACTCCACAACTATTCGAAAATATTCCAGACCGTATACCGTTGAACTCAAATATTGCCGCCGGTTGAATAGGTAGACCTTTAAACGATTGATGAAATTGCAGTAAAAGCTAAATCTAGATTACTTCATCAACAAAATTCCATGGTCTATTGAATCGAAGCCTTCAGTAAACACGACATCGGCTTGAAGAGGATGGTCACTGTTGAACGGACCTTGACGAAACCATACTAAAAAGGTGTAATTCTATTGCAGACTTGAGGATCTATCCGATTATAAAGGAGAATCTCGAATAGTTTGCCGGTATAACAGATTATTGATATTGGTCGGAAATTTGAAATGCCAAACTTGTTGTCGTTCTTGTGAACCGGACGCACCTTGAGAGCTGCATCTGAAACCATGTAACTTCTCGAACTGATATTGAACAAATCAGTGAGCGGATACGCAATAACATAAGCACTGTGAAAATGAGGGGTAATTGAATAATAAATAAAAAAATTGAGTTTTTTATCAGACTATTTCAGCAAAATTTTGCGAACTCCATTCTTTTGGCGTCAATCAAAGGATTTTTTATCTTCAGATGGGATCGGATCTATATTCTAGAAGTAATTGAGGAGACCAAATTTCAGATGCTCATAACTGCTCTAATTTTCAACTTATTTGTCCGGATAACGAACTTGAGATATTCAGAAAACTTACCATACTCTGAAATCGAGAAAAATTTACTTACTTCCTTCACAAGATGAAGAGTATACAGACGGCCGGGTGTAACAAAGTTTGGCCACAGATTTTTATCATGAAGTCGAACCAAATGGAATGAATCCATTTTCGGCGCCACATTAAAAATTTCAGATGTTTGGTTCAAACCATAGCTTAGCAGGTTCAAACAAATTAACCAAAATTTTGAAAAATGTTATTTTGGTATATGTACTATTTTATCAACCTTAGGAATGAGTGATTCATTTGATTTAACAAACAGAGGTTTCCTTTCTCCCCATATGTAAAGATAAAATCAGAAAAAGAGCGTTCTCTGTTCAACGTAATGAATCTTTCTTTCAGTCTCAGCTAGAAGAGTTCAGTTAAATATATCTTTGTCGCCGTACTATAACAGTGTTTGTAAGAGACTCTTATCATATCCGAATACGAAATTATAGTACAATCTACGTTGAGGACTTACGAAATCAACTTTTTCACTTAGGTAGACAGAGTTACACATCGGTTAATAAGTCCCAGGCTTAGGTAGGAAAACACTATTTCACCAAAATCATTTTCATTCATCAATGTACTCTCGTTTCAGTGTGGTAAAGTCATTCTCAGGATTTTCTAGCTTTTCTAAACCACTAGTCAATAGCGATTTATCGAGACTTTGCTTCTGTTTCGGCTATCACTTCCTCATTTGAGCCAAATGTCATCTTTTTGAGTTGTGCAAAGAGCCAGTAGTTGCTGGAGGCTAGATCTGGAGTATACGGGTGTACGGTGAGTGTGGTAACAATTCCTACTTATTTCGACCACTTTTGCCGCTGTTTTTATAAAGCAGTGACATGGTACAAACGGTCCAACAAACTGCAATAATAGTCGCTATTGGATGTTTTTCCATGTTCCAAGTATTGAACAAATGAAATTCCATGTACATTCCAAAATTCAGAGGTTATTACCTGCCCAGCCGGTCTTTGGACACTTTGGACCACGTTTGAAATCGGTAAACCATCTTCTGATATTCGTTTTCGATAAGGCAAAGTACAGATAACAATTTTCAAGCCATGCTTTGGCTTGAATAGAGATATATCCACACACGAATTCACTTTGTATCCATTGTTTCTGAAATTCCTAATTATAGCAGCACTCCAATAAATATAACTCGATAAATAATGAATAAACTGCCATGAAACTTTCACAGTATTTGTTTTGTAGGTCAGCATTTTGTAAAAAGTCATATGAATATTTTGGAAGTGATTGAATCTAGTAATTAAGCCAGGGATTTATTGACCGATGTAGGCTAAAGCCATTAATCCATCATTTACGGGTGCGGAAGTATTTCCAAATATTTGTACAAACTTCTCTGGAAGTGCACAGCTCTCACGCAGAATCAATGAAGATTGCCAAAAACTTCACCATTTATTCTGTTGATGAAATTTGGTACCTCTAATCGATACTTCGTCATAACATCGAATTTGTTCGTAAAAATCCTTCTCTTTTGCTGACACACTGGAACAGAATTACTGTTCAGTCATCCCAATGACTATTACCGATTGTATGGTCTCTATATTACGACAGAATATTATTTAGTTGAACCACATGAGTTGCCCAATTAAAATGTGACTGTATATGGTAACCGACTTTATTCGGCTTGAATAAAACCCAATTTAATTCTTTGCGATCCCGTGTTCTTGTTATTTATTGCATAATCGGGTATTCCAATTATAATTTTCTACCTTGAAATTGCGGATAAACAGGTCCGGAGGACGCTTGGAGGATGTCCCGTATCGAACTCTATCTCTAAATCTCGCTATCTCTTAATCTCTCTCGAGATGACTACGCGCAAATTAGCTGAACTAAAGTTATGACATCTAGGAATAAATTTAAATAAATTGAATTAAATTGTTCGCTGACCCCGAATATTTAAGCTTCAATGGTGAATTATCAGCATTAATTTATTTCTGAAACTCCTGAATTTCCTGCAAGTGTTTTTGCCCTGTTAGTGTCCCTTAATGACATAGTAATCACATATTCCATCAGTGGATTAGTTTATATTTTACTGTCATTTCATCGAAATTTTAAACTAGATCAAGGCGTAAAAGCGATCGAACTGCAATCATTTGCCATATTTCCGCCTTCTTCAACACATTTTTGCCGAGGTGGTAAGAAGTATCGTGACAAATCACGTGAATTCGTACTTCCTCTAATGTATTTTTTTGTTTCCTCACCCTTGTTCACGATTCATTGAGAGTATTGAGTGCAATGCTGCATCATACAACCTTAATTGACTGAATTCAGTCCAGATGTTCTTCAGTATTAGGTCCGGTTATTCAATCATAGATTGTCTTTGAATTGAAGCTGATTGAAGTGGTAAAATGTTTGGTTTTAGAATAGAGAAATTGAGCAAACCCCGGAACGTTCTTGTTGAGATGATAATTTCGAGGTTATTATCTATCCTATTTGATTCAAACTATCAATTAAACCAATCCATGAATTCGTCATTGATTATGAGGTTATGAATATAATTTTATATGAATTTTTCACCTGTGGAGCTAATCATTCTCGGATATTATTTGATATGCAGAATTTATTCATTATACAACATAATTTGTATAATTTTCAGTCGGTGCCTTCTTTCAAATATCTAAAATAAAACACAACATTGAAAGAATTGAAACAAAAAAACAATAATATTGATCATAACATGAAAATCTGCTCTTTTATTCTCAAATTACCTCATGACTTCAATTTTTTATTTGTCTTTTTTCTGTTCATTCCTCACTTATTTGGTTGCACCTTATTGCGGTTATGATGTCAATTCAGTTGAAAGGTTTGATGTCGAAGTCGAATTCTTCTTCTTGCCTTTTTGTTGGTCTGTTTGCTTGAAGTCAGTTAAGACAATTTGGCCAAGTGCTTTTTTTTAGTTCTGTGTTCTGTTATTGAGGAAATTCTCATTTTTATTTATATGAACCATTTCGAAAAACGCCATTGATTTTTTAGTTGATTCTCTGTTGAAGACTGTCCTGTCTCTTTATAACCGAAAGTAAGTTCACTTTCGGTTTTATGTTTGTAAATGTATTTTGGAATACCATTTCCCTTTGAGTCTTCTCTTTAATTTTGTTTTGTATGACCTTTGTATGCATCCTTATAAAAATATATTTACAACTGATTTCATAGACTATATGTTAAGCTGTGTTAATTTGAATGTGTTTAATTTATTTGTGGTATGTGAAGTTTTTATTTTTAGGATAAGGTATGGTTTCCAAATTATTTATAGTTTTTCAGTTAGAAGGGATAGGTACGCTATCGGTATGTATGCAATCGTTTATTTTTTCACGAAATTTTTATATTGTAAATTAGGCGGTATATTTGAAGCTTCTTTATTTGTATATACAATAGTTAGTTTTTTATTAATATTCCGGTAATGTCATCTTCAAATGTAGTTCTGTGCTCAGGTGGCATTTGTTTTATGGTTCTGTCAATGTAGTCGATTATAATATCCATTTCCATTTATTTGGATGTGGAGAATCGAAATCTATTCAGTCAGCTGTTTTCCTCTTCTTCAAAGTTTCGTGTGAATTGAGTTATTCGCTTTTATAAGTGTCAAGTCGAAAAATTATATTGAATTACCTATTCATTTCTCTCTCTTTCTTGGAATATGTTTTATTACTAATGATTGTTTAGATCATTACCTATTCCTTGAATTCCTTCTTCAGATGTAATTAAGAGTATGAAGCAATCATTTATGTATTTTTTAAAAATTGATATGTTGTTATTCTCACTGGATAAAACATCTTCCACCAAATATTCCATTACTAATCGAGCAATGTTGCTAAGGATAATATTATATATTATAATAACAAAAAATATTCGTAACTATTCGAATTAGGTATATATTGAAATATCAAATAATAATGTAACTAATTAAATTTTTATTGTTGAAAGATAGGTTTACCCAGCAAGAACCGTTTTGTCAATTTCTCATATGTTCTAGAGCTTAAACTATGTAATGTTCGTATACATCAAAAATATTGAAAGAAACTATAGGTCTACATCGAATTATTATTTAGTCAATAACCATCATTTATTATTGTTCTTCTTCCTAATGTTTCAACAGATAACTTTTGTCGTTTTAAGTCGATTGAAGTGATGAAAGATTTGCTTTCATGCAAGTTGAAAAATTTACTGAAACTGGTAGTTTTTGTAAAAGCTAATCTAACCTTCAAAACGATAGGAGATGTAAGTTGAAACAGTGGGAAGAAGAACAATAATAGATGATATTAATTGCCCTTATGATAATCCTATACGAGTTGAATCATCAACAATTACTCATCAAAATCTGAACTATAGGTTTCTTCTTATACCCTTATTCTTATATTTTCAATCTTATTCATCACTTCGAACACAAGGCATTTTCCGTACTCTGGAATGATGAAATATTGATACACATGCCACGATTAATGAAAAAAGATATCTCTCTCTTTTCTTAAAATGCAACTGACAGTAGCTACCGCCTTGGCCAAAAGTATTGAGCACCCTAAAAAATTTCGCAGGTGCACGGCAAGTGTGGGAAAAACAGAGCTATTCTTAAGGATTCTCTTGTCGGCAGGATTAAAGGATCATAATTTCTGAACCACGGAATGTATTTGGCCGAATCGTAAACAATCGTAAATAAAAATATTTAGACAACGAATCTATACTGAAAATATAAAAACTCTAGCTCATCTTTTTCGGAAGATAGTGAGTTTACTGCCGGCCAGACAGAGAGATACGCCAGTTTGAGCCTGGGTTCTTCATCAGACAAATTTATTATTTATTGATATAATTAATAATATAATAATATAATTAATATAATTAATTATTTAGGTAAAACAATAGCACGTTTTTTTTACTAGACTCATAATTCCACTCATGAAAAGAACTGAGAGGTTAATCTAATCAGTTATAGCAGTATTTCCAAATAGCCCCGAAAAATCAATGGATTAGGAAATCTATTGTTAATATTTCATTGAACCATTATCCTTGAACCAGAGTTGACCCTTGGATACATATGCATTTGAACATATAGGCCTTTATGTTTTTTATCGAATACAGATTGAAATTTAGGTGCGGTTTGAGAAGCCGATGCCATAAATGATTTCGGGATTAAATGATAACTGTGTATAGATGTCCTCGAACCGTAACCATATACAATAAGTTAATTTTTCAGACATATTTTTTTCAATACTTTTAACGTTCGACTTCTTGATTGCCTTATTATTACCTTATCTTATGGTATACATATAAATAAATTTTAGTTGTAGAATGAACTTCTGTTCCAGATCAATCAAACCATAAATTCCTAATTTTTCTCTTTCAACGATTCGACCCAAAAACTGAGAATACAACGAAATACATGTCGACATATCCGATTCTAATTCCAACAGATTCTGTCGAAATACGTTGAAGATCATAAAGTTGTCAAGGAGTCCCACTATTCAAAACACCAAAATTATCACTTTCTCGAAGAAAATTACAGCCTGTTCATACTTTGCGAATACATAATAATCGAGATACCTTTGCCACGGCTACGTCGATCAAATTCTCAGGCAGCTCCCCTGATAATTGGAGTGAACGGTGAAAAGATGATTGACGTGTCTCCGATAATCTTGACAGGTGAAAAGCAATCGAAATTTAGTGTCACGGAATGAAATGTCTCATGAGACAAACATACCGATGCAGTTTCTTCCATGGTTTAATGTAATTGTCCTTTTAAAAGATTCAGTAAACCATTGATTGCATCTGTTGAATATAGAAAATTCAATATTTTTATTGCTCGTTTCAGATCGAAAGTTGTTAATGTTTTGGTAGTTGTTGACATTATCTTATTATCTTCATAGCTACCGCGAGAGTCATAATATTTATGATATCGGTATTATCTGTCTAGGATCTACACTCAATCGATATGATTCTAAAGTCTCTAAAAGGAAGATACTCATGAAAAGAGTCTTCAATATGGATTGAGTAAGGATAGTAAGTATTATATTTTGTGCAAATGAACAAAAACAGAATCATGAAATAACTTTCATGATACACGTAATCTATATACATTTCGTTAAATTTTTATTCTGAGGTTAGAAGATGGAGTATACAGGGTGAGTCTTTGACAACTGCGGAAATTTTGACTATAGGTTCTTGAGATCAAAAGAAACACTTTTTTCCCATACCGTTTTTCCATATTCAGCTGCGATAAAAAGTTCTATTTTAAGTTTCACATTGGGCAAATACCCCTCTGTAGTCCAATTTGGTTTGAATGAAAATTACCTTCCACAGCATCCACTATTGAATCTGAATTGTTTATCACCTCTGAGAAATGATTCAGTCACACCGGAATTGGATATTGAGCAAAAGCATCAGATTATGAATTTTTTAGCCTGGAACCCGGCGTACTGTCAAAGTCAAATTCGAGGCTGTATGAATTTCGGATTCGCAGTTATCGTGAAAGTTTGATAATTTTTAAGTAAGTGGACGTCATTTCGATGGTGTAATAGATTTCTAAACGAAACACTTCATAGAAGTAATGAGGCATCAAGAAATCATGGTAGAAGACGTTATGGTCAGCTTCGACATCACCAGTTTGTTCACTAATATTCCAACAGATAAAACATTTATCACAGTTAGGAAAAAGCTTGAAGAAGATCACCCTTAGTGAAAGAACTACACTAAGCGTGAATGCAATTATGGAAATGCTTTCTATTTGTATTGAAAAAACATATTTCCAATTTGAAGATATCTTTTATCAACAAGAATTTGGAATGGTCCTGGGTTCACCACTATCACCAATTTCAGCTGATTTATATATGGAAATTTTCGAACAGAAGGCATTAGAAAAATATGTACTTAAACCCAAACTGTGGAAAAGACATGTAGATGATACTTTCATTATTTGGCAACATGGAAGAGACACTATAGATGGATTCCTTCAATATCTAAACAATCAAGAGGAATCAATTAAATTCACAATGGAAATCGAGAAAGACAGACAACTTCCATTCTTAGATGTACTTGTACATAAACAAAATGGAATCCCAAGAATCACTGTGTATAAAAGGCCAACGAACACAGGACAATATTGACATTTTGATTCAAACCACCAACTAAACACTAAATTGGGAGTAGCAAAAAGTTTATTTGATAGAGCACTGTTGCACTGAAGAAGACCAAAATGAAGAAATAAATAACATCTCGAAAACTCTTAGAAGCAATGGCTACCCCAAAAAGATATTAGAAAAAGCTAGACGAACAAGAGAAAGTCAACCTGAACCAACAGATATAAATCAGACCAGTAAAACCGTAATTCCTTATGTAAAAGGTTTGTCGGAGAAAATGAGAAGAATCGGAAATAGATACAACATAACGACTGCATTCAAAACTCAAGACACTATCAGAGCTAAACTTACAAAAGTTAAGCGTAATAATGAGACACAGAGGACAAAGAACTGCATATATGAATTACCTTGCGAGTGCGGAAGATGTTGCATCGGAGAAACTAAACGCCCTCTGAATGTACGAATAAAAGAACATCAGAAGTTTCTACGAGTACTAGACAGTGACAAATCCAGGTTGGTCCACATGAGAATCATCGTATAAAGTGGGATGAAGCATCAATAATATCCAAAGAAGAAAAACTTGCAAGAAGAAAAATCAAAGAAGCAGCATTTATGAAAATAACACCTGATTCCATAAGTGCTCCATCTATAGATCTGCCAGAAGTTTGGACGCCGATAGTTCGATCCAACTTAAAAAGATCATCATTGAAACGGAACGGACGATAAGTTTGGAATTTGGCAGCTGAGTGTAATGGACCACAATGCATTTGATGAACATAGTTTCTTTAATGAGATACTTCCGGTTTAACCGGAAATGGTCAATTTTGTTTCATTTCAATGGGACGCCCTGTATATTTCTGCAGATTCTGAAAGCGCACCTTGTTTCGGATTTGTCCATACCAGGTCCCATGGAAACATTATCTGTAAAAAGAAGAAATAGTTTTTTTGTCCAATGGGGGAAAAAGTCGTTCAGATGAATAAATTGATGTTGTTCGTACCCATAATAATGGATAAAACGAAATATTTTGTAGTAGGTAACTGTCTCCACGTTTTTTGTCAAAATAAATTGTGAATACCTTTGAAACGGTCAATTTGGGTGAAAATGATCGTATTGAAATATTAATGATGATCCTCAAAAAAATTAAATATCAGGGAATAAATATTTATGATCATCACATATAGGACCATCACGTAGAATACTTAACAAAATATCTACGATGTATTTTGTATCGACTTGAAGGTAGGAGAGTTCCTCAATTACAATACAATAAAAATGTATGCCTCAGCTTAGTTGAATTATACTTAAATAACTCAAATATTGGATATCAGACAACTTTTTGTGGTTAGGATGGGATGAAAACTGTACAAAACTAAGTTTGACACTCCAAACCATCGCTATAGGACGAAAAAAAGGTATCACAATTGTATACCGCTTGCTTTTAAGTCCATGGGATGGAGAAGCTGCCGTTATCTAGCTCCAGGATTGTTTAATCGTCTGACGAAGAAAATTTCAGAGGAGACTTCTCTTAAGAGATTTATACCCGTAGTTTGGTAAACGGTCGAGAAGGTGAGGAAGAGGGATGACTTCTGAACTTGTTTTTTTTTTATGACGTTTATGATGATATTGAAATGGATGTGCTCTCTTATTTACATTAATTGGACGCTTACTTTAGTTGCTGATTATTTTTAATGTTTAGTTATTCCACGAACAAGTATGTGTAATACTTCCAAGAATAAACTTATGTTCATTCTTGTTGCTATGAATAAACCACAATTTATTCCTTAATTTATTTATTTATGCTCTGATCAACCTAGGAACGCAAACCGCAATCCATTCAGCGCGATTAGCCCTAATTAACTCATCGGTCAGGAATTTTCAGATGACTTTCCGTCAAAATTTCTGTCAAGAGAGTCTATGCACATTGTGCGAATTGACCTTTCCAATTTTCGCTCTCAGACATTAGGCTGTCTCCTGTGTCCTTGTGAGACGCATTGACTTGACACAATCGTGCAAGAGAAATTTCTTTATTTATATAATCGAACGATTTAATTAAATCTAGAAGGCACAATTCTTTTGCGTTACATTTTTTACAATAAAATGCAAGGTATTTTATGGTTCTCGCATTTTAAGGATGTTACGTGTAGAAACCGAGTGTATGTTCTGAGATTTCAATATTGTAGATATTAATGTATGGTCTGTTCAAGATGAATCAAGGGAAAAATTGAAACTGAGTTGGAAACGGAGATCATGGTACATTTCAAGTTTCAAGTTCTTCCAACTAAAATTCACTAGTTGCTGCTAAACTGTCAGTTGTATCTTGACATAACGATAATCGATTATTTTAACATGTTATAACATATTGTTGATATTATAAAACAAATGGTTAGAAAAGTTAATTTTCAGTTGAATATTTCCGCAGCTTTATGCTCTCATCAAAAGTCTGAAATAATTCACGATACCTTTCGTTTATTTGAAAGAGAACGCGAAGCAGTAATATAGTAGGTGCTCCTGTAAATTTTTCATACTCTGCATATATTACCGTTAATATTAATGGTGTATCCCTTGTGTTCCATGTAAACGTTTATTTACTATCTCGAAGGGTATTTTGTTGATTGAATTCGCTATAATATCAGATTTCTTCGACGGTTGTTCAAAAAATTCTAGGGAAAAAGGATGGAGAGTACTTCTTTGATATCTAGCTCTTTAACTTAGTAGGTACATGGAGTTTCCACTTACATTTTTGAATAATTACGTTTTTCAAGATTCAATTCAAGACTCAAATGGAAAAATTATAGATTGAATCAAATATTTGTTTACTTAAAACTGACCTGCTCTCATTACGCAATTTAAATTTTACAAAGGAATATTCCAACAAATTTCATGAATTCATCGAAGGATCGTGTACCTGTCCTAAGAAGAATGAAATCACACAGCAATTAACTGGTCAAAAATGGTTTATAGTTACAACACCAAATCTGAATTTACCACTAACACACTTTAAATGAAATTAAATGTGCCATAACCTTATAGATTGTAGTGATGACTCTTCTATTTTGTGAAAATCCATCTTAAATATTTGAAGAAACAATTATTTTGTGAAGATAAGACAAAATACTTGTTTTTTTCAATATCTACGCCATGAACTATGAGCGTAATGAAATATTAAATGACTATTGCACGCTAAATGAAATCTTTGCTCTACTGGACGTATAGATAACACAAAAAATAATATAAAACTATAAAGACACTACTAAAAAATATAACGTTCTTATTATTATCAGACCAGACACATTGCTGGAGAAGCATGCCTATCATGGCAATTTGCTGTTATTCTATAAAAATTTTGGTAGATCTTCTGAGAGCAGTATTAAGTGTAGTTCCATTTATTCACTGTTCTTGGTAGGATAGCATCCCCTGGGTATATTGAACGGAGCGGCTAAGAAATGAGGTTGATGTTTTCAGTTGCGCCATCTGTTGGCAGTATTTGGTTCCTTTGCGCCTTTTCCATTGATAATATGTGATATCGATATGGATCACTAAAAATGTAGATGTGAATTTATTGTAGGATTTAACACTTTGATTCACACCTAACTCCTCCACTCTGTTCCTTCTACGGGATCGTAAATATAATATAATAATATAAATAATATAATAATAAGGATTTTTCTATTGAAGTATTGTCAAGAATTTCTGAAATGTCGAGTTTCCGCTTATTTCCGTATTAGATTCATGTACTACTAGAAGATATTTTTGGAGGACACAAAAGCTCATTATTATTATATTGGAGAGTACATTATTGTTGTTCAAAAGTATCATGTATCAAGAAGAATACCCAGTATCGTTTTTTTTTTTGTAATTTTTATTATCATTTCCATTTATAATTTTCTATAAAATTTTCAACTGAATTCAAGATATCAATAATCATTCTTATGATTGATTCACTAATTGAACCTGGAAATGCACCCCTTCAAAATATACATTCGTATGCTTTGATGACAATAAATATTGAATGGACTTTACCTACCTGAATTTACTGTATTATTGAAAGGTTGATATATGATGTTATTTCCAATAATGAAAAGGGCCAGCTTCCGAAACGTCAAATTAATAAAGAGCCCAACCGTTGATATTTAGTAGCCAATGTTGCTATCAAAATACTGAATCTACATTTAAAGAATTGAATTCAAATCAAAAACCTTAGCCTCGCAGTGTTCTAGAAAATATGTATCATCTAAAATCAAAAAAACACTCCCTCCCAGTTTCATGATTACATATGAATCATTCCAAATCGGAAAATATCAATTTCCAACTGAATGAAACTTTTTAAAACTTGTAAATAAAAAGCAATAACCTAGATTGTAGAGTGCTTCCGCTTCACCGAAATCATCATATAACTCCTCCTTCTGATTTTTTTTCCCGCCTAGCGACATTATTTTCCCCATATCTCGCAACTTTCCCAGTTTTCCCTTACTCCAGAAAAATTCGTCGCTCTATAGTATCGCAACCCCGCAAATAATAATTCATTTAGACCCCGCCACTAATTTGCGATGAGCTTCGAATGTGGAAAGTTTGTGTACACTCGGCCCGTCGAAATGGTCCATACATCTCCCGTTAATGTCCGATACGGCTTCCGGGGTACTTGAGCCGTGCGGAGGAACCACAACTTGGAATATTTTATGTTATTAAGTCGGTCCGTATCTTGGCGAGGATCTCACAACGATCGACGATTTTTAGATATATGTCGTGGAAAAATCACCACTTCGAAAGATTGATCAGATAGATTAAGGGGCTGTTATCAGTTTAGATTCCAAGAGCATGCAGGCGGTGCAAGCTTTCAGAATTCATGTCGGTTGTTTCTTCTTGTATTCGCATTCATTCATAGATTTTTACAATAGACCCATGGTTAATATTCGGAGCAAAGAAAAACGGTGTTCGATTTGGTAAAACGAAAGAATTAACAATTTTAGAGATTAGTCATTTGAAAATTGATACGTGGAAGTTATTCTTTTTCAACGCATCACCCAAAAGTTTTCAATCAGGTATTATTCAAATTATTTTTAATCGAATGTGATTCCTGAAGAGACTGAAGCTGAAAGTCAAAACATGTGTTGTATTCTATTGCTGTTATTGATTTATTAATTTTTCTGTATTTTTGTGAATGGTTCGATATTATGATAAGATTGAAAATTTTCTCTCTTTCGTTCATCATGCAACTGTGTTTCTGTATAAAAAAATATAGCTATCAAATACATCAACCGATAGCGTATCGACTATTATTGTAATTTCCAGATTATAATTAAACAGAAATCGATAGACCATAAACAATGTATTAGCCACATTACTGAAACATGCGTGAAATATCCACAAAGAAAATTAATAATTCTGAGAATCTACTCGTTTATCAGGAGTTAAAAACAATGTGGAAAACATAAGTTTAGGAGCTTCTGCACGCTTGTTCTACAGTATTTTTTCTTACTGTGGAACAGGGCGATCCGAAAACAATGGAGATTGATGATGATATAAAAGAATCAACGAAAAAACACCTTGAACGGAATCTTGAATTGAAATGTAGAAAAGCATTGACCTGAGGTCAGGAGCCTTCGAAAACTTGTTCTAGTCTTTTCCATACTCTGAAGCAGAGTGGTGCTTCTACAATCTTCTCAATGAATGAACATAGTCCTTCCTCAGTTCTATTCGAAGTTCGAATTCCCTTCTCTCAAAACCCAACCTGAACTAGACATATCCACTCAATCGAGAACTATTCAGAATATATTTCTTTCAGCAAACTCCAGTCCTTTCAATTTCAGTGTTATATTTTTTTCCGCTGCTTGTTAGTATAGCCGAAAGTATTAGGCGTCATTCCAGCTGTGGTTACAGCGAAGATTTGGGATACTCCACAAAGTTGTTAAACGTAACCATTTTTGAGCTGAAAAGATATTTGCAGTATCAGCAGAAAATCTCCATAGCACTGATTTGACAATTCATATAACAAAATCCCTGAACAATAAGACATAAAATAATTGATAAATTATATTCACGGCAAAAGATCATCAATTAGCAATCTACTAGCTCAATCTACGAAGAAATATTTGAATGAACAATACGTCAAGGCCTTCCATAAATGCACAAAGTCGAATATCTTATATCTTGCAATGGCGATAATCTATCACAATCCTGCTCTTTAGCAGCAATGGTTGATAAAAATTTCTTTTTCAATCCTGTAATAAAAATAGAAGTTGAGGAAACCATCAGATCTCTAAAAAAAAGCGTTGGTGTCGATTCTGTATCCACAAAAATATTGAAGGCAATGAATCAGGTAATAAGTGAGCATTTAACGCATCTTATTAATATTTCTATAGCATCGGCTAAGTTTCCAGAAATCCTTAAAAAATCCATAGTCATCCCCATATTCAAAAGAGGTGATCCAGAGGAAATAATGAATTACCGCCCGATATCAATACTAAGCGTATTTTCCAAGGCGTTTGAGAAAATTGTATTGAACAGAATGATGTGTTATCTCAATAAATTCAATCTTATAGATTCTGCACAGCACGGATTCAGAAGTGGTCATTCGATAGAGTCTGCAGCAGTCAGTTTTTTCGAATCAGTCTATGAATGCTTAGATAAGAATTTATTTGTAGCAGGTCTATTTTTTGACCACTTCTGTTTTTCTTTTTATAAATGATTTGCCTGAGTACTTGGCCTGCTTATTGCTAACTATATTTGCCGATGATACTTCCGTGGTTTTTTCTGCCAACAGGGTCGAAGAACTTCTGAACGTGTGGTTCGTGAATTAGTGAAGTGGTGTCGCTCAAACCGCCTAATAATAAATGTTGACAAAACGGTATGCATTAACTTTTGTTTAAAAAATAATGAAGTAACAACCTACAGAATAAATTACGGTGATAACTCAATCTTGACATCTGAGACAACTAAGTTTCTTGGTCTCTATGTAGATAAAAATTTGAAGTGGACGGCCCACATCGATGTGCTATGTAAAAAACTGAACAGCTCTTTCTTTGTGATCAACAGAATCAAAAATATTTTGCCTTTAGATTGTCTTTTGAATGTATATTATAGCCTTGTATATAGCCACTTATCTTATAACATCTTGCTATGGGGAAGTTGCTCTGATATTGCCAGAGTATTCGTAGATCAGTTTTCGTTGAAAATGCAATTTTAACGTTGCCCTGTATATATATTTTTAAATGTTTGCTATGCTATAGAAAATGAAAATAAATGGTTAAAACTATCAGATCATCATAACTATGAGACGAGAAACTCTGAGACGTTTTCATTTCCGAAGCATAGAACACACAGATTTTAATGCAGTCCTTCATATACAAACATGAAATTGTATAATCATTTACCAGCTTCTGTAAAAAAAATTAATTCTAAACTGTTCAAGAATGTAATAAAGAACCTTCTTATAAAAAAAGCTTTTTACTCCGTAAATGAATAATTGTGCGAATCCTTAGTTGCATAGTTTAAGCATGACATGTCCTATACACTGTGTATCTAGTGTCTTAATAGATTAAATAAAATTATTAGTATTATTATTATTAATATATTAGATGAGTAATCGAATATTTCCAAAATAAAATTTTCGAAATTTTAACTCTTTTTTTTAGCCTGTAGGTTTTCCCGAAATTCGGTGGACTTCTTTCTCTCGAAGTTACTCAAACGGCTTCAAAGTTCCGAATCCATCAGATGGATGTTACGGTTTATTCAGGAAACGAAATTTCAAATACTCGTAACTGCTTAGGGTAAAACCGGGATAGATGCCGCGCTGGGATAGACGCCTCGTTTCTAAAAATTCAACTACCAGAGAACAAAACAGTAAATTCGTTGTTTACATACGCGGCACATGCACCCCCCACCTCAATGACGCGCAAGTTGTTGTGCTAGACGGACGTTTCTCGCTTGTGTGTCGAATTAAATTCGTAGCGGACGCGACGAACGCTTCAAAATTTCAAACGTAAGTATTCACTATTTCATATCTTTATAAACAGTTAAATGATTACATTTTATTTGAATTATTTTAATACATTGGTTCTCTGAGAACACATTTAAGAGTCAATCACTGATGTTCGCATTTATTTTATTTATAAAATATTGAGAGGCATCTATCCCTAGTGAAAAGGATAGTTGCCCCGAGTTTACAAGGGATAGTTGACTTTAGGGGCATCTATCCCTCTATACTGCAAGAGCCTTATCGAAGTATTTAAAAGTCATAGTCGTGAATATTTTCGTATTTCCTAATAGTAGAATATTAGAAAATACCAAAAAAAATGTATCCAACTTTAATTTCATAATTCGAATATGATGAAATGAGTGTAGATACAGTGTTTTATTTATACTTACTTTGCTTATTGTAGGTGAGTCATGCCAAGGAAATACAAAAGAAAGGAGGGCGTACGAGCTCGAGTAGTTTCTTGGACAACAGAGCAGCTACAGTCAGCTTTCCAAGAATTGGATAAAAAAGAATTGGGGATCAATGAAATATCCAGACAATTTGGGATTCCATCCAGAACATTGCGAAGGCGTTACGCTATTAAAAACCAAACTAAGCTGACTTTGGGAAAACATCCTGTCCTGGGTTTTGAACACGAAAAAAGGTTGGTAGCGCACATTTTGAAGCTTAGCGACGCGGGATTTCCCCCAGATAGACGAGCTATACGTACGTTAGCATACCAATTTGCCGAAAAGCTCCAGATTCAACACAATTTTGATAATGAAAACCAGATGGTTGGGAATGAATGGTTCAAAAGTTTTATTGAGCGAAATCCAGAGTTGTCTATTAGGCAAGCACCTTCTAAATTTTTAGTCGAAGAATCACCAATACCACAAATTCCTCTGACTTTAGGAAGGAGAGCTAAACAATCGGCAGATATTCTCAATTCTAGAGAAAAAATAAAAGAAAAAAGGGATATTGCTGATAGGAAAAAGAAACAAATAGAATCTAAGATACACAAGACTGAAGCTACCAAAAAAAGACAAACAATAAAAAAAGCAAATAAAAAATCAAAGAACAAATACAAAAAAATAAAAATAAGAAAGGAAAACCAAAGAAAAACTATGACTCAAGTGAAGAAACAGATGGTGACGTGACTGATTGCAGTCATAAGGAAAATTATTATTATTTAAAAGTAAACAAGGATCGTGGACTACGTAAAAGACTAGCTATTTATAGCTCAAACAGTGAAAATGAAGATCACCTCTCACCTAATACTGAAAAAGGTAAAAAAACCATAGGACTAAAAAAAAAAAATTTGAAGAGCCTAATTATATAGATGAAAATGTTTGCGTAGAATGCTTCGATACCTATAATAACACGAATTCCAAATCTGATTGGATCCAGTGCATTATGTGTCAGAAGTGGCTGCACGAAACATGCACACTTTTTAAGAACTATTGCTCAACATGTGGAAAACTTAAAATGTCCGGTTCCACTTAATGAAGGATAATTCCTTACAAATATGTTGATTTTTTTAAATGTTTAAATAATAACTAAGGTTAAACAAAATTATTAATTTTTTTTTTGTTAGAGATTCATGTGAATGTTGATTTTTTTTAATGTTAAATAATTATTTCCATATTAAAACGGGAATGTTTCGTTTGAGATGATTCTATATGATAGTTTTAAATATAACAGATTTTTTTATATATTTTGTAGACATGCATAAACGTAAATAAATATGGTTAAGCATTTTATATTACCTACACATGTAGATAATAAATAAATATTACATTTTGATAACGTATTCTTGTTAATTATTTAAAAAGGCATCTATCCCGCATCACAGGCATCTATCCTCCTAAGTGACTTCATAGTGGGGCATCTATCCATATAGGTAGGCACGTATCCCCAAAAAATGTGTTTCGCAAGAATTTCATTTTTGCAAAACCAGTAATGGTTAGGTAAATAAATACAGTTTCTAAAGCTTTATGAATGATTAAACTAACTATATTACAGGGTCAATCTAAGCAAATATGTTTGGTATTCAAATAATGAAACACTTTCGAAAAGTGGGGCATCTATCCCGGTTTTACCCTAACCAATTTGGCTCAATAACGAACTTGACCAAAACATTCCTACAATTGAACTTTCTGCAAATAATGAAATTCTATCTCTAGCTCGAAAGAGAGAGATTTTATGGCCAACCGGCCGACATACTCAAGTTTGACCCTGCATTCTCTATCAGGAAGATGAACACAATCGATTGAAACCATTTCTAGCTCTATATTCAAAATTACAGACGTTTGCACAAAACGACAGCACACAGCTGGCAAAAATCCGATCTACAGTTCACCTTCATTTTTATTTCAACGACAATTTTCTTCCACTTAAATTGTAATCTTACTACATTTCTCGCACATGAACAACAAAAGTAATAATTTAATGAAACTCCATATATTTGATAGATCTCCAAACAAGACATTCGGACATTATTATAATTATACATGCCTCAATCCTGAAGTATTTTAAGAAAAAATAACAAGGACTTGAGTAATGTCAATGAATGTTGTTTTTCTTGAAATTCTAGCTCTCTAGCTTATTTCTTCAACTTCCCTATATATTAACGTGATGAAACGCCATGATGATGAAATTTCATATATCATATACATGATATCAACCTCCATATATGCAACAAAATATTTTCGACAAATCCGACGAATATAGTTTGATAGAACGAACTTAACCGAGACATTTGGACAATTAACTTATTCTGAAAATAGAAAAACTACAGCTCATCTGAAGATGAAAAGTATATTTCCTCATATACTCAAGTTTGGCCACGGATTTTTCATCAAGAAGTCGAACCCAATCGATTACAATCATTTTCGGCTTGATATTCGTAAATCACATCTATCTGGACAAAATGCTATTCTTGTAAATCGTTAAAATAACTTTGAAAGAAAGGAATCGAACATTCGCAGAATAAAAAAAAAAGTCATAAATAATTCAGAAACTCTTTTCAATATTCGATTATTCATCGAATCTTGAAATAACTGTGCGTTTATGGATGTTTTTGATATATTGCGTATTTAGAAATTTCATGTTCGTAGAGTACATCTGCAAGAAAATACAGTACAGACTTTTTGCGTGCTTGTTTGAGTTCAGTAATCTATTTGAATAGATTTTTATATTACGAAAATCAAGCTAGATTATATCTAATTATCTGATTTTAAGTTTTATTGAATGACTGATATCAATCGTGCGTTATTTAATAGGATGACACATTACAGTTCAAGATGGAATAGTATTTACTGAAGCTGAAATTAAACTGAAGAAAACCTGTGATTGATTCACAGGCCTACAAAAAAAAATTTTTTTTTGGTGCCTAGAATTTAGATTTTAGAAGACTAAAAATAAGAGATATATAACTGATTGGTTGGCAAACTGTTAACAAGTGGGATATAATCCTATTTAGTGTCATCCAGTTAGTTCCATTGAAATCCGATATATGGAGCTGTCCAGTCTGAAGTGAACTTCAACTGCAGTTGAGAGTTGAGGTTGGTTTGTGAATTCCCGCGGTGCAGATAGAACTCAGCGTCATATGAAATTTCTCTTTAGTACATATGGGGAGAATAAACGTTCTTGGAAAACAGAAAAACAAATAGTGACTTTGTAACGAGGGCTTATCTTGGATATTTTGGTGTTAAGCTTGTTGATCAGGATAAAACCTGGGCACCACATATTGACTGTAAAACTTTGCAGAGCATGTACGACAGTGGACTACCGGGAAAAGGAAAAGTCTGAAATTCGGATTACCAATGGTTTGGAGAGAACCAAAAAATCACTTTGATGACTGTTATTTCTGCCTAGTAAATATTACTGGAATCAATCGAAATAACCGTAACAAGTGGACTTATGCAGATTTAGTCTCTGCAAGACGCCCTATCCCTCACTCAGAAGAAGTGCCAATTTCAACTTTTCTGCAGCTACCAGAACTCTGTGAGGACACATGTCTCTCTGATTAGAATTCTGACACTACCGAAGGTGACAGTGATTTTGAAACGATGTCATCAATTCCCCAATTTTTCAACCAAGATGAGTTAAATGACCTCACTAGAGATCTCAACCTGTCGAAAGAAGCTTCTGAATTACTAGCTTCCAGGTTGAAGTAAAAAAATTACTTGAACCAGGAACGAAAATTACATTTAATCGCACAAGGTAGAAAGATCTGCTACCTTTTTTCTCTGAAGAACAAAATCTTGTATTTTGCCATGCTATAGGAGAACTCCTGGTAAAAATGGGTCTTTTTTTGGAAAAAATAAAGTGAACACAATGGGTGATTTGTGTAGACTTAAAAATGGTAAACTTTCTCCTTGGACAGCAAAGTGGCCACACCAAGTATCCTCGTTTCTTGTGCCTCTGGGATAGCAGAGACATAACGCAACAATGGGTTAGAAAAGAGTGGCCTAGAAGAGAAAACATGGATGTTGGGGGACAGAATATCATCAATAATCCTTTAGTTCCGCGAGAGAAAATCATGTTTCCACCCCTGCATATCGAGCTGGGTTTAATGAAGCAGTTTGTAAAGGCTCTTGATAAGAATGGATCATGCTTTGCATATACATATAGGGAAAAAAATTCCTCAGCTGAGTAAGGAAAGAATTAAAGCAGGAATATTTTATGGCCCAGAAATAAGACAGCTGATTAAAGACCCTGACTTCATAAATTCAATGATTGAGATTGAACAAAATACCTGGAATTCATTTGTTTCAGTTGTCCTAAATTTTCTGGGTAGACACAAAGCTGAAAACTATGTTGAATTAGTCAATGAGATGCTGAATAATTTCAGATCACTTAAGTGTAACATGAGCATTAAGGTGCACTATTTACACAGCCACTTAGACCGGTTTCCTGATAATTCAGGAGACTTTAGTGAGGAACAAGGTGAAAGATTCCACCAAGATATCAAATATATGGAGGATCGCTATCAAGGAAGATGGGATACTCACATGATGGCAGGTTACTGCTGGTCTTTAAAACGGGATTGCCCTAAAATACATTCAAGAATGTCACGCAAAAGAAGTTTCCGAAATGTTCAGTGAGTAATTGGTTTAAATGATGCCTTTTTCTGTTTTCTATAGTATATAATGAATAATATCTGTGTAATATAATTAAAATTTCTTTATTAATTTCTTTCTTTAAACCATGGTTTTTCTTTTGAAATAGTGTAAAAATGTTGATATCTTCGAGCTGACAGGCAAAAACTAATAGCATATTTGAATTCAGGGCATCAAATTCATATGAAATCACCTCCAAAATCTTCGGCACCAAAACCACTGTTGACCAGTGAATTATTTTCACTTTGAGATATTTGTTCGTTGATTCGTTTATATTATTTATCTACGTTGTTATGTGTTCAATTCAAGCAAAACACTTGAAACTAGGACGCAAAAGCTTCTGATCTCTGTTCAGTGCATTTTTACATTTTTTCTCAGCGGCTTAGCCGTGGATACGATATCAAGAATTAACATTAATAGTGGATAAATACTAAAGGGCAATTTGTGACACTTATGAACTTCATATTTCAAACCGATCAGAGCTCTTGTTTCTATTTTACTCAAAAATATGATATTTACGTTGAATGAATTTCAATTTGTTAACTAGAGTAATTACAAACGTAGACTGTCTGATTCTTGATGACTCTTGAATACTTCCATGCACAACCTTGACGAACCATAACGTCCCTACGACGAAATGGTGGAAGAGCCAGTATGATATCGGTGATTAATCCATATCAAATCAAATTTTAGTCTTTTATTTGATAAATAATTTATTATGTAAAAAAGTAATTCTTCGATCTTTTTCTGATTATTCATGGTGAAGCTTTCACCACTGCGTATATTCAAACTTGATTTCTTTACTCTGAAAAACTTATTTATTAAAATGAAAAATCTTTCAACGTGAATAAAAAATATGAAATGTATTCGCTGTAGGAGCATACATTTGTTACAACATTATTCTTGCTCGCTCATTCTTAGTAATCCAAGCGAGTATTCTTTATAAATAGAAACAATATATTTGGAAACTACTGGTGCCCAAGAAACTTTTTAAAAAAAGCTTCTCAGTTTTCTTCTTCATCCTCCATATCTATTTAATCGAATACAACTTTTAAAATTACTAACTCTCACACGGTTTCCTTAAGATTTTTCTTCAGACTGCATATTATTTACCATTGAATGAAATCATTTCAGTGACCATGAAAAAACTTTATCAATTTCTGATTTGTGTTTTTTTTGAAATATTTCCTTGTATACAAATCGTCATGTTTACGTATTGTCTGTTGTCCGTCTTTTTGCCTAGGATTTTTAAAATTTTGGTTTAGTAAAGTCAATTTTACATATATTAAGGATATCGATCTGTCTTTGAGATACAGAATTCAATCAAAAATAGGTAGATGCAGATAAGCTCTGCTACATAAATGGACACAGGGACAAAATATATGCTAACACTAAGGAGTACGGTATGTGGAAACAAGAACAAAAATGTTTGTGTAGAAAACAATCCAATACAGCAGTAATACTGGAAAATGACTTACTGTTCCTGATTTTTTATGAATTAAGTAAACACATTTACATGCTTTTTGTAACATTAGCCAAATTCAACCAAAAGATTAATTCTGAATGAAGAGAGCAATTTATTCATCGCCGTTTCATGCTTTGATTAATTTATAATTTTTTTTTACAGGTAAGTGGAACATGAATGCTGTCCATCATACATTTTTACAAAGTAAGTCTTTAGATTTTCATACGATCTCTGGAAAATAAATCCACAGAAACTAATCGGATAGGAATAAAAGAGGTGAAAAGACTAGGAAAATTGTATGAGATAAGTCATATTTGTACTACAATTCTGTCAAATTGACATTCATTGAATTGTCTTTTAGCTCTGTTTATTCAAAATGAAATGCTACTTACCATCATCAATCCTATTTCTTAAATACTCTTGTATGGGGTTTCTTTATATTAGTATGACCTTTAACCTAAACAAACCTGAGCTCGATTTTATGCCAGGCCTGCTCATCTCGCCTCTATTTCGATGCAGAAACCATTCAACAAAGTAGCAGATGAACAAGGTGAGAATGATAGCAATGCTTCAACCTGTTGATTGTAGAATTCAGTAATTCACTTGAAGAGGTGTGATAAAAATGCTCCTCATCACTTCAGTATTCCCATCTCACTTGGAAATTAAAGTTTACTCGCTCCCACATCCGCTACTCACAAAGCGTGTCGATTAAAGCTGAGATTAAAAATAACCCCCGTGTAATCCCCTGCTCTATTCAGAGCGCTGTTTAATTTATTATCCGGAATATTATGCAAATTATACTCCCTTTCGATAAACAGCGTTCTACTTTTCCATCTTCACTGTAGTCTCGTTTTCTCCTATTTATTTCTATTTTGGGGATACTTTATAAAGCAGCCGGAATTCATGATGGATCGTTCCCACAGAAAAAAAATTGGATGAAATTCTCGTTTGCGAAAGTTCCCTGTTTTCCTTGCCGGAAAATCTATCGAGCTGGAAGGATTCGAACAGTTTTTATAAGACTTATTTATGGAATCAGATGTTTTGATATTTTTATTGCAAAGCGTTCTTAAAACTCAGAATAAGTACATATCCTTGAGGTTGAAAATATAATATATCTTATCCACCTGCTTTATCTGTTCCAACAATGAGGAACAATCTGAAATGTGTGATTTTTATTCCGAATTATCGTTTCAAATAACTGGGAATTACTAACAAGAGATTTTCCATGAAAGTCCAATTATTTCTGATCAAATTAAGTCGAAATAATGAAATCATTTTAGTTGGAATGGTGGTTTATGAACAATGAAGTAGCATTCAAAACTTAAAAATATTTATTGTCAGCAGCATTTAGGATCGTACTGAGAAGGATTATTTCATGTTGTCTGTGAATTATGTATGATTGTCTTTAGTAATTCAGAAAAGGGTACGGGGTTCACCCACAGCACCAACCAATAGTCCAATATTTAGTGCTTCATTGGTGCATATTAGTGCTTCTGACACAAAAAGAAAGAAACTAATCTTCTTCAAAATATAGTCAGCTATGTCTCCCAGCTGAAAACCTCCTTGAATGAATTTCGTAAAAATATTTTTACCATAAATCAGTGTCTAGTTATGCCCCAGCATGATTTTAGCAAAGAGTTGGACCGTTCTAATTATGAAAATATATCAAATATACAGGGTGAGTCTTTGACCACTGCGTTAATTTCAACCATAGTTTCTTGAGATCAAAAGAAACACTTTTTTCTCGTTACCGTCTTTCCATATTCATCTGCGTTAAAAAGTTATAAGCATTTTAAATTTTCACTTTGGCCAAGTACCCCTCTGTAATCCAGTTTAGTTCGAATGAAAATTACCTTCCACAGTTTAAAAAAATTCTTCTCCCTCTAAGAAATGATTCACTCACTCATATTTCATCAGATGATTATATCGATTTGATTCCTCTCAACTTCAAATATCTCAGTAATGGTGCAATTTAGGAAAAAAGATGAGGAATGATTTTATCTTCAAAAAAGACTAATGATTCTAAAGTACAAGATACGGACCTTCAGTTCAAGTGATATCTGATTTTCATGCAATTTAACCAATCTGTACTGTAGTAGTGAGAATCCCACAAGAAATGGAATAAATCTATTGATGCCAAAATATTTATGACTGTTATCAAAGACCTTCTAAAAGAGATCATTTCAATTGATATTGTCGTTTGAATATTACAGATGAAAACGCAATTTATTTATGAAATTACAACATCCCATATCTTTTGAAGGGGGCCAAAATTCGAAGAATGTTATAGGAAGAAAATGTTTCTTAAGAATCTATGGTTAAAATTAACGCAGTGGTCAAAGACTCACCCTGTATATTGCCTGATCCATATTTTATAAAATGTTTAATAAAGGGTAATGAAATGAATGCAATAATTTTTGAAAGATGTAAATGCAGTTTGAAGTGCACATAGGTTGAACCAATATGGGCTCTTCTTTGCCGTATGGATGGGATAGATATATTTTTAGCTACTTTTCCAAGGTGAATTCTTTTACAAACTTCACCAATGTTCTGATATATTACGAGAGTTTTCTCGATAAAAAAAAATCAGAGTTTTCTTTTCACAATTTTTTATACATTTCAATAGTGTTTTTCATCCTGCTGATTGAATTATAATACTTTTTATTCGAAAGGAAATTGTATTCTACTTCAATATTATTTTATTGATCTAGATCATTCGATAACCCTTCATGATCACGGTATTGAAACATATAATGGACAAGGATCTCAAAAATTATAGAGGCTGAAGTACAGTTTGTGAGACACAAATTCGGACTTATCAGGCAATGAATATTCGGCATATCACGCTTTGTCACAAACAATACTTAATAATTGTTAAACTAAAAATGATTTTGTAACCGTGTCTGATGCACTAATTAGGCATCGATTTGTGTAACGAGAATATTCACGAAATTCGAGAATATTGTTGCCGTTGTACCAAAGTAAATATTTTCAATACATTGAAATCAGTTCATTTTTGTGGTTAAAATAGCCGAAAATATTCTAACAATAAACTGCAGAGAATAATATAGGACATGCAAATAATTCTAGAAAAACACTCATCAACTTACAAGAGTTATACAATAAATAAACAAAGAAAAAACACTGCTGTATAACATGTTGATATGGGCGACGTCATACAATTGATTGTTTGAATTCTATCGCTTAACTTTCAGATGATAGAGATGATCGATAGATTTGGAAGTTCGTGCGGTCTGTTAACATTCTGTCAATGCCAGCTGATAGTTTATTGGAATCAGTTTTAGCCGAATATATTTTACAATTTTTTAGAATATATTTGTTGTTCTCAGACATCCCGTAATTTATTTCAACTGAATCTAATTGATGGAAAAAAAAATCACTAATTAAAACCATTCTGAGTGCAAGAGGTCGTGAGTGTTTTTGATAATTATGCATTTTAGAAACCTTCAAATAGCATATAGATTAAATTTGGTAAAAATATTTATAGGATGGATTCTATCGAAAATTAATGTTACAAATTAAAATTTATGTCAGTCGAATTGAGGTCGAGGTACCTACATTGGACCAATCAGTAAGGATTATCTTCACACAGGTTTAGTAGAAACATCTCAATAATAACATAAATAAATGAGGACAATATTTTCTAAAACACGTATGATTTATTTATATTTCGATTAATCCCTGGATAAACCAATTAAATAACATGTGATGTGTCAGTAAAATAACATTTATTGTTTATTGCACATAACACTAAGTTGTTCGAAATTCATGACTGGAACAAATGAATAATAGGAAATAACTAATTGAGAAACAAATCAGTAATGTTGGGAAGTATGAAATTCTTCAGCATTTCGATAAATATAGATGAGTTAACATGTTTGGAACTACCAAAATATTTCATTTATAATATTATCTTTTGAACAAACATGGTATTTTTTGCAGGATGTTGCTTTTCACTGGTAGATCATATGTGTTCTAGTAAGATAAATGCGTCCAATGTTTGGCTTCTAACCAAGTACGGCAGCTAATTTTCATTGGTCTGGTATAGTCAAATCACAAAGCATATCTACTGCAATTTTTAATCGAAAATTTACTAGCGATTGTTTTCGCCTGAATTGCAGAATTCATTGTTTTATTATATTTTTATATATCAGTATATGTTATCTCCATATTTGCATGTTTGATTATTAGCATATACATCTTTTTTACCACGCCTGCCTAAGGCCATAATCTCCTATCGTGATAAAGTCCCTACATCTCCTTTTTTGATTTATGTTAAACTAAAAGTTTTGGCATACACTAATTCGATTTTTTGGGCATTTCGACGGCATTTTTACGTTTTTCTATCATAATTTGATATAATCTAGAAGAAGAATACCAATTCTCTAAAAATAGTTACCATCCACTAAAATTAGTTCTGCAAATCTATATCAATTATTCGTGATGCTGGTATAGTATCTCCTCGAACTTCATACTGTCCTTCATGAAATTTGAAGATGCTTGCGTCTTTAAGACGTCGAAGTCGATAATGGTATAAAATGAAAATGACGTGTCTGAGCCGTCATCGTATATCAAGGTGCTTAGGGTTTAGCTCACATCACGATACATGCACTGATATCGATAATAGGGTACTAAAGTGAATGTAATAATGAACAATTCTATACGTGAACACTTCTCAACACAAAACAACAAATACAGATAAGTCGCCTAAACCGATTCACAAAAAGAACGTTCTTTGAATTACCTCAATAATTTGTTGGCCATTCTGATTCTGAATTGATGTCACATCAAAATATGCAGTGACAATTGTTTCATATCAATATTTATTGTTGGATATTACTTCTCTCTCCAATCAAAAATTTCCAGAAGAAAATCAAATGCATCATTCTCAGAATCTATAGTGATTGAATTATTCCAATAGGCATCAGTTTCATCATATAAAATCACTTTTTTATAGCTTGTTCCATTCAGAGTCAGTCTGAATTCCGAAACGGCCTCTTTAGGAACATTGCCGACAAGAAATAATACAAATCCTGATGGAGGCCGCCGCTCTTAGTAGAGATCGGGACGAACCTGGGTAATCCCAAACGAAGTGCCATCTATATCTCCAAGACTAAACCAGTTTCACGTTCTCAGTATCGACAATTCATGACTTCCAGTTCAACCACTTTCAGTGGTAATCGAATATGTGAACATTCACCAAAGTACCACTGATGAGTTGCGGGGTTTTCGCTTGCTGATCGTATTCCGTTCCAGAATATATTCATGCTATACACGGAAAGGAAAAATTTTAAGTGTCTGAAAACTGGCTCATCTAAGTAAATAATGTAAGGAACGATAATCCAGGGAAATTTTCATTCCAGTGGTGCGAGCTAGTCATGATTGACGTAGGATGTCCCAAAGAATCAAGACCTCAAGTGGAACTGTGGACCGGTATCGGGGTACTACCCCTAGTCAGTACGCTCTGGCACTGAAATCTTGAAGAAGGCCGCCAGTCTTAATAAAGATCAGGGCGAACCTCCAAAGTAAGCGCAGAAGAAGCGTTATCTATATCTCCAAGACTGAACCAGCTTGACGTTCTCATTAGATTTATACGATAATTCATTACTCCCAATTCAACGACATTCGGCGGTCATCGAATGTATAAACATTCATCAAAAGACCACTGGTCAGTTGAAGAAGTTACCTTGCAAATTGTATTCCGTTCCAGAAAGTTAAGTAATAATTCAAAGTGCCTGAAAGCCGGCACAGGCTAAGTAAATAATAAAAGGAACGATAATCCCGAAGATATCTATGCCAAATTATGCTGGCGAGGGTCAGTACCCCGAAACAGGTCCACAGTTGCACTTTAGGTCTGGATTCATTGGGACATCATACGTCAATAAAGACAAGCTCGCTCCAATGGAACGATCATTCTTCGGGATTAAGGATCCTTTTATTATTTACGTAATCTGCGCCGGCTTTAAGGCACATTAAATTATTCCTTTTATGTCACTACAAAAGAATCAGCTGATTCGTTAAAGTTTTGTTGCTAATCCCTTATAATGTACCGTGAGCATATGTGACGTTACCGCTTATAATCGTAGTGGGATACGATCAATCTCATCACAGTGAAAAAACTTACTCGACACTTCCTGTCTTATCGCATGGGACTTCTCAGTCGCACATATCTACTCACGACAGTATTTCACTGTTTAAAATTCGTCAACACTATATCATCGGGTTCGTAATTAATTTTTCCTTATTTTCATTAAATTTTTATTACTACAGGGAAACGATAATTATTCGGGTGTGAGCTAGCCATGATTAACGTAGGTTGTTCCAGCGAATCAAGAACTACAACCGCAACTGAGGACCGATTTTGGGGTAACGGCCCCTTATGAACATAGTGAGGCACTGAAATCACGAAGGAGGCCGTCAGTTTCGACATAGAATGAGACGAAACTGACGACTGAATCAGTCTCACTTTCTTCTAGATTTATACGACATCATTTTTATTCCTAAATCAGACCAGTGGAAGTTAATAATATCTATATACCTGTTTATACTTTCCTACCCAATCGTTATGACGGATATAAAATAGTTAACCTAACGTTTGCATATTCTATTGGTTTCATTCTCTTGAATGCTATGAAATTCATTCATCAACGAAACCACTATTATGTTTGAAACAAAAGTGCTTTAGATAGATAGATAGATAAGTACTTTATTTCCAATTTCAACAACAAATACAGAATGGAAATGGTGTCAAATATACCAATGAAAAAGAAAGCACAAAATTAAAAAGCAAAAAAAAACAAAATATGCGAAAAAAATTGAACCCCTCAACCCAAATATTCCTTCAAATCATACGGCTCAAGTGCCACCAAAAATGTAAACAATTCTTTCTTAAATTTATTGTGATTAACAATTTCCTTCAAGTTAGTAGGAAGTTTATTGTATAACCTAATTGCCATATAAAATGGATTTCTCTCATAGAAAGATGACTTGTGCTTCGGATAAATTAAATCATTACGCCTTGTTTCATATTTGTGTTGAAAGGTGCAACTCTCACTCAGCTTATTTCGGCTAAAATACAATAATATCTCATATATATACAATCCGGTTAATGTTAGTACATTAAATTTTTTAAATATTCCCCTGCATGTTTCCCTGAAAGACAACCCAAAAATTATTCTCAATACTCGTTTCTGCATGATAAATACTCTCTTAAATTCAGAACTACATCCCCAAAAAATAATTCCATAACGAATATGTGTTTCAAAACATGACGAATATATGTTCTTTAGATATTGACCTGCTAAATAATTCCTAATTATAGAGATAGAGTAAATCACACCACTCAATTTATTACAAAGATAGTTTATATGATCTCTCCAATTCAAATTATCATCTATTCGCAAACCTAAAAAACGAGTTGTTGACGAGTGAGAAATTTGTTGACCATCAATGCATACTACGTCAGACACCTCACCCCCGTTTAGAAAATTCATACAATGTGATTTTGCTTCGTTCTTTAGCATTTTGTTGTTCGAGAACCATTCATTTAAGGCATGCATCACTGCATTTGCAAGTTCAATGACATTTTCAAGAGTATCTTCCCCAAGATTACATTTGTATCATCCGCGAAATTTACCAGGTCCACAAATACCTCCCTCAATATATTCAGATTTCCCATATCATTGATGTATATTAAAAACAGAATAGGTCCTAGTAAACTGCCTTGAGGCACCCCCATAATGATATCTAAAACATCAGATAAATAAACTTTACCATCCTTCTTCAATTTCACAAACTGTTTTCTGTCTGAAAGATAAGAACAAATCAATTTCAGTGAAACTTCTCTAACCCCATATTGTTCCAATTTCTCCAGTAGTATTTTATGATTCATGCAATCAAAAGCTTTCGTTTAGTCAACAAGTATGGCAAATGGTACATTTTTTTCTATTTAGGATTTCATATATGCGTTGGATAAAAACAAACAATGCCGTATTTACACTTTTCCCCTTTAAATATCCATGTTGAAAACTAGAGAAAAGAGAGAACTTATTGAAAAACTCCAATATTCTGGTACATATGCATTTTTCGAAAATTTTTGCGAAGATGACAACACACTAATAGGAGAGTGACAACAGCAACCTTTAGGGCGTCAGGGAAAAACCCATGCAACAGACAATTATTTATTATATGGCATAGGGGTCTAGCAATCAAATCTATACCAACTTTAATACTGGCTATGGGAATATCATCAAAGCCGCTACTCAATTTGTTTTTCATATTTCTCAAAATACTCATAATCTACCCCTCATCAACAGGCCTCAAAAAAATTGAATTTGTATGCTTTTTAGAATTGCATGTGAAAGATGTCGAATTATTTTCATTTACAGACAATGTATCAGCAATGTGAATAAAATAGTTGTTTATATCATTTTTGATGTCGTCTAAGTTACCAGGTACTTTGATGTCAGTATTTTTGTCGCTCTTATTTGTGATTTCCCTTACTACCTGCCAAAGTGATCTTGATGTATTGTCAGAATTTATTATTCGTTTTGCATAATTTTGAGCTTTTTGATTTCTTAGGAGATTTTCGTACCTTTTTTTGTGATCTTATATTCTAGATTGAATCTTGAACTTTTTTGTTTCAAAGTGAGAAGGATATCCAACCTATCCTTACAACAATCTATTTCGGAGTTTTTTACCCTTGTCTTTCTCTTATTCCTAAAAATATTTTCGGAAAACATTCATTGAATATGGGCACAAATATATTCATAAATAATGACCATTGCTCATTTATATATTCTGAAGATCAATTATATAATTCAATCCAATCAATGCCTTCTACCAGAGCTCTGAGTCGTAATTTATTTGAGGCAGAGAAACTTCTCTTAAAATATCCCTCATTTTCATTTATACTACATAAATCACATGTTAGTTTCTGCGCGCTATGATCTGAGATATGACTTTTAATTATTGTTACATTATAACTTTCACAATTTGTGAAAATATTATCATTACAACTCTTTGAAGTAGGTGTTATTCTGGTACAGTAGGTTCTAAACCATAGGAAGACATCAAATTTAAAAACTGATGTGAATATATATCATCATTTCTAATGTTTATGTTTGTCTCCAGCTACAAAAATATTGAAAACATTATTGACCGCATATAAATTTTTTCCAGGTCTATAAATGCTCATGACTAAAAATCTTTTGTCTTTTATTTTCAATTCAATAGCTGAACACTCAAGAACATTTGCGATAGATATTTTCACAATATCCTCACGTGATTTTATCCTGATGTGATCCTTTACGTGAATCGCACTTCCTCCATGTTTTTCATTCAACCTACTAAAACAACTTGTCAATTCGTAAGATTGCAAATTATGAGCTTTTAGTTGATTTATTGTTTCCCAGTGTTCTGTCACACACAACACATCACATTCGCCTTCAGAACTCAGTAATTTATCCAGTTGATCTACACTATTTCCAATCGAACACAAATTCTGATGAAGCAGAGTAAACCGTTTTCTGGCGTCGTTATTTTTTATAAAAAATTTTTCATACCATTTGTTTTTTTGAAGTTGAATCTTCTGAAACATTTAATCATTCATTGATCATATCCGGAACTGAAAATTTCCAACAACCCAATAGGAAAGTATTTTTTGATATATCGAATTGAATATAAAATGGTGTTTATTCAACAACCAGCTCAGTGAAGGTCCTGTTATAGCGGGATCTTAGTCTATGATGAGACTAAAAGAAAGAAATTAGATGTAGTCATCGCTGTTCGTTCATGAAGGGACCACAAGGTACATCGAAATCAAAATTTATTCATCTATCGCCATACTGGATTGAATCAAAATGCAAACTCCAGTCATCACGAAAGCCATAATGAATATCGTTTACGACCTATAAAAGTGTCCAAAAACCTTCTTGCAAATCCCTCGCTCGTCTAGAACTCATAAAATACGTAAAATCTTGAGACGTTCACAAAAAGTGAAACCCAAGCGGTTACATAAGAATATCGAATGGATCATAAAATCTTTAGGAAAACGTCCGTCATCCTGACAGCCTACTGGAAAAACTCCGGAATCTGAATTTCGCAATAAAAAATAATAATTATGCTGGAAAAACTGCCAAACACGGAATATCTACTGGTTTTGCAAACAGGGCTGCAAAGTGACAATAGACGCGGGCGAATTAATAAAGAATTTGGTTTTACGATTTGATTAAAAATTTTACGACCCTAGACCACGTTGCCACGGTGGTTCTTCCCTCCCTTCAATCCGGTAGGGATCCCGGTCGGGATGGCTCCTCGTAAAATTTTCCAGTTTATTATTTTATCGATGACAATAATAAATTTTATGGTTAATCCGGTCTGATAACTTTATGGTTTTCATAGGTGATTTGTGAATTTCTTAAGGGCGTGAAAAACCAGACTGGGGATATTTTGTTAATATAATGCCGGGTACTATGCAGAGGTGGATTGTAGATATTTCAGAAATTAAATGAATTGATGCAATTTCGATTATTTCATTTGGTATTGTTCTGTTCGATACAAGGGGATAATAGAACGTTGTTTCTCGGATCAGTTTCAATGTTTTGCTATGATTAGACCAGAATTAACCCCGTACGGCTAATCGAGTAGAAAACAAAGGTTTGATTTTGCTGACCAGAGCGAGTCTGAGAATTTTCATTTACAAATAACTAACAGACGGTCTGGTCTAGTTCCAGAATTGCGTTCGCCACTTCCTGGTTTCTGCGAAGATTTAATTATGTAGGATAATATTTTGGGCTATCTCCACCATCATTATAGTTTCTATTCCTACTAACGTGTCGATAGACATTTTCTATCGATTTCAAGGTGAATTAGCTTCTGAAAAGCAGTAAATATTTGAAAATATTTTAAATTTCATTAATCAATGACCATTGGCAAGACTTTCGAATAAGATCAAATTTTCACTTCTCTGTTGTTCACCTTAGTTCGAACAATCGGCTTCCAAACTTCCAGCAAACGTATTGTTGAAGCACTTGTGGGATTATAATAACAGTATTCCAGGTGCAAAATTCTATGAGATTCAACTCAACAAAAAATAATCCTGATAATAACCCCAAAGAAAAATTGAACATATAAAATACCATACGAATGGGAAAGATTATCAGAAAAAAGCGCGCCCTTGAGAATCAAAAGGTTTCTTAACTATAGGTTGAAGTTAGTTTAATGTGTGAATGGGAATCATCAGATAAAAATGAAGTGATACATTTATATTATCTGAAGCACAAGAATAAAGTAGGCTCCATTTATGAAAATCACTTCTGTTCCCATAAATACTCCAATAATACTTCTTTGGAAGTTTGTAAACCAATTGTTCGAATTAACTTGAAGGAGTTTTCAATCCGCAAATGAGTACCTACAGATATGATCTATTTTCAATTTTCTGTCAATCTTTTCTTCCAATTTTCGGATTCAAATTAAATTTTGGACAATGGGTTTGTATGAGAGATTGGTTTCAGTCTGGTTATTCAGACAAAGGGTTGCGTTCTTCTTCAAGTTTTCTTTTATTTCAAGTAAATCAACCTTATTTTCTCTCCCAACGTTATGTAACAACTGTATGCCCTCTTTTTGTCAAATTCATGTTTAGTTGATTTCAAATGGTTCCCAAATGCACTCATTTCAAGCGTAAAACCACTAGAGGTGAGAATTTTTTTGAGAAGTATGCGTTTAAATTTCACGAAACAAAGTTATCCTTAAAATATTTCGGGATCACTTTGTTGAGTGAAATTTGTATAATTTTCAAAAAACGACAGAGTGCTCTCAAAAAAAAATTCGAATCTCGTGTAGTATTTGGAAAGATCATTCAACAATATAAATTAAACGAAATAAAAAAATAGTTTTTATTCAAAAATAACCAGATAGAAGCATAACAACAAATTATTCATCTTTATTCTCAAAATAATAATTATTGATAGTACAATTATTATACACATTACGTGCATTATATTCGAATGATGGAGTAGATGCTGATGTTGTTTCTTGAAAGACATTTTTTCATTCCTTATGGCTGTTATTATTTTTTGTGATGTTGTTGGTCCAGTTGGATATACGGTTTCAATGACACTGCAGAAGAATGGCCTGTTATCTTTATCAACTGTTCCTCGCCAATCCCTGCTTTGGCTAATTGGCTGACAGCAGATGCAGTGGTTGGTTATCTTCGACTTGGTTGTGTTGATGCCAATGAGTTCTGCCGATTCTTTTGTCCATTTAGCTATCGTATTTTATTGGGTCCATTTCTTTCCGCAAAATTTGGGCACCACCTCTTGGCATTTCCGGATTGCATCCGGCCCCGTTTTGAAAGCCACGTCTGTGAGTGGATCGAACCTAACGCCCCATTCGGAATAGAATTTTTCCTGCAGCTGTTTGGCAGTATTATTCCACAAGGTTTTTACGACATTTTCCTTGTAGTCTGATCCATCTCATTTCTTCATATTTAAAGCCCAGTCTAGCATAATATTATTGATCTCTGACAAGTTTGTTTTTTCATTTACAAGGTATTCCCGGGCAGCACAGAATTCTTCAAATTGTTTCCAAATGTAGGATCTTGACTTGACTGTATTGAGCGGCATTTTTTTTCACACTTTCCTCAATTGAATAATTAATTTATTAATTAGTAATTAATATTACAATTCCCAAAACGTTTCATTTTTATCTACTTTATGGTAAAATACGAAAATAAACTGACAGAACTGCCAAATGTGCTGTTGAAATTATCGCTAACAACTGCTTGTTTATCGTACCATGACGACCGCTACTTCCACCAACGGCCATAGCTATCCGGACGTATTAATATTCCTATGCAAATTAGGCATTTGATAAAAACAAATTTCTAAAAGTGAAAACTCTGTGAGGTTGAGTGTTTTAAGATACAGTTTGTTTCCATTGGTCCGTTTTCAAAAATTGAGCGATTTCATTGGACGATGTAGTATAGTGTTGAATGATCATTATAATTTCTTATATGCACCTTTTTTCTGGTGTCTAGTGACCTATATATTTTTCCAATGTAGAAAGCATCACATGTTTTACATTTCAGTTTGTAGACTCCGTTTTTCTGTAATATTGAAGTTTTGACTCTGCAATTTATTGTATGGGAATGCAAACAATTTTCGGAATTAAAAGATATTTTCAAGTTCTCCCTATCGAAAGCTCTTGCAATTTTATAGCCGATTTCATTGTAGAAAGGCAAAGAAATTCTAAACTGTGATGTGTTCTCTTTCTCCTGATTATTATTATATATATATGTTCTCTTGTTAGTGTTCTGTAAATTAATTTATCCACTATGTTCGGATTATAGCCATTCTCCTGTGCAATGTATTCAACAATTATCTTCTCTTTTTCAAAATTCTCTCGGCTAAGTGGAAACTGTAATAATCTGTTGATGTATGATTTGAAAGCCGCAATTTTGTGAGCCTCTGGGTGATTTGAAAGATTATTGATGGTGTTAACCGTTTGTGTATCCTTCCTATAAATATCCATTGAGATCCTATTCTCCTCGATCTTTAGGGACAGGTCCAAGAAATTTATTGCTTTGTTTCCTATCTCCATCGTGAACACTATTTCACTGTGTATTGAATTGAATATCTGCAAGAGTACGTGCATAAGGTCTATAGGTCCCATGAATATAACTAAAATGTCATCCACGTATCTGAAATAATTGAAAATATATTTTATTATGGATCTGTCTATCATACATTTTTTTATTTTCCAAGGAGTCCATGAAGATTTCTGATAGTAGCGGTGATAGGTGTGATCCCATAGGTAGCCCTTTTTCAAGTTTATAGAATTTCCCTTGGAACTGACAAAAGTTCTGCTCGAGTGATAAATTAAGTAGCCTAAGAATATCTTCCTTCAGGTTGTTTTCGATGTTCCTTGTTGTGAGTTCATCCTCCACCAACTTGATTGTTTCTTTAGGTGGTATCGATGTGTACAAGTTTTTGACGTCCAAAGAAATTAGTTTTGCTTCTTTGGGAATTTCTAGGTCATTCAATATTCTTGTTCGAAAGAATTCTTCACTGTATGTGTTGGCTGGAATTCCATTAGAGTCCTCAAAGTAGTGGAAAGAAATTTACTTATTTTATAAGTTGGTGTGTCTATTGAGCTAACAACCGGTCTTATTGGTATGTCCACTTTGTGTAGTTTCGGAAGTCCATATAGTTTTGGTGTTTTTGGAATGGTATTAGTTAGTTTTTTGAAACTGCCATATGACTTTGAATTCATTGCCCAATTTTGCATTCTTTAACTTGTTTACTAGAGAATTTTGTGGGTTACTATTTAATTCTTTAAAACAATTGTTATGAATGATTTCATGAACTTTGTTAACATACAGTTGTGTTTCCAATATCACGATGCATGATCCTTTGTCCGCTTTCAACTGTGAGGTTATTCTCTTTTATTTTGTTATAAATATTTGATTTACGTTCGCTGACAATTTATACTCTATTATATGACAGAAAACATAACCTCTCAACTTAAGGAGTTGTTTGTTTCCAACAAATAGAAAAATTGAGTATCGTATTTGAGAATTTTCATGCAGCTTTTTCCTAAGTTTAATAAATCACATGAAATATATCTATATGAAAAACATAATAATCTTGAAGGTCACTCCAAAATCAACATTTTATCCCTTATGCTTTGAGGAGCTATTTCAAGGCCAAAATGTACCTTATGAAATTCATTGTCAAAGAGAAATTATAGCAGATATTATACACCCGATCTTATGTACAAGTGAAATGAATTAACAACATACATATTGAACTTTCTTCGAGTTTTTAAGGGTGCTTCATACAGTTTTGGGAATAATTATTCATCCGAAACTGATAAATAATCTGATTTTCATAGTCTATCCCCAGTAGTGATTAAAGTTTATTTAAAAATTTTTTTTTGGAATAGGTTTGGACAATACTGCTTTTCATCTAACTGGTTCTTCTAATGGAAACCTATTTAGACTAAAAAACATTAGAAATTTCTTGAATATCATAACTTTGACAATGATATACTATGTAATATAACAATATTGGAATTAACAGGTTGAAAATAGGACGTAGAAGATAAAACAGAATGTGTGTCGAATTTGAATCATAGTGAACATAAAGTATAAAAGATTGAAATGGTATGGCTATGTTGAAAAAATGATCAACGATGTCCGAAGCGACTGTTACAATGGCAGCCCCCCAATAGAGAAGAGGAAAACATAGAAAGTCCTGGTAAGAAGAGGTGAACTGTGTAATGGAGACTAGAGGACTGCAGGCAGATGACATGAAGGATGGCATTCGTTGGAAACTAGGATATGCGATTCGACGACAGCTATATAATAGGCAAATAGTTTAGATTTGATAATCCAAATAATTGGACCCATAAAATTGGGAAAGTTGGTATAAGATATATGAGTGTTTTTTTGTGAAATGTTCAAATGAATTGACAATAAAATTCCGAAATTTCAATATTATTATCATTACACTGATGGAAAATAATAGATTATGGAATCAGTATGATTTTCAGCTGGAATAATGATTTGGAAGAAAAGTGATATGACATTTTATCAAGAGCAATACAAATTTGTTTTTATCATAAGTATTAATCTCTGAAGCTGTACACAGGAAAAGGGAGCAAAAACAAGAATATCTCTTCCATTTGGTGAAATGTTAAAATCTTCAGTGGTGACTGAAACCTCATGAAGGAATGAAGGAATAGACAAAATAGCACGGACCACTAAACAAAACCCCAAAAAGATGGAGAGACAATTAACCATCAATATCAGAAGAGCAATGAACCTGATAGCCTAGACAAAACGGACAGAAGGCCTTGCTTAAGGTGAAGAAGGAGAAGGAAAATGAATCATTGGAGCTATGGAAGAGATCATCAGGACGTTTTTACCTTAAGGCTCAATTTTTTCCTTCATTTTGCCTCCAAATCTCCCAAAACTTTTTCTCGCTTCAAATCCCCCGATAGTATTCCGGAAATGTTGTATCTGCTAAACTGTAGTAACTTTTATATTTCCTTGGCATAAATAACCCGTAGGGACATAAAGTAAACATTCGCAGGCACTGATCGGAAATCCGGGTCCTTCAGTTAAGTCAGCGATTGTATAATTCAGAGCAAATCCAGCCCCAAGGGTTCAGGCCCTCCATCAAGCGGTTCGATCGACGGAAAAAACGGATTTGACTTCCTAGTCTCCGAACATTAATATCGTGTTTTTCTCTCGATTGTTTTCGACTGGGGCTGGAGGAGGATCATTGCTCAGTAGATGGATAGGCTGGATGTCCGTCCAAATTGAAGATAACACGAGGTTGAATCTATATATTTTATTCACTCGGTCAATCCTTGTCATCTACGAGGGATTGTTTCGCTTATGGAATAATGTCCTAGAAATGAATAATATTGCTCACCTATAAATATACGAGCATTAAGAAAGAATTATTTAGCATTAATGAACTTGGAGGTCTATTTTATGTCCACACTGAAGGGTAAATGACAACAGATGCAGACGCTATGACTATTTTATATTGTTCGAAAAATCGGCATCGCCAAAAGAGATTTTTTAAGTCATATCGCCTTGATGAAAAGCAAATATTTTTCTTCGATTAAGGGGGTAACTTCGGCATTCAAACAATAAAATATTTACTGTCCATTGTTCTTCCATATTCCAAATATTCAATTGATGAAATCCCATGTTCATCACAAAATATATATATATTTTTTCGAACTATTGGCTTACAAAGAAATTTAAGCTGGGATTCGGCGTATGACATAAAAGCCTAGGGAAAAAACCCAGTAGAGAAAACCCTGGCTCTTAGCATAAGTATTGTTGTGTGTACAGAAATAAGCTTAAATATGTTTGAGGGACTTTTTCTCTTGAGTGGTCTTCAAGTAATAATCATAGAGGCCTATTCAAGTTGCACATATTCGAATCTGAAAATAAAAAGACAAAAGCAGAAAAAAGAACTGAATACAGCATATACATATTAAATTCGTTTAAAATTTATAACCCATTCCACGAAAGAATCTGAAACAACGTGAATAGCCCTAAAACCATCTTGAAATTGATACAGGGTGAGTCTTTGACTTATGCATCAATTTTAACCATGAGTTCTTGAGATCAAAAGAAACACTTTTTTCATTACGGTTTTTTTAAATTCAGCTACGTTAAAAAGTTATAAGCATTTTAAGTTTTCACATTGGGCAAATACCCCTTTGTAGTCCAATTTAGTTTGAATGAAAATTACTTTCCACAGCATCCACTATTCAATCTGAATTGCTTAAAAACATTATTTTTCCTCTAAGAAATGATTCACTCACTCATGATTCATCATATGATTATATCAACTTCTTTTCAATTCAAATATCTCAAAAATGGTGCAGTTTAGGAGAAAAGATGGCGACTGATTTTATCTGCAGAAAAGACTGACGATTCTAGGAAGTACAAGATACGGACCTTTAGTTCAAGTGATATTTGTTTTTCATGCAATTTAACCAATCTGTACAGCAGTAGTGAGAAACCCACAAGAAATGGAATAAATCTATTGATGTCAAAATATGCATGACTGTTAACAAAAACCTTCTACAAGAGATCATTTCAATTGATATTGTCGTTTGAATATTACAGGTGAAAATGCAATTTTCTTATGAAATTTCAACACCCTATATCTTTTGATCGGGGCCAAATTTGGAAAAATTTTATTGGAAGAAAATATTTTTTTTGTCGTCAAGAATCTATGATTGAAGTTAACGCAGTGGTCAAAAACTCACCCTGTATATGGGACAATTATTGATGAGATGAGGTATTGTTTATTCTGCATATCCACATTCACAAATTGCGCTTTCAAATGAAATCCATCTGAATTCATGCTGTTGGTACGACATTGATATGTTTTCAAACGATTAAGAACTGTCCAAATTTTTCTTGGAAGATCAAAACCCGAAATTTTTTCAGAAGGATCAGAAATGAGATTTTTATTGAACATTGAGTTCCACTCAATGTGAATAATGAATCATAATTCTATATCGAATATATTTAATGAGCAGTTTAGTGGCTTAAGACAGAAATATGTGGATAAAATTGAGGATCTGGAAGACTACCAGGAAGCAGATTTAAATATACCTAACTCGCTTTTTGCGTTTTCCACAGATCAATACGAAATTGAAAAGGTGATATCAACATTTAAATCGAGGAGTGTACCAGGTTTCGATGGAATTCGTTCTGAAACACTTAAAAATATTAAAACAGAAATATCAACTCCTCTCGTCTTTGAAGTAAATTTTTGTTTGGAACATGGTTGCTCTTAAATTAGGAGTAATAAAACCCCTAGATAAAGGTGGAGAAAAAACAGAGATAAACAATTACAGGTCCATTTCAATGATTTCTAATATAGGGAACATAATCGAGAAGGTAATAAAAATCGAATTGTCACATTTTGTGGTAAATATAATATTATTAACACGAGTCAATATAGATTCAGACAAAAGAGATCTACGGAGGATGCAATTAGGGAGCTTACCAACCGTATTTATGATCACATAGATGAGAAAATTTCGTCATGCATTCTAGACCTATCTAAAGCATTTGATACGGTGTGTCATAAAAAATTGTTGAAAAAAGTTGAAAATTATGGATTACGAGGGCCAATATATAAAATGTTGAAAAGTTATTTATCTAACAGAAAACAAATAGTTGATATTGACGGGCAACTAAGTAGAAAAGAGACTGTCACTGACGGTATTCCACAGGGTACTGTGTTAGGTCCAATATTGTTCCAAATATATGTGAACCGTCTCATGAAAACAGAAAGCTGTGGGACCATCCTGAGTTTTGCTGACGATACTGTGGTTCATTATAACGCAAACTCGTGGGAAGAATTGGACCTGAAAGTGAAAAATGACTTTGTGCACATACAGAAGTGGCTTCAGTATAACCAGCTTACGCTGAATTTAGAAAATACTAGCTACTTACCATTTTCCTCTTATGAAACGGGTTCATCATCGATAGGCAATTTTGCCGTTGGCGAATCTGAGAACATTTCAGAAGCTGAGATCGTTAAGTATTTAGGTATCATCCTAGACCGCCACCTGAAATGGGACCATCATTATCATTGCGCATGATGGGTGCTTCATCGGTGTCCGTACGACTACTTGTGAAATCGGCAAAGCATCGTTTGATGATTTTTTTCGATGGGGCGAAGTCCGGATGGAATTTTCCGAGCCGAGGTTGGGCTTCAACAGTGTTTTTTCTTTTTCAACAATCAATGATATCTCAACACATGAAAATGCTCGCTTAGATCACTGTAACCCGATCAATAAGAAATCAAACGTAAAATTTTGACAGTAATCTTTTGAAGGTTGGCACCTTCGGAAGATTATTTGGATATTTGGTCATTGGCGCCATCTGGTAGCGAGGCACGTGGCTTGATCAATGTAGTTTTCACCATTAAACTCTTCAGGATTTCTCATTCGACAAACACATCTTCCAATAACCTTGAGTTCAGGTATTGTTCAGAAAAGGTTTTTCGAAATTTGATTATGTGGTTATCTGGATTATTTCTGTATCCACTTAAGGCTGAAAATCCGAACAATCCCTACGCCATTTTCATTCTGAGCATTTGTGCTTGTGGCCTCGAAATACCAACATGTCGCAGAATATCCAAACATTTCAGCATAAAAAATAGAATCTATTACCCGTCGTGAGGCTCTGAAAACCTCCTGTTCCGGGACGTTTGGTCCTATCCGAGTTTTTCCAGACTCCCGAAAACAGTGCCGTATATATCATAAAGTACCCCCTTTCTCCTGACAAATATCCGGGAACCCTCGTCATTACCGACCGGCGACGCGACACATTTATGTGGTTTTTATGCTAAACAGCGGCGTACGAAAACACCACGCGATTCGAAACGATCGCGGGAAACGTTCTCCTGTGATGACGGCCTCATGTTTCCCGGATGGTCCTGATTTTCTGACGGGAAATTTCACCGGATGTCATTAGATTTCCGGAGAGAAGCTGCATCAGAATGAATTTGTGAGATCATTCCTTATATCAGGAGGGTGGGGAGAGATATGCATGTGAAAGTCAACATTTATTCATGTGTTGGCTGATGAACTGACTGAAAGAGAATTTTCACAGAGTATTTGATCTTTGGTTATGAGCATTGGAAACTCAAATAATTCATACTTTTATTGATGGTAATCAATATATGTTTCGGCTTATAAGGGGCCTTTTTCAAGATAATATCCCATGATACGAAAACAGTAGTCCTATAATTATTCGCAAAACTCAATCTAATCAAAATCGAATACTGTTTTTTTAATTCGATTCCTATATTTTTGCACTCTTGTTATAGAAAAATAGTGGGCTATCGTTCTGCACAAATGTCTGCTTTTTTCGAAAATCGAGTCGAAAATGGTCTCAATCTTTATTCAGTACTTTATATTTTTGGCATTCACTATGTGAAAATTAATCGTTACTGATAATCAAAAGGAAATAAATGATATTAGAATGTTCTCTATCAATCTTCCTGAAGAAGAACATAGGGTAGAATGAGAGTATGTCCGTTTAGCCCGACGTATAATCTCATAAAATCATATTGGTTCCACCTCCGTGTGTCGACGTATGTCTTTCGAAATTACTATATTGTTTATTTTTCATTGAGGTCTGATAATTTTATTCCATGCAAAATACATATCTGAGATTTGTAAACTATATTATTTATATAGAGGATAATGGGATGATACAATTGTTCAGTCTAGCCCTGAAGATGAAAAAATATATTTCCGAAACGTCGGCGAACTGACATAGTATCATTTTCCCGTTTTCTGATCCTGATACCACCATTTACACCTTTAAAATTAAAATTTTGGATCACCAATTTGAATTTGAGAGGTATAATCTCTATCTTCTGAAAGAAATTATATACAGGGTGTTCTGATTTGTTTCCGACAAACTGAAAACATAGGACGGATTTGGCCCAATACGGAACTTGACCGACACTATTTGACTATTTCGATACTTGACCTATTATCAAAATATACTGGGTATTCCGATTTGTGATGAAAATGGTGATAGATCACATCATTTTAAGCAAAAGAGTTCCTATGAACATAGGTCCGGAAAAGCTTCGTTTCCGAGATACAGGGTGTTAAATTTGAAAAAATAATTCGCTCTTTCTTTAATATCCTTTAACTGCTTCGAAATCATTTCATGAAATTTCGTTTTTTGGGTTTGTTGGGGTGATAAAGTCAAATTTGTGGTAGATTCAGTTGTATTTTCTAGAAAGCGCCATCGGCCACCATTTCAACCCATGTAAACCGTTGCAACTGTACCCTGTACGTCATTTTGGACTAAAAAAAATTATTCCCCTGACTTTTCTAGTTAAAAAAGGTATACCTCATTTAAGTCACTAAGACCAATGGTTTCCGAGAAGAACACATCTAAAGTTTATGATAAATACCAATTTTCATAGTGAATTCTCAAATTTTTCAAAAATTTCTTTTGATGATTTTATTTTCCAATTTTTTTACAATATAAGCTGTCTTGAATAAAATTTTAATTTAAACTTGGAAGTGTTATTAGAAAAAAATAAAAAATTTTTGCTAACCCCTTTAATAGCTTACAAAAATCGATTCCCCTGATTTTTCTAGTTGAAAATAGTATATATCATTCAAGTTGCTAGGAGTAACCGTTTCAGAGAAAAACGCTTTTGAAGCCAAATATATGGTAATCTCTTAAACATGTAAAACAAATTTGAAATAATTTTAAATTAAATAAATTTTAGAATAAGAATTTAGAAGAATACAAAATAACATAATAATTTTCAAAGGTGTTCAATGTCCACCGTTCTGTTGAATGCACAAATGTTCGAATGATTGATTGTTCAACAATTATACATTATAATAATAATAATAATAATAATAATAATAATAATTGTTGCGGCATTTGGTGCATTTTGGATTCTTGACAGTAATTCTTCCCGGGTGTTATCTAGGGTAGCATACACTTGATTTTTTATTGTCCCCCAAACAAAAAAATCAGCAGGCTTTAAACAAGGGAAGCGCAGTGGCCATTCTACAGAGCCACCTCTCTCTCATTCCATCTGTTTTCATAAGATGCATTCAGTCAATGATGACTGGTCGAGAATAATGAATTCATATTGAAAAGTTTTTAGGGAGAAATGCATGCGAATTTTCTATCTCCCAGTCATGCAAATTGTGAAAATTAACTATTCCTCTTCAAGTAAAAGTGGACTCATCAGTCCAAATTACTTTTTCTAAAAAGTCTGACTCTTGTTCTTTTCCTGCAAAATTACCCCCTTCTCATTTCGTCAACAAAATGGAGGGATTGAACAGGCGTTAAGTGGTAGGCTTGGTAATGGTTGTTTTTAAGTGTTCGAAATATTCTGTTTCCTGAAATATTGAATGTTGCGAAAACTGAGTTTTTTATTTTCTTCAAAGATTTGTAAAACCCTATTTCTTTGTAGATGATTTCTTCTTTGTATGCCTCGTTCCGCCTACGGTCACCAATACCAATTTCCTGTCGACGATTTGGAAAACGTGTTGCATATTCACGTGCAGCAGCTCTTGCATTTCCATTACAGAAACCATAAACATAAATGATGTCTGCATATTCTACATTACTGTGAACAAAATGCATTTCAAAAATTGTATTAAATTAGTAAAACTGTATCAAGTTATGAGTTAACTATAATTATAATTAAAATGACATCTAAATCTGACATGATTATTCTGGTTTTCCATGGTAATCACAATAGATTTAAAATGGCTATACACAATGACAGATTTAAAAAGTGTTAGGTTTAGATGACATTAATTATAATTTTAGTTAACTAAGTTAATAGCTCATCAACAAATACAGGAAAATGGTACTGGTTACCAAAGGCCTGAATAAACCATAAAAGAAGAAATCATCTACAGAGAAATAGGATTTTATAGAGCTCACACCATACAATCTCAATTTCTTCAGAAGCACGTTCTGATTTATGCAATCATATTCCTTTGTGCGGTCTTAAAACAGGCTCATCACATGTTTTTTCTCTTCCAGAGCTCGATGAATAACTAAACCAAACGGTAAAAAATTTCAATTGTGACTGCCTCCTATCTGAAAAATTGCGTATTCGCAATATCGTTGGTAGGTCATATCAGAATTTCATTAAGCACAGCCCCTTATTGGATAACTTTATGAATCAGCTGTCGGGAAAGTTTTCTTGTAGAATTTCACCGAGGACGTGATTACGAGTGCCCCCGATTCATCAACAGATAGACGAAGTTATTTCTACCGTCCCCCACGTCGAATCTAACGAATCGGGGGATGAAATAGCTGCCGAATGTTGGAAGGGGCAGAAAGTTCGTTTGGGTAATTTTGGAAGATTGAAGAAAAGATTGAATGCGGAACTGTTGACGATTCGGAAAGAAATTGGGTTGTGGATTTGGTCAGGAACAGATTGAGAAAAATATCAACGTTATTCCATCGAAATGGATTTGACTCAGTTCTGAATTCGGAACTCTATCTAAGTTCAAATCAAGTCCTCACATGATTAGGAACCAATTAACTGAATTTTATGATTTATGATTCAATAGAATTAATTATTCTATTTTCTCTGATTTTCATGATACTAGTTCGAGTAAGAAGAAATTTGAGGGACGGACTATTGTGCATGTATATAATAAAACGTTTTCAAAATTCAATCAAAATTGTTCGTTTTGTAAAGCGAACCACCAGACACCCGATTTTCAACTTCCTCGTAGGAATCAAAATTCTGCTCAGCCAATGCGTGTCCCATAGATGAAAACAAATGTCAGTCGGAAGAAGCCCAGTCTGGTGAATACGGCGGGTAGGGTAGCAGCTCCCAGCCAAGTCTTTTGATTGTATCCTAAACCAGTTTGCTTTCTGTGCAGACGCATTGTCATGGAGCAAAATTACCTTGCCGTATCTTCTGGCCCATACTGGTCGTTTCTCGACCAATGCATGGTTCAAATTGATCGTTTGTTGTCGGCAGCGATCAGTATTAACGGTTTCAACAGGTTTTAGGAGCTCGTGGCATACCACACATTTCTGGTCTCACCAAACACACAGCATTGTCTTCTTGCCGAATTGATCTGGTTTTGCAGACGATGTTTATGCTTGTCCCGGATTAACCATGATTTTTTCTGTTTAGGGTTCTTAAAATAAATCCATTTTTCAACGTCAGTAACAATCCGATGAAAAATCGATTTTCTTTCGTGTCTTTGAAGCAACATTTCACAAGTGTATTTTCGGTTTTTCCATCTGTCTTTCATTGAATTCATGTGGCATCCATTCTTCACACATTTGGATCTAAACGTTTTCCGCAAATCCTCACTTTCTGGTACAAAATTCGACATTTTCAACACGATGAAAAAATATAATGTTTTCTGTTCAATGACTTCATGTGTGCTAAATATCATTCACAGATGTCATAGAAAACAAACAAAATAAAATAAAAATTCGTTCACCACAAATTTTCCCTAACGAGACATTTGTATCTTGAAGCTCACTTCATATCGGTATACCTGGTACTTCTATCATCCTGTTTTTGGTGTTATTTTCATTATATCCAAACATTTCATTAATTAAGGCTCATCAATTCAGTACTGTCCTGGATAAGTTTCATTATTGCGTTACTATCGAAATTTTTTGGAAAAAGTAAAGCGTGTCACATCTAGCGTTTCGAGTTTGAACTAACGATAATGTGACATTGGAGACGTGAATTTTCATCGCAGAAGAGTCACATATTTAGTAACAAGTTTGACATTTACGAAATGGGTCGCTATTCGTTTGAGGAAAGTTGGGAAATATTAAAAAATTATTTCCAAAGTGGTGAATCGCCAACGTAAACTGCGAAATTTGAAAATAATATTTGACAAAAGAGCATTGCCATCGGAAGGATATGTGCAGAAATTTGTGAGTCTGTGCATGAAACTGGATCACTGTTGGATAAAACAATACGTAAACGTCCATTTCCAGCAAGGTCAACCGAAATCATCGCTGCGGTGGAACAAAGTGTTCGTGAATGGTCATCCACATCGATTCGTCATCGAGCGCAAGAGTTGGACCTTTCTTGGTCAACTACGCACCGAATTTTGCGCAAAGACCTTGCTCTTAAGCCATATAAAGTTCAATTGGCCCAACAGCTAAAGCCAATTGATCATCCGAACCGTCTACGGTTCGCAAATTGGGCGAAAAATCGTTTTGCCGAAGATGGTGAATTTGATCGAAAAATCATCTTTTCCGACGAGGCTCATATCCACCTCGGCGGTTATGTAAATAAACAAAACTGCCGTATATGGGGCACAGAAAACCCCCACGTCATCAAGGAGAAACCGATGCATCCACAACGAGGAACTGTTTGGTGCGGATTTTGGTCCAACGCCATCATCGGCCCATTATTCTTCGAAAATGATGAAGGAGCCGCCGTAACCGTCAACGGCGAGCGGTCAAATGGAAAAGTATGATTTGGACGATATTTGGTTTCATCAGGGCGGGATTACGTGCCATGCAGCCCATGCTACGGTCGATGTTTTGCGCAATTTTCGAAAATCGCATAATCAGCAAAAATGGTGATGTCAATTGGCCTCCAAAAAGCTGCGATGTAACACCGTTAGACTATTACTTTTGTGGAGCGGTCAAAGGCGTTTGTTACGCCAACAAGGCAGGCACGATTGATGACTTGAAACATGAAATTAAAGTTGCTATTGCTGCCATAAGGCCAGAAACGATCGAAAATGTACTGAAAAATTGGACTGATCAAATGGGGTACTGCCAAGTGAGCCATGGTGGACATTTGACCAAAATAATTTTACACAAATAATGTCATGAATTAGGCTTTCAAATAAATGTTTGATCATTGAAATCTATCGAGCCGTTGTTTTTTTATAGCCTTTTTAAATTCGAAATATTCCGGGGGACACCCTTTACTATGGTTTTCAGAATAAAATCACAAGAATGAAGTGGAAAAGCAGGAAAGTTTCAATGATTTTTCAATACTGAAATACTGAGTCAAAGAACAACTGTTTTTTTCTGCTAAAAAATGAATTAGGTTTATGCAATGTTGATTCGACATACTATACTATTCTCCATGTTTGGAATTCACTATGCGGGAGCTCCAGATATAACAACTAAGATCCAACCCTCTTGCTTGTTTTACTGGCTACCTTCCATCATCTACTTGATGGAGTCTTTTACCGCCGCCGATAACAATAACCAATTCATTTCTAATCTGCCCATCATAACGGTACAAAAATCACCAACAACATTCCAATACCGAAGATGTTTACGTCTGAAAAAAAAGATGTAGTAGAACTCGTTATAGACATAAAGAGAAGCTAGTTCTCGATGTCAGAATCGTCATAGCAATCACAATCTACAATAATAGAACTCCTCCTCTTGCTGATACGACTGACGCAGTGCATTTCGCAAGACCTACCAGGTCACGATTTGTATCAATTTGGAGCATCGATAGATTCATTCACAGTTCGGTTCATAACGAACAATCAACTGTGATAAATTATGCTAATAACGAGGTGTTTTACGGATCAGGTAATTGGTGTGCTTAGGAACGTTGATTGGTAATAACTGTTTTATATTCGGCATAATCTAACACGACATCGTTAGTTATGGTAATTTCAACAAAGTATTTGCTTTACACCGATTGATAGCAAGACTTGTTTGTGGGTGGTTCGGTTATTTGCATTACGAAGTTCAGGCGGTATTCGTTTTGACTTGGTATTCACCCGTTTTTCAAGATTAGAGGTTGATAGAACAAGACCATGAATGGATACTGGTTTCTTGGTTATCGTCTCTGCAACAAGAGATCTACGCAGTGTTTGATGCTATAATATAATTTCGAATGCATTGTTCATTGTAAAATCGTGAAATCGTTTTTTAATCATATAATAATATATTATATTCTTCTGAACTTTTGGCTTACAATTTTTTGGTTGGCAAACAATAGAGCGTGTAGTGTTAGCAGTAAAAAAAAACTGACTCCCCGAATGTGTGTTGTTAAGTGTACAGAAATAAGCAGAAATATATCTAAGAGACTTTTTTCTTCCAGAGTGGTTTTCTATTGATAAACATAGAGGTTTCTTCAAGTTTCACATATCGAATCTGAAACTGAAACACATCAGTAACTATGATAATGATGTATTGATTTACTATAAAAAGTATAAAAAATTTATTCAAGAGTAATTAGTGCGGCAAAAAAAAGGCAAAATGCTGAAATATTCGAACTAACTGAAAATAAAGGCTGCTTGGAGGATTATTGGCAGCAATGTTTCACACAGATCAGAAAAAATCTGATATTGATAAAATTGAATTCAATAATAGTACTGGTAACAAAAAATATTGTGAACTATTTTAATGATTATTTCGTGAATATTCCTTTGGAATTAAATAAAAAACTGCCACAAATGCTTTCTGAATTTGGTTTGTCCTCAAGGTTTGCTCATTCGATGTTTCTCACCCCGGTAGATGACATAATTATTAGGGATGTATTGAAATATCTGAAACATTCAGACAGCGTTGGGGTCGACGGAATAAATACAGAAGTATTGAAAAAATGTTCTGACCTGATAGCCCTTCCACTAGCGTACCTCGTGAATATGACCTTCGAAAGAGGTGAATTTCCAGATATTTTGAAACTGGCAAAGATCGTACCAGTCCATAAAAAAGGGAATTCGAGAAAAATTGAAAACTACAGATCTATTACTCTGCTGTCTGTCATTTCAAAAGTAGTAGGAAGAATTATATTCAATAAAATTATATCATTTCTGACTAAACATAAGATCCTTCACACTGCCCAACATGGATTTCTCAAGAATAGGTCGACAGTTACAGCTATTCACGATTTTTTGAATAAGTTGTATGACAGTATTGATAAAAACATGAAAACTTTGGGATTATTCATGGATCTAAGTAAAGCATTTGACTTGGTCAATCATCTTGCATCTTGAGAAATAGAAAGCTTACGGATTGAGGGGGCAGGTGAATGAATTACTGAAATCTTACTTAACAAACAGAGCACAGATAGTGGAAATGAATGGTATAAAATCTGAACCAAGAAATGTGAAAGTGGGTGTTCCTCAGGGGTCTGTATTGGGACCTCTGTTGTTTTTGTTATTTATAAATGATCTACCACATGTGGATGTCCGAGACATGATTGAGATGTTTGTCGATGATGTCAGCTACCTATGCAGCCAGGAGGACAAGGCTGATCTTATAATGTTTTCTCAGGAAATGTTAAACAAATTCGTGGATTGGTTCCAAGATAATAAACTGTACTTACTGTTTTCTGGGGTGGTTCTTCCCTTGTTTTGAGAGTATTCAGATTGCAAAAAGGAGCAATACATATAATAGCAGGTGTAGAAAGATATGCTCCCTGTAAGAGTGTAGGGTGCTTACGGTACCCTGTATATATATTCTGGTGGTTCTCGTGTTCTTCAAGTCCAATTTGGGTAAATTTCAGAGGAATGGCTGTTATCACTGCTACTGTACTAGGTAGTGCGAGAAATTTTCTATACCAAAACATAATTTAAGTATTTATGAAAAAAATCCATCTTAGATGGGAATAATACTGTATAATAAGTTACCAGATTATGTTAGGGAATTGCAGAGTATTTTTTCATTTCGAAAAGTGTTTAAAGATACGTTATTGCGAATATGCTATTATAGTGTAATTGATTTTCTTAATGATGGTGAGAGGATTTGAAACTATTACTATTTCGATATGTTATACTTTTATAATTGTTGAATGACTTGTCCTATATTGAATTTATCAATCTAAAGGACCCATAAAAATTATTATTATTATTAAAAGCAGAAAAAAGAACTGAATACAAAATATACGTATCAAATTTCTTTGAAATTTATAACCCATTCCAGGAAAGAATCGGAATCATCGTGAATAGCCTTCAAATCATCTTTAAATTTATATATGGTACAATTATTGATGAGATGAGGTATTTTTTTTCTGCATATCCATATTTACAACTTGCGTTTGAAACTGAGTTCCATCTGAATAGAATGCTATTGGTACGACCATGACCTGTTCTTAAACGATTAAGAACTGTCAAATTTTTTCTTGGAAGATCAAAACTCGGAATTTTTTCAGAAATGCGATACTTATTGAACATTTCAGAAGAGTTCCATTCAATTGATGACGAGATATTGATGATGATGGAGCTCGTGTTGAATGATTGTTTGGGCTATTACCATCATCTATAGTGGATGTAATGATTTCCGACGTTTCGATAGACATCTTCTATCTTTATCAAGGAGAAAAGTAAGAAACCTTTTGAAAATTATCAATTTTCAAAAAGTCGATATTGACAGAAGTCATGAAAGAAAATGAACGATGTTATATACTCATCTGTGATATGATGATCTTTCTAAGTTGGATCGAACTATCGGCGTCCAAACTTCTGGCAGATCTATAGAAGGAGCACTTATGGAATCAGTTGATGACGAGATATTGTTGATGATGGAGCTCGTGTTGAATGATTGTTTGGGCTATTACCATCATCTATTGTGGATGTAATGATTTCCGACGTTTCGATAGACATCTTCTATCTTTATCAAGGAGAAAAGTAAGAAACCTTTTGAGAATAATCAATTTTCAAAAAGTCAATATGACACTAGTCATGAAAGAAAAATGAAAACGAAAATGAAACGATGTTATATACTCATCTGTGATATGATGATCTTTTTAAGTTGGATCGAACTATCGGCGTCCAAACTTCTGGCAGATCTATAGATGGAGCACTTATAATTTATAAGCATTTATTCTTGCAAGTTTTTCTTCTTTGGGTATTATTGATGCTTCATCCCACTTTATACGCTGATTCTCATCTACAGCATGTCGGACCAACCTGGATTTGTTGCTGTCTAGTACTCGTAGAATCTTCTGATGTTCTTTTATTCGTACATTCAGAGGGCGTTTAGTTTCTCCGATGTAAGATCTTCCGCACTCGCAAGGTAATTCATATATGCAGTTCTTTGGCCTTTGTGTCTCATTATTATAGCTTTGAACTTTGTATCTATAAGTCTTCTCATTTTGTGATAGTGTCTTGAGTTTTGATGGTCTGATTTATATCTGTTGGTTCAGGTTGACTTTCTCTTGTTCGTCTAGCTTTTTCTAATATCTTTTGGGGTAGCCATTGCTTCTAAGAGTTTTCGAGATGTTATTTATTTCTTCATTTTGGTCTTCTTCAGTGCAACAAATATTTATTGCTCTATCAAATAAACATTTTGCTACTCCCAATTTAGTGTTTAGTTGGTGGTTTGAATCAAAATGCAGATATTGTCCTGTGTTCGTTGGCTTTTTATACACAGTGGTTCTTGGGATTCCATTGTTTATGTACGAGTACATCTAAGAATGGAAGTTGTCTGTCTTTCTCGATTTCAATTGTGAATTTAATTGATTCCCCTTGATTGTTTAGATATCGAAGGAATCCATCTATAGTGTCTCTTCCATGTTGCCAAATAATGAAAGTATCATATACATATCTTTTCCACAGTTTGGGTTTAAGTACATATTTTTCTAATGCCTTCTGTTCGAAAATTTCCATATATAAATCAGCTAAAATTGCTGATAGTGGTGAACCCAAGGCCATTCCAAATTCTTGTTGATAAAAGATGTCTTCAAATTGGAAATATGTTGTTTCAATACAAATAGAAAGCATTTCCATAATTGCATTCACGCTTAGTGTAGTTCTTTCACTAAGGGTGATCTTCTTCAAGCTTTTTCGTTACTATGATAAGTGTTTTATCTGTCGGAATATTAGTGAAAAAACTGGTAATGTCGAAGCTGACCATAACGTCTTCTTCTATGATTTCTTGATGTTTCATTATTTCTATGAAGTGTTTCGTGTTTCTTATCATCGATGTTGAATTACTTTTTAATGGTGATATAATTTTCAGCAGAAATTTAGCCAATTGGTGGCATGCTGAATTTCTTCAGACCATATAAATGTGGTGGTTTACTGAAGTGAGGTGTAAGTCTTGATCTAACGAATGGATCTGGAAATTCATTTCGATATTCATAAAGGATTTTGTAAATCTTGTTTTCAACTGTGGTGGTAGGGTCCTTTTTTAGTCTTTTGTATTTTCCTGCTTCTAATAATTCATTGATTTTTTGATTATAAGAGCCAACATCTAGAATTACAGTGGCGTTTCCTTTGTCTGCTGGAAGTATCTTTATGGAACTATCCTAGTTAAGATCTTTTAATGCCCTCTGTTCAGCTTTATTTATATTGGGTAGAGGTGTTTTGTTATTTCTGTCTAACAAGGTTCTGATTTTCCATCCCTACTCTTCGGCTTTTTCAGGTTCTCGAATTTTCTGTGCAGTTTCTTCTGCCGCCAACTTGATTTCAATTTTTGGTATCGTTTTAGGGGCTATAGAGAACTTGAGACCCTTGTTGAGGAGAGATTTCTGATCTTCACCTAAGTTCTTATTAGATAAATGGATCACGGTTTTTGAATGATCTAAGGGTTTATATTTTCTTGACTCCTTCTTAAGTTTCTCCATTTTCCTTTTTTAGACTTGTTTTTGTTGTTCATATATTCTTTCATAGCTATGTTTAATAGCTCCCAGAATATTTTCATAATCTTCAGTATAAGTTTTAGATTGAATGCTACATCTAAGGTTCTTGCATGTTGTAAGTAATTTGGCTTTGTTGAATCGAAGTTGATTCAGTCTTTCTCTCATAAGGGCTTGACTTGTCCGTTTTGAAATCCTATCTGCTCTATAACTTCTGACAGGAAGTTTCACTCTGAGACCTTTAGGAATCAGGTTTCGATCTCTTACAAGATGGATGAATGTCAGATGGTTGCATTCCTTTGCCAATTTTATGCTGGTTCTTTCATAACTTCTAACTTCTTGAAACAATTCGGGCCCATACCGAATTTCTAGTTGATGACGAGATATTGTTGATGATGGAGCTCGTGTTGAATGATTAATTGGGCTATTACCATCATCTATTGTGGATGTAATGATTTCCGACGTTTCGATAGACATCTTCTATCTTTATCAAGGAGAAAAGTAAGAAACCTTTTGAAAATTATCAATTTTCAAAAAGTCAATATTGTTCCATTCAATCTTCCATAATTCTTTATCGCTAATGTTCACATTAAACAACGTATTATAACCAGAATGGTTTACGTGACTTAAATCTGGGAATTATATTTCGAGGAATGTATGAAATAATTGAAAATAAATCAGGAAAAAAACGATCATTGTTTCAAGAATTCAGAGCTGTAGTCTGTCTGCGAATATGGGGAGGGACAATGTTATACAATACCGGTAATCAATGAACCGGTATAGATCATATGGTGCCAGTAATTATTCTCATGGATGTATTCAATTTAGCATCGATTTTTTGTGTATGTGCACTATTGAACTAAACAGAGCAAAAATACTTTGCTTCAGAAAAGACTAGGGCTAGAGATACTGTGCGAAGAGTGGAAGCATCAGCGCCCCAAGATGATCCAGCTAATTTCTGAAGAATATTATTCCTAGTTTTCAGTTTAAAGCTTAGATCATCTAAATGGGTCTTGTAATCGAGAGATGAATCTAATTTAACTCCTAAGTATTTTGGATAGAAATTATGTTCGATAGGAGAATCATTGGAAGTTACAACTAATTCCCCAAATCTTTCATGATTATTCAGATGAAAACAAGATACCTCTGTTTAGTTGAAAATCCGAATGGTGATGAGCAATAGCAATGTCATCCGCATAAACAAATTTCTGAGATGATGTCGTGGGTAAATCACTGAGATAAAAATTGAAAATTAAAGGAGCAAGAACTGATCCTTGAGAAGGACTGTTTTCCAATGTGTTGAAATTGTTGATCTTATTGCCAACAAAAACACGAAACCTTCGATCAAATAACATATTTTCTTATAATCTTACCATTTTCCCACACTTCAGATGGGTATAGGGTTTGAAAATTAATCCATCTTTCCACACAGTGTTGTCATATGCCGAAGATAAACAAATGAAAGCAGCTTCTGTTTTCAACCTATTATTGAAGCCTGATTGTATAAAATTTTAATTTTAATTTTATGAAGTCATAATCTGCTTTCTTTGACAGCCTTTAGTTCTAATATCTAAAATTTGAAGAATTTTGAATTACAAATTGCAGTCGACCAGTAAATAGGGGATTATCATAAGAATCTCCGATATAATATATATATTTATCATAAATGAGTGTAAATATGCAGGGGTTGAATGCCAATTAGTTAATGATACGGTTGTGGTGATTATGCATGTATTATAAATAGTAAGCTCACCGATCATTCGTGATTTATTTTTCGAGCATCTAGACATGATTGTGACTATATCATTTCATGAGAATGAATCAATAATTATCCCTGGACAAGAAAAGCACTGAAAAGCACTGACGCGAGTTCAGGAGTTTAAACCCGCTTGGGCGATACTGCAACAGCCATGTGAACGTGAAACAAAAATATATTTCCTATTGAAAATGAGCACTTACAGTGTTCCTTCAGTTTTGTTTAAAACCTAAATTTCCCTTATTAGAGTCCAAATCACGAAAAATACTTGGGTATGGAACCTAATTGAATTTCTTAAACCTTGATCAAAAACCAAAAACAAAGTAAAGTTTCATAAACATCTCTTGATGAACTCATTGATCAAGTAATTCTATGCCTAAAATAATTTCAAGTCGAAATTCTTCTGATTAATTCGACAAATTGGTTGAAGGATTCAATTTGCAATCATGGACCTTCATGAAACACACAATTTCTTGCTATCAGAGACCACCGTTATCGAGGCTTCTCTATGAAATCAAAGTTTTCAATCACTGAAAGTCTTCATATATTGAAAACTTACTTCTTGAAATGATATGTTATTATGTTTAATTAGAAGTTGTTCTGGATGTCGATCACTTCGATGTACATTCAAAATTTTGTGGATTTCGAATGAATGATATAAATTATATATTATATTATAAGTTTGATTTATAGGAGAAAATAATATCTTGACGGACGATTTGAATGAAGTACGTAAAAGCTTTGTGTTGTTTGTTGATATATTTGTGTATTTATTATTGTGTAATTTACAGGAATTGTCGACTGCATTATATTCCTTGAAAAAGGCGTAGATACGCCGAAACATATGTTGAAAAAAGAATAAAATATTATTTTAACAATTATCCTTTATTAGTAAAATAAGTGCTATACACCCAAGAAATTTTAAACAGACATATTTATATCAAAGCACAAGAAATTCTAACAAAAAAAAATATATATATATATATACTCTTTTGAACTTTTGGCTCACAAAACAAATGTTAGGTGGGGTTGGTGACGGGGTGCCATACATATTCGGTGTATGACATAAAAACCTAAGAAAAAAACACCAGTCAAAAAAAACCCTGGCTCCCCACATAAGTGTTGTTGTGTGTACAAATAAGGCTTGGATATATATGAGGGAGTTCTTTCTTCAAGAGTGGTCTTCTATCATTAAACACAGAAGCATCTTCACGTAGCACATATCGAATTTCAAAAAATAAAAAGACAATCAGAAAAAAGAACTGATTACCATAAAATGTTTCGAATTTGTTTGAAATCTATAACCCCACGATGAACCTCACTAAAGAACGCCTGTTCAGGGTATCTATTTACAGCTTATAGATTTGCTTTAAAAGAGTTCACGAAGGCAAAGGATCCAGAGATTTTGCTAAATGATTTTCATGATTATTTTTCAGAATTTTCAAGAAATAATTTTGAAATTATTGGAGAATATTGAGGATGTAAATTCTAATGTAAAGTTCAGAACAATGAAATAGATATATATTAGTCTAACTATTGGGAGAGAAATATCACAGATAATTCAACATCTGAAAAAATATATTTTAGCGAAGAAGATGAAATACTATTTCACAGTGTAAGGATGATGAAAAAGGCTTCATTTTATACATAATAAATTATTCCTTCTTATACGTCATATTTGCCGACCAATTGACCACGGATCCTCGATCAGGAAGTCAAACCCAATGGATTGAGTTCCTTTTCGACTGAATATTAAAAATGTACTGACAGACAAAACGCTGCTTCACTAGATTCATGAATAAGAGAACAAGCTCTCAAAATTTACTATATCTTTCCTTGGTTTACTCTATCAAGATGAAACTTCAGCATAATAATAATAATAATGTTTATTGATCCTGTAGTACATATAACAATGTTTAGGATAAGTCAGCATAAATTCGACAGTAATTCTATAGTAGACAATTATCATTTAAAAATTCTTCTACACTATAATATGATTTTTTCAACATCAGTTCCTTCACCGTTCTTCCGAAACTCGTTCAATGTCTTTACTGTATTTGGTAAGTGATTATACAGTTTAGTGCATTGAAAATAAGGGGAATTTTCTAATTTAGATGTTCTGTGCATTGGTATGTTGAGAGTTTCCGGATTTCTGGTATTATATTCATGATAGCTTGCAACTCTTACAAATTTTGATACATTGCTCTTTACACAATTTAGACATTTATACATATAAATACATGGTAGAGTAAGTATTTTATATTTTTGAAATAATGGTCTGCAGGAAGCACACGGTTCTTGCCTAAAGATCATACGTATTATTCATTTCTGCGCAATGAAAATCCTATCAAATTCTACAGAACTTCCCCAGAACATAACACAGTAGGCCATATGACTGTAAGCCAGACTGTAGTATATACCAAGAACAGACTTAACAGGAAGAGAATCTCTGATTGTACGTATGGCATAGAATGAGATGGTTCAGTTTCTTTGCTATATAGTCCACGTGATCACTCCATCTCAGATTTTTATCTATGATTACTCCAAGGAATTTCACCTGATCCTTGGACTTGATTGACTTTCCAATATAATTGATGTTAACTGATTTGTTCAAATTATTTTTGTTATGGAAATAGACAATTTCAGTTTTGTCGGCGTTCATAATTAATGTATTTATACGACACCAATTAACAAAACATTCAATGATTGATCTGCTATTTCGAGCCAGTTCTCCAAAGTCAGCCGCCGATATGACAGCAGATGCGTCATCAACGAATAGTATAAATCCATCAGCCTTCCCATGTAGGTGTTCAGGCAGGTCATTTATAAACAACAAGAATAGCACTGGCCCCAGTACTTCTCCCTGAGGAACTCCCATAATCTGATCATAGACATCTCCATGTTATCTCCAACTTTCACGCGCATGGATGGCCTGGAAATGAAACTGTGGATCCAATCTAAAAATATTCCTCTGAATCCAAGATTGTAGAGTTTACTCATGATAAACTCAATTGATATGGAGTCAAATGCACTTGAGAGATTGAAAAAAATTCCTGCAATCTGCTGTCCACTATCAAGGGACCTATAAACCAACTAGACAAAGTTGAGGACCGCTGATTGTGTTAATCGGCCTTCTCTGAACCCATGCTGATCATCGGTGATAATATTTTACTTATTGAGAGAGTGCATCATGCGATCCAGCACAACTCTTTCAAAAACCTTCGAGAATGTGCTGAGGATGGATATGGGTCTGTAATTGGCAATATCCTCAATATCATTTTTTTTTATGAATAGGAAGCACAGTGGCGGGCTTCAGCGAAGTAGGAAAAGTTGCGGAAAAAACAGATATTCCGCCACGCCTTCGGAGATGTTCTTCAGTATTCTAGCCGAAACAAAATCTACCCCTGCGCTCTTTTTGTTTTTCGGTTTCCTTATGGCGTTCAAAACTTCCTGGGTTTCTACTGGATAAAAATAAATAAAATAAAAATTCGAGCTCTCCATGCGAGATGTTGTGCAGGAGTGTTTCTCCCGATTTTAATATTTCTCCTCCAAGTTCAGCTTAGCTATAGTAGAGAAGTATCCTGCAAATGCATTTGCTACATAGAGAGGATCCTTGTGTAGGTTACCACCAGTGCGCAGTTGGATGATTTTATCTGTCTCGACTCTTCTGCCAGTTTTCTGGTTCACAATGCTCCATACAGTTCTGCTCTTGTTGTCTGACATATCAACAGCATTCTGATTGAAAACTAATTCAGATGTAATCTGTTGTACTCTTTTTTGGCGATATAATAGGCCCCCTGACTAAACCTAGTTTTCAGATTGGCTCGAATCCAGTGAAGATTTCTGAGTTCTTGCCTAGCTTTTTTGACAGCAGGGGTTATCCACCCTATTTTGTTGCTTGATGTAGCATAGCGGTACTTTAAAGGACAGCATCTATCAAGTAGGAATACAATAACATAAGGTGTCAAAACTATCGTCCACATCTGGACTCAAGTATACATCCCTAAAACTGGTTTGTTCGATTTCAATTGCTAACCTTTCCAAATGTGATTTGGTGACTCTTCTGAATAATTTTCGTTTTCTGGAGTTCTCAGTATATGTTGAGCTAGGGGAATAAAAGTAATCAAGTGACATGGCTTTATGGTCCCCAAAATGTGATTCAAAAACAGTGGTTTTGTGACAATTTGTGTCAATGTTTGTCAAGATGTAATCAGGCTTTCTAACAGAGGTATGACCATTTTTGTTAGTAAATATTCGAGTAGGGTGAATTGTGGTTACATTCAAAGCAAAGCAGTCCAGCAAATCAAAAAAAAGTTTTCTCAGATTACAACAGTTTTTCATAAAATTTAAATTTAAATCACCACATAGAAATATGTGATCACATAATTTGCAGCAATATTGTAAGATATAAGATATCCTATCTAAAAATATCTGGAAGTTACCTTTTGGAGGTCTATAGACACTTAAAACAGCTTACTTTGGAATATCCGCTATCAAGTTTTATGGCACCCACTTAACAATCCATCTTGACTGAATCTTTCGAAACACTCAGGTCACGCATCTTGAGTCCACTTTTCACATACACTAGGGTTCCACCGTGTTTTCTAGTAGGACGGCAGAAACTTGCTGTCATAAAATATCCCGGTACTGTCATGGTCTCTATATCGTCAGCAGTGCACCAGTGCTCTGCTATGCTAACAATATCTGGTTTTTCCTGATCAAGTATTACTGCCAAGTCATCTATTTTATTCAATAAGCACTGTGCGTTAAGATGTAGAATTTCCATTTTGTATATAATACGCAATATATGGATAACTGCCATGAGAGCTCAATTTGTATTGAGATCGGAATATATCATGAGTAATCGAATATTTTCAACATAATTTAAGGAAATTTTTGAAAAAATTCTAGAGCTACGATTCTCACAAATATCTTACACTCCTATCTCTCAATGATGTTCAAATGATTTTCTAGTTCCAGATCGATTAGACTGATATTCTAAATGTTATTGAGGAAAAAATTTCAGATGCTCATAACTACTGAACCATCCGACGGATTTGCCCCAATAACGAATTTGACCAAGATATTTCGACCCGTTTGAAAATATGAAAACTCTAGCCCATCTCCTTCGGATTAAAGACATCATAGGGCCCAACATACTCAAGTTTGACCACTCATTCTTCATCATGAAGTTATCCCCAAGTTACGCCCAATCGACTGAGATAATTTTCGGCTGGATATTTGAAAATTACAGACGTTTGAGCAGAACGATTGCATGCTATCTACTAATATTCTGAATTTACACAAACACGCAAAGAGACGCAAAGTGAGAGTTATGCATGCCAGTCTAATGCAAAATTTTTCTGAAAGAGTTGTTGCTTATCGCCTATTTATGAACAGAGCTAATCAAGCCAAGTGAATGTTTTCAAAAAATAAGGTATTTATTTCTTTCTGCTTGTGATTTTTAATGTTAATGGTTTGAAGACGAACTTTTAATGCTCTCAACCTCCTTATAACATATTGTTTATGAGTTATATAGATTTTCGTCTTTTTGTTTTATTTATTCACATCCGGAAGTGTGCATGCTTATATGATGTTTCGGAATTATAACGAGATCATATTCATTGAAAGTCACAGCTGCTTATAGGTTATCTTTTTCGTAATAATAGTAATCACAGTGAATCCAGAACAAAGTTGGTTCCACGATTATAGTTTGCCTCTAATTTCATTACCGAAGCCGTGTTTATTCCCAAAATTTTCGATTACGAGTTAGGATGAACCAGCTCTATAAACACAACTCATCAGGAAATATTTCTCCAATATCCACAAATTCACTCTAAGCAAACATCCCTAACATGAATTTTGCACAAACCGTAACTCGAAAACAGCAAAAAACGGCCAGTGCAATAAGCTGTTTAAATTACCAATTTTCGATTTCCAATAAAACCAACAAACTCTAAAATTCAAGCCGTAAAACGTTCGCGCAAAATATTCCCATAAACCGTTTTGGTATTAAAAGAGTTGGCATGTTCCTGAACTAATAAGTATGAAACTGGGCCGAAGTTGGAATATTCAGTCGAGTCGTAAGAGGAAATGACTGTTTCGATTGTTCCCTTTCGGGATACAAGATTGCGGACGGATGAAGTAGAAAACACCAGCGGATCCTGTTAAGCAGAACGAATGCTCCGACAGTGACTCGAATAACCTCTGTGGAATCGGTCCAGCAACAGAAACTGCGAACGGGTTTGATCTTTAAGGGATTCCTTGCATTATGCATTCTTGCATCGTTTGCTTTTCGGGGCGTACATGGATTCGTACATGATATTGGATTATTTTTATGTCGATCTCGATTCTTTCGTAGGTTTTTTCTTGGTGTCGTATTGGGAAATAGGTTTGAATGATGTACATGGGGATTTGAATCAGAAGTTTGAGCTAGGTCGATTAATTTCTAGGGTACCGTTTCAAAGCATACACAGATACCCAATCTAGATACTATGATCTAGGATAATCTGAGGAAGAATAAATAGTGAACGGAAAACGATCTTGCAAGCATTAGGGTAATTATCGCGGCACACTTGTCGTCTTATTAAATCTCTGTGAATAACCCAATGAACATTATTGTGATGGACATTTCTATATTACATTCGTTTTATAAAGCACTCCTTTGTAATCTTCTGGAACAGAGCTGTATCAACGTATTGTACTTAGTGCCCAAGCATCTATTCTATTCCTTTTGTTCGCACTTGTTCTATCGGGTTTTCCAATGGGGACTTGACAATTTAATTTGTGAAGGCACCCTTAGACCAATTATCTAACTGTCAACGTCAATTTATTCCGTTGAGTGAACATTTTCATCATGGTGAAGTAAACGAACGAACAACGTTTGCAAGTTATAAAAATTTACTACCGAAATTCGGAATCAATGACCGCAACTTTAAAAGCCTTAACTCCAATTTTCTGTCCTAATTCACGCCCTAGTAGACAGGCAATCACAAGATTGGTGCGAAAATTTGAGTCCAAATTCAAAACCTCTATCGTTTTACCCGAATCTCTAAAATTTTCAAATATTATGGAAAAAATGGTCTCAATCGATTTAGTTAAACTTCCTGATGAAGAATTCAGGCTCAAAGTATGTCCGTCTGGCAGGTCGTATACTCTTTATCTTCCGAAAGAGATCAGCTAGAGTTTCCATATGTAAGAATAGGTGGATTGTGCAAACATCTCGTTTATGTGCATTATTGGGGTATATCCGTCGAATATTCAAGAGATATAAGAATTTGGAATTTGGTTTCCTCGATAATTCCCAAAATATCAATTGGATCATTATTGATATTTCACATATTCTCAAATTTCATTGCCATAACTTCTTTTTACCAAAAGATCTGAAATTTTTTTCATTATATCAAGAGTAGGCAATCACAGAAGTTAACCCGATACCACATACTAGGATTCAATTTGACACATGTATAACTATAAAGAAAGGTGAAATTATAAATACCTTATTGCACACGATGAAATACCTGCCGTAGAAATTGTTGAACATCGAAATCGAAACCAAATAAATAGTCAAAATAAACTACATTGTAAATTTGAAATACAAAAGAAAATAGTAGGTATACAACACATTGTATATGAACCGAATACACGAACAATTTAAGCGAGGAACTCTTCCAATTATTAAATTGTTCTCTTCAATAAGGGTTTTTTCACACTAATTGAATTTTTTATCAGTTTGAATTTAACGCTTTCGGGGAACTTTTGAAATTTCAGCGCGATATGGTTCGCTGTGTTCTTGTGATTTTGTTGAAAGTAGTGGTGAAATAAGACTTTTCTGGGATTGTACTCGTAGAGGTTCGAAATATTTCACAGCAGCAAGAATGAAACCAGAAATTAACACTCGAGAGTATGTGCTCTCTGTTGAAATCATTCCGATAGCTTTTTCGAAGGTTCATGCCTTAGATAGTTCTCAATGCCTTTTTTGTTGTAAAAGGACCTTATGTGCTATGCCGCGAAAGTATGATGCTATGAATTATCTAAAACTGAAACGTAGAGTAGTATGAAAGTTTAGCAGAAACATTGTCTGTTATAACCTTTATTCTTTTAATTTAAAAAATTAAATGAATACTGAATGAAAGTTGTCACGCTTAAATCCCGGCTAGCTCGCTTTTAACTTGTTCAAACGTGCAATAAAAATAAAAAGGAATGAACAAGGGAATTACCTATCATCTCCTTCTTTACTTGTACGAGGGTTAATAACAAGATAGTAATATATATATATATATATATTTTTGTTTTTATTTTCTAATCGCCATCAAAACAATTTACAATCTCCTAATTTAGTTGTTAGTATTAATCAAGTTCCTCTCTTTGAATCTATTAACAGCATTCAATCGGAATGCTTGCAGAAAAACAATTTCAATACAAATAAAATGTCTTGCGTGAACTGCCACAAATATTGACCCGAACTTGCAAGGTGAGGGACGGCAACTCTCATGGGGGTTGTACGGTCCTACAGTGTAACCTGGATGATCGGAAGATCTAGCTAATCTGGAGAATTGGCGAAATTCGACAATATCGATAAATTTTCAGATGGGAAAATCGGCCTGTCAGACTGGTGCTTCATAAGTTTGAAACAACCCCATTTAAATATCAATTCTTCGATGAAACAAATCCCGTTTCAATATTTCATTCATTTCAAGAAGTAACAACAGCATCCGTAATAAAAATGAAGCAAGGAAAGGACGGAATCGTACCTGTCATACGTAGTTGCGCTCCACTAAACCGGAGCCATTGAGCAGCTCCGCGCGAATGTTCGAGATCGAGCGTTACAAAGTCTTTCACACCTATAAATATACTCATTTCAAATCATTGTTTAATTGAAATTCATACTCAAATGCGAAATAGAATAAGAAGTAGGTATACTCCCTACAAGTAAATACCAAATTTTGTGTTAAAGCAAGAGGCCTATCAACGATATCTGCATAGCTGCAAATCATTTATATGAACAATAAAGATTATGGGACCCTGAATAGACCTCTGCGGTACATCTGTGTTATCTTTCTCCAGATTGGATGTTGAGTCATTCCATTTCACCACCTGATATCGATTAGACGCCAAGGAACATTCAGTCTTATCGATGTTTATCATTATTGAGTTAGAACGACACCACTCAACGAAGCACCCGACTAAAAGACTGCACAACCTCTGTAGTTCGTCAAAAGTCCGCGCAGTAACAATTGCCGAGGTGTCATCGGCGAACAGAATAATTCTCACCTGTCTCAACAGGAGAAGGAGGTCCTGGCTGGTTGCTACAGAACTCATCATCTTTTTCAAGTTAGAAGGTAAGTCATTTATGAAAAGTAAGAACAGGAGAGGACCCAGTACTGAACCCTGAGGGACACCTAGATTCACCTCACGCTCATCCGAAAACGAGCCATCCACCCTGACGGTCATCGTTCTACCCTCAAGATAACTGGATATCCACTTCAAGAACACACCCTGAAACCTAGATTGTAGCACTTGTCGACCAAGAAATGGAACGCGAGACTGTCAAATGCCCGAGACAGGTCAAAAATAATCCTGCCACAAAAAAACCATTATCAAGGCAGTCTAGCACAATTCTCTCGAAAACCTTTGCAAAGACACTGAGAACAGAAATGGGTCTGTAGTTAGCGATTTGGTTTAAGTCATTCTTCTTGTGAATTGGTAGACAATGCTATCAAAAGCTTTGGAAAGGTTCATACAAGAGTGCAGGCCAATCATGGTTGAAGTTGTTTCCAGATATAAAATCTAGGCAAAGTCATCTTTATGGTTATAATTCTCGACCCATGTCGTGTTACCGGATTAGGATCAACAAAAATTTCTAAGATTTTATATCTGCATCCCTCAAAATATAGTCAACTTTGGATACAGAAATATTAGAAAAGTGGTTGGTCAAAAAACTACATTCAACTGATGCCAACGTTAGATACATTTCCACTTCTTTAGGGCTACAGAAAAGAAATTTATGGAGATCAAATATGGTACATATATCTGTAACGTTAAAATTGAATAATCGATTACAAACGATTTCATAATAAACTTCACATATACACAAAACGACTGTTAATAAAATGCACATTTTAAATTACACATTGAAATTTCACTGATTTTATTTTTTTTTCTTTTTTTGATTTGATTGAAACACATTATGAAATCCAAAACACCTTACCAAAATTGAACTTATGTTCTCCTTCAAAAGGTCTTAGTGCTAACTTGTTGAAAAGTCAGAATTAGAAAGCCTACCTCCTACACGTATTGAACCTAAACTGTCCAGAAATGGGTTTAAATTTAGAATTTTACTGGATGATGAAAGTTCTCGTTTTGCCATGAACATAGAGTATTCTGAAGGATATGATTTTATTTGGACTAACTTAAGAAGTTTGTTGAAGTTCTGTGTGATTTCAGTTACTGATAAAGCACCCAGAGTACACAATTCAATCGGTTTTCGGCAATTTGAATAAAATCTAAAAATATAAGCGAACACGCGTTTTGGACGTAATAAATTTGAAAATTTTTCAAAGGGAAAATAATCTTTCGGGATCGCATTGGGATTAGCAACAAATGAAATATTCCTTATTTCTGGTAGATCCTTAACCACAATTGGACTTTGTGGCCATGCGTCCTCTTTTGAAATTAACCAGTTCGGTCCATGCCACCATATCTTTGAATCAATTATTTCTGAGGGGCTCAGACCTCGGGACACCAAATCCGCGGGATTGTCTTTCGTTGGAACATGTTTCCATTCAAAATTCTTCGTTAATCGTTGAATTTCAGCAACGCGATTATCGACGAATGGTTTTAAGAGATTAGGAGAAGTTTGTAACCAACCTAATACGACTGTTGAATCCGACCAACAATAAATATCATCGAACCTATCACATAGGGATTCTGTGACCTTTGACATCAAATTAGCTAGTATTAGCGCTGCATATAATTCAAGCCGTGGTATTGTTATCGATTTTAAGGGTGCTACCTTTGACTTAGCACATAATAAGTGAGATTCGCATTCTCCCTTCTTGTTTTTGGTCACAACATACACACACGCCCCATAGCTAGTTGCCGATGCATCGGAAAATCCATGTTGAGCGAGGTACGTTGGTTGGTTGCATACCACCTTACCCGAAATGAATAAGTCATTCAATATTGTGAGTTCTGATGTGAATTGTGACCACATAATTGAAATTTCTCGTAGAAGTGGTTGATCCCAGTCAAGATTCCTCACTCATAATTTTTGTAATAAAACCTTTGCAATTATCACAACAGGACTGATTAATCCGAGCGGATTGAAAATTGTAGCGATTTGAGAGAGAATTGTACGTTTAGTCTAATTTTTGAATTCGTATCCACCTGTGTGAATGTTATAGGTGTGTGTTATAGGTGAAAGTGTCGCTATTACTCTCCCATACAAGACCTAAAACCTTCGCACTAGTGTCACTGTGTTCACTAGGAATTTCACCTTATTTTCTGGTTGCTCATCCTGAATGCCGTAAAGTAATTCTGCATTATTGGATTTCCATTTACGCATACGAATCCTCGTTTTTAAAGTACCTCTGTCACGATTTTTATGACATACTCAGCTTCTTCCAGAGTATCCACGGCGGATAGGAGATCGTCCACGTACATGTCTTCTCTGATTATCCGCGCGATTTTTGGGTAATCTTTCTCATTGTCGTTAGCCACTTGGTGTAGACACCGTGTTGATAAGAACGAACCGGTCTTAGTGCCGTAAGTTACTGTGTTTAACTCGTATATTTTCACTGGCTCGTTGGTATCGCGTATCACTACAATATCCTGACAACAATATTCTGAAAGACAGCTACAAAGAATACAAAAATATGGTGACTAATCTTATACGAAAAACAACTACTACAAAAATAAAATTGAAAACCACAAACAAAATACAAAGCAACTATGGAATATTGTACAAGAACTCACTGGTACAAAACAATCTTCAAATATCGGATCTATAAAAAATATCCACGGAGAAATATCAACAAGTAACAAAGACATTGCTAACGCATTCAATGACAAATTTGTCGATGTAGGTAAAAACTTGGCTAAAAAATCACCAAAGATCCCAATTACATCTCGACTGAATATATTCTTGCCAACTCACTAGCTCTAACCTCCACAGATGAAAAAGAAGTTAATTATCTGATAAGTGAATTGAAAAGCAAAAAATCTACTAGAATAGATGAAATAGGGCTGATCTGCTGAAATCTATTTCTAAATATATTCTCAATCTTCTGGTGTACATTATCAACAAATGCCTGTCGCTCGGTACCTGGCCTGACTGCTTCAAAATGACAATAGTGACCCCGATACATAAAAAAGGAGATAAAGCAGAAGTCAACAATTATAGGCCAATCTCGTTAATTACGCATATTTATAAAATATTTGAGAAACTACTTAAAAATAGACTAACTTCTTTCATAAATAAATATGAACTCATTTCAAACAAGCAATTTGGATTCAAAGAATAGACGTCTAGCGAGGATGCGATATTGGAGCTCACGGAGCTGATAGACAGATCTCTAGAAAGTGGTAAACCTTCCTTATGCCTATTCATTGACTTAACAAAGGCCTTAGATACTGTTAATCATCAATTACTTTCACAGACACTAGAAAACAACGGTATCAGAAGAACTTGTCTGAAAATCTTTGAAAGCTATCTACATAACAGAAAACAATTAGTGAGGGTGGGTGATACAACAAGTAACCCCAAAAAAAAACGAATGTGGTGTGCCTCAGGGTACTGTGTTGGGACCGTTATTGTTCAATTTTTATTTGAATAATTTATTCAGACTGGACATAGTAGGCCACATAATAAGATATGCTGACGATACTGCGATCTTCTATGAAGCGGAAACATGGAAGGAGCAAGTAGAAACAGATTTTATAATACTCAAACAATGGTTTGACCATAAACTCTTGACAATCAAACCTGCAAGAACTAACTTTCTACCATTCAGGTGCAACACATCCAACTTCTGCCCATTCGAGAACATCAACGTGATCACACAAGGAAATATTTTCACCATCCATTCCGTGAGAGAAATCAAGTATTTGGGTGTATACATAGATAGTAACCAGAAATGGGATTATCACATACGATATGTCATTAAAAAACTTCAATCAGTCCTTTACAGATTTCGTTGCCTGAAAAAATGTTTGCTAGTCAGAGAACTAAAATTTCTTTATTCTGCCCTTGTTGAAAGCCACTTGAGATACGGCATAATTATCTGGGGTTCAGCCTCACTAGGTCATATTACTCCTTTAGAGATACTGCAGAGAAGATTTCTCAAACTAATTATGTCTAAAAACTCGAGGTATCCGTCAGATCTCTTATATGTAGAATGTCAAATAATGGACAACTATACTTCTACTGTACCAACGTAAAGTATCAATTCTGTGGTAACAAAGCAAGCTCCAGAAACCACAAAAACAATACACGACATCGTGCACAACTCGCTTACCCTACTATCATGAAAAAATCAATTTCACAAAAAGCATACTTCTTTTGCGTAATCATATTGTAGACCACACTACCGGAGAATGTCAAAAATATAGTGTCAAAACCACTGTTCAAAAAAAACCTAAGTCGTTCATTTTTCAGATACAGACAATTTGTGAGAAATTTGACGGAGTAACTACTAACTAATAATAAAGGTTATATCCCTTTCTGCATCATCCCCAAACTGTGCTCTTTATATACGTAAATACTGATATATGTTTTCTTTTTTTGTATACTTATTATCATTAAATAACATTCAATGTACTCTAAAACACTACAAATTTCTGTTTTTAACCATCCTTTGTTGTATCTCATCATATTGCCTCCGGGTCTTCAAAATATAAACAAGTGCAGCAGCACTTATCGCACACTTAATTTTATTCCCCTGTTTTATTTTCTCTTTGTAAACTATATGTGTGTAAAGTATCACATTTTATTATTTTCTATTTTACATTTTATATCATAACATTTATACATAAATTTGTTTTTAATTTTCTATATATCTGTAAATTCTTATGGGAAACAAGTGCTTTGCACTTATCCCAAAATCACTTTATTCACCTCATGTAGTAACTTATTTGTATCTGTATTTGTATTTTTCAACTGTGAATAAAGTTTTATTATTATTATTATGATTATTATTATATATTAAGCTCATATGATACTTATGTATGGTATATCATTTCACTAATGTTTCGCTTAATATAATATCTTTCTACATCTAAAACAGAAACGTCTTGAAAATTAAACTGGTGTTTATTATCGAAGTAGTGGATTGCAGGGGCTGTTTTTATATCTTTAGATCTAAATTTTTCTTGACAATTGTATTTATGCTGACTCATTCTTTTTTTTTTAAGATGTTCAGTTTGGCCAATATAACTCTTGGAGCAACTACCGCAAGGGATTTTATAAACCAATTCGCTCCGATCCAACACTTGGTCAACATCCTTCAACCTGTGAAAAATCAATTATAACATGTCTCTACAAGAAAATAATCTATCATACCATCATTTATTGTCTAACATAATGGCTGCTCGACATGTGGAACTATCTGTATCAGCAATATGACTTAAATGCCATAAATATCCTTCGTTCGTTGTTTCTCTTCAAACCTGCAGGCAATTTTTCAATGTTTTATATGGTACTATACAAATAAATGAATTCTGTTGTTCCGTATTTGACATTTTCAGTGAGCCTCAGACTCCTATAGGGATTCGATAGATCACATGTTTATTTATATCACGGAATGTCAAATTACTCGTTTGCTACTAATATTTTTTGCGCGCTCGTTCTAGTGGAACAGCATGCTTAAAAGATATGACCTCGCGTCACTGCTTTCCTATATTTATTTTGTTTCTTGATTGATCATGTTCCAGATTTTATGAACCTTATTCACTGAATTCCTCATCTTTCATAAATTTTTGATTTCACTTTATTTATTTTTTTTAGGTATAAGAAAATTATGCAGATGATATCATGATTTATCTTTGCGTTTGTCGGCGATGGTTTTGGTAGATTCAACCTTACTCTTCAAATATGATTCAACTTTTCTCTTTCAATTAAATCCGAAATCTTAAACTCCAGGCTTATTTACTTGAAAATTTATTGTAAGATGGGACAAAATGCTGGCCATCCAGCCACTCTCAAATATTTCGGTAGTTAAGCCCAATAACAAGAGGCAATATTTGGCCCGAGTTTGAAAAATTACACATATTCAAGAAACTCAATAGCTTTGTTCAGTGAGGAACAAGATACTAAATATTTGCGATATGCCCACTTGTGAATATAGTTCTTCTTATCGATTTAATATTCACATCAATAGACGATCCAATACAGCCTTCCTTCAATGAACCACAACCTTACCATCTTGCGGAAATAATAATCAACTTTGTAGATCGAAACCATGATTCCATAAGGTGGATATTGTGACGCGACCAGAATGAAATTTTCAAACAATGAGCTATGGATTCATTCACGCATTTCAATCATCTGATAACCTCAAATTGGGAAAGCGCTGGCAAAATAAATTATGTGGGTTGAATTTGTAGTATCGTTTGAGGATACGACACAGTTTTCTGTCTGATTCATGCATGTCATTTTGTTGTACTTTTTTGAGCTCTGCATTTAATTAGTCAGGAGTGAACTTGTGATTCCCAAATGTGAATATTCATTTTCGATATTTAAAGTATTTTAACGGAGATTGCGCGAATTCAATTTTTACTCGAAAATTTTCATGTAATCAGAAGAAAAGGCTATGCGGACAGATTGATTTTCAGTCACTGTTTGATTTGAATCATGTTCATTCGAAATAACTTTATTTTGTTGAAACGTTCTAGTTGAAGAGCGTGCTATTGTTTTGCCCAAATGTCTGTAATTTTCAAATATCGAGCCAAAAATGGTCTCAATCGATCAGGTATGACTTCCTAATGAAGAATACAGGGACATACTTGAGTATGTTTGTCCTGACAGCCGCTGTATATTCTCTATCATCCGAACGAGATTAGCTGAGGTATATCGGTCAAGTTCGTTATTAGGTCAAATTCGAGCATCGAGTTTTGTGAGAGTTGTTTTTATATATTCAATGATCAATGTAGCCGAAACATCGTCGAAATGAATAAAACTTGAAGAGTATCAGTACTAGATTTTTCTATACACCTACATCCAATAACTAATGAAGTATATGAATACCGAATACCAGATGAAGAATTGTAAATTATAGAAATCAAGAAATAGTAAAGAGTAATTAGATGATTTGATTCAAAATTTCCACATTTTATAATTCACAATATACTTTCACTATACTTCAATTTCATTATTTAGATCTATCTGAGAATGCTATTTACCGAAGTCTACTGCAAGTATTGCAGAACTCAGATGACCATCAAACGATACTTTTCCGACTAAATGATAAAGCACCTCATCACTTTCAAACGGTGATTCACTTCTGTTTCTCACACATGAATGGAAGAGATTACCTGATCTTCCTCACTGGACCATTTTCCCATGAGTATTCAATATTTAGATCCCAACCTGAGTCAGGGGGTTGTTTATGATCTTGGATCATAAATGAGCGATAAAATGCATGTGTTGAGTTTTCATGAGACGACCCCGTACATCGAAATTCCTGGAAATCACTTGGATTGTCTTGTGGCATATTCTACCATGATTCCTTCGAACCTACGAATGGAATACACGTGGAGGCGTTTAGATGAGGATCGGCTTCCAGTAATCGCATATTCAGTAGGTTTGAATTTCTATCCGTATTTCCCAAAAGTGACCTGTCGTAACACCAAGGCAATTCGATGGCATTCAGGTTCTTCGGATGCCTCGAGAATGCCAAGTACTTTACTCCGACTCATTGGCTCTCACCTTCGCCCGTTGGATCTGATTAAAATCTTACCTAACCAATTTCATCCGTGAAACTTCCAGCTGCGAATTTGGTTGGTTTCATCTGCATTTATGGAATACGAAAAGTGGTTTCTATGGAGAAGATTAATTTGTTCGTTAGGAAATTGAATAAACGATTGTTTTGGGATATTGATGGAAGTTTCTTGAATGTTTTTGTCTTTTTGAACTGACATGGTTTTCTGTTGAATTATATGGGAGATTCAACTGTTTCGATATACAAGTGGCGTGGCGTGCCTTGGTCCTGTAAAATATGTTTTTGTTACAAAGCTTTATGTTCTACTTTAATGCAGAAATTTCATTTCCTGAAATAGCTTTGTTGTTATATGATTCTGTTTAATACTGAAAAAACGTTAAGCTTGATTTTACATCTATTCTCTCAGAATCCAGCGTCCTTAGCAAACTTCTTTTATATTAATTATTCAGCAGTTATTAGCATTGAAAATGTGGATTCCTCAATATTTCCAAGAATACCGATTCGACTAATTCAAAACTTGAAAATCCATTGAATAAAATTGAAGGAAAGAAGTTTGCCAAATTTATTTTATGAAGAACAGATTCTTTATAGCTTCAGACTTTCAGAGGTCATAAAGTTATATCCACTCTAACATAGGAATGCATCCGATAATTCTCATATGATTGATTCTCAGAAACTTCGAGAATCAGTCTCCTAGATTTGTTTTGTTAAATATTTTGGAAGTTAAAAAAAGTTTTTTCATACACCGACACAATTTGCTTAACAAAGTAAGGAGATAATATAATTTGACCATATAACTTTATTTCTGTGCTTGACGTTGAGTTACGGGACACCTGTATATAGGGTGTCAATTTGAAAATTTTCAATGCTAATATCTCTGAAACTTAAGAAGTTAGAGGAGCGCTATTCGGTATAGAAGCTATAGCCATTATGTAGAGGAGTATGACGCCCAAGATGTTCACCCTAGCTTTGAAGGAGCTGATCCGATCAATACCTCAGGAGAAATAAAGTGTGAAAAAAGTTTTTTTTTTATTTTATAAGAATTTTCTGTGGCGAATTCTAACCAATTTTGCGGGTCCATTTGATTCAGCCTAATTTAAGCATTTTTCAAGTTGCAACTTCATCTAAATGCTTTCCCAGGAGTTATTGCGAAAATCCAAATTCAGAAGCTTATAACTGCTGAACCATCCGACCGATTTGGCCCAATGTGGTCAACCTGTATGTTGAATATAAAGAATAATGATTCGAATCGGCTATAACCTTTATGTAGAGGAGTATGACGCCCAAGTTCACACTAGCTTTGAAGGAGCTATTCAAGCAATTGGAGTGGAACACTATAGGCGTAGTTGTAGCTTACATTTAACTTATGATAACCATCTGAGTTTTGTTGGTGAATATTACCGACACATAAAACAAAAATAAAACATTCGTCAAGGGAGCTGCAAATTTTTTTTTTCAAGCTTTGAATAGATCGTGAAGAAGATATTGAAGGAGTTATCAAGGAAACCAAATTTGAGATACTTGATAACTGCTGAACCAGTCGACGGGTTTGGCCTGATAACGAACTTGACCGAGATATCCTTCGGAAGAGATTATACGGCCGGCCGGACTGATATACTCGAATTCGACCACGAATTGTTAATCCGAAAAACGAAACCAATCCATCGAGACCATTTTCGGTTTGATATTCGAAATTTCTGACATTAGGGTAAACTGATACCTGTTCTAAACTAGGATAAGCTAGCAATAAAACGCAGATGTAATAATCATACATATGAGATATCTCAAAATCTATCTCCCTAGCTAGATAATTCTTTAATGAATCTAGCGACTGACAAGTGTTACCCCTCAAACAAAAATCGATCTGTCTGAGAATTTTCAAAAATTTTCCTGTAAAAGTCTCCAATTCGATCGAATGGCCACCCTCTATAAAGCGCCGTTCATGCTTTTTCTTCCAAGCAACCTGAGGATAGATACTTTCGCATTCCCTCATGCGAATTTGATGGCAAGATGGCTTGTACTTCAACAGCCAGAAGAACGCTCAGAGGGGTAATGAGATTCTGAGGCATCCCATTCCAAGATACGGCGTTAATTTTCATTACGCGTCTCGTGGGGCCTATTCGAGTTAAAGCTTGCTTGTACTTTGACCAGAGGAAAGTAATTGAAGTGGTAATGAAATTCGGAAACATTCCCAGGCGCGATAAGGACCAGTTTCGGTCCAGAAACATCGCGGAATACAAGTTTTGGAAGGAGGTTCTTAGTCCGTTTTTATCGTTCAAGATGAAAAACATTGCTTCGGAGTTGACTTCGTGAAAGATACCATTTTCTGCCGAAATGAGGATACGCTCACGGTACGATATTGTAGGGTGAACTTTGGCTTTTACCTTGCGGAATATGTGACTTCGTATGTTGAGAATGCTTCTGCAGCAAAACCAGATAGTTGAGTTTGAATTTGAAACTATAGGTTATGTGGACAGTAACATTAATTTGTTCAAAACAATACTCGTACATCGCTCCTCGTCTAAGAAAAATCGACTAAAAATGCATTTAGTTCTGACAGATGTTTTGCGCACTTGTTTCAGTAAAACTATAATTTTGCTCAAATATGTGTTATTATCGAATGTCGATCCAAAAATGGTCTCAATTGGATTAGGTTTGACTTTCTGATCATACAGGATGAAACTATACAGGGTGGCCATATGTAAACAAAACAGACGAGATTACAGACGAAATAAATTTTTTCGATAAAATTGCTCGGACAGGTCGATTTCTGTTTCGAGGGGGAAACTTAAGATGTAGGTTACGGACGCATAGCGCTTCAACCCTTGCTACTACAGAGCTCACCCCCAAATTTTGAATAGGGAAGATGGCGGGAGTGATACCTCATTTGAAAGGTATTTCTATGTTGATTTCAGCAAAGTAATTGTTTTTTCATTTTATGCATTAGTTCTAGAAATATTCTTAACTGAGTATTTGAAAATGAAGTGGTGTTTTCATGGTACTTGTAGTGTTTTATTGTGAAAAATCGACATTTTGAGCCTCAAAACAATCATGACTGTGGCTTCCTTCCTCCAATCCACTGACATAGAAATCTTTGATCAAGATGTCGGACAAACAAATCGTATTGCGAAGGAACTCAATCTTGCTGAAACTCAATCTAAATTATCTTCGATATAATTTGCAGTATTTCCAATAACATGCGGTAACACTTGATCGATAGAAATCTCCAAAAAGTCCAAATACGTACATATCTCTAATCAGATTACCAGGTAAGAAAATCAAATCATTAATAATGTCACAGAAATATTCCAGTCCCAATTCGTGAAACGATTTCCGACTAAATTATGAAGTGTTTTCTCAGTTGGCTTCAATATGTTTTCATTTTGTTGATTATTGAACTCATATCTTTTTCAAAAGAGTGAGAATCGATAATTTTTTATTTATTATGAACAGATCATTGAGTTGGCTTACTGGTTCTTTGACATGTGAATTATTCTTAGTTTTGAATCGAGACTTGTATGTGTTCTAATTCATTGTGCGACATGGTTTATTCAATTGTAGAGCGGGTGGAAATAATTTCACTTTTTTTTAAACAATCAATCAGAATTCTTCAATCACCGACATTTAGATAAACATTTTAATAGGAAGTATGTTTTGGAATTAGTGTCAAAGTTTCAAGAAACCATAGCTAATAAAAAACGAAACCTGGAAAGAAATGAAACAGCTGAAGTAGCTGTTGTTGGACAGATTGCTCTGAATCCAATGACGAGTACGAGGCAGCTAGCACATGAATCTGGTTTTACACGAACTCGAATTGCAAATATTTTGAAGCATCATAAATTCCATCCTTACAAAATCCATCTTTCACACGCACTAAACGAAGATGATTTTGACCGTCGTGTTGAATTTTGTGATACAATGAGTGAACGAGTAACTGCTAATCCCAATTATCTGTACAATGTTTGTTTCTCCGATGAGTGGTCGTTCTTTCGAAACGGCACAGTAAATCGACACAATTGTCGTTATTGGGCAGATGTCAATCCGAGATTGTTCCACGAAGTTTGTACTCAACAACCAGAAAAATTCAATGTTTGAGCTGGAATATTTGGTGACAACATTGTCGGCCCGTTCTTTTTACCTGGTAATCTTACTAGAGATATGTATTTGGCTTTATTGGAAAATCATATTGATCCAATTTTGACAGAAATTATTGAAAACAATGCTGGAAATTATGTGGAAAATCAGATCGTGTTTCAGTAGGATGGAGCTCCTCCACAATACGCCTTACCAGTTCGAGAATATCTGGATCAAAGATTTCCAAATCGGTGGATTGGAAGAAGGGGTCCCACTGAATGGCCAGCCAGATCGCAAGATCTCTCACCACTAGATTTCTTTCTTTGGGGCCACTTGAAGAGTAAAATTTACTCTACACTGCCCGATTCCATAGATTTAAGAAGACGTATATTGAACGAATGTCGTCAAATCACTCCAGAAATGCTGCAAAATGTGCGCCATCGTTTCGAACAAAACTTATTTCATTGTATGGAAGCTAATGGTGAACAATTTGAATATTCAATTAATTGATGTGAGTTTTTGATAAATTATTTACTTTACTTTGGAAAGTCTTATTTCTTAGATCAATACTTCAAATCGCTCTGATACCGTACAGTTGGAGAATGATTTCAGTGAATAAAACAGCTGGTCGAACATCTGACCCTAGTAGCATTAACACGTACGGTATGACTTCATTTGCCCAGTGGTTGATGTTTTACAATTCCAAATACAAGTACGGAAATTTTGGTGTTTCGGAAGCATGAAGAGTCAATTATTCGCAAAAAATTAATTTAAGTGATAAAATTAACTGACGCATGAATATTTCGGGAACAATTACTGTGCTGAAATCAGTATAAAAATACCTTTGAATTGAGGTATCACTTACCCCATCTTCCCTATTCAAAAATTGGGGGTGGGGGTTGTAGCAGCAAGGGTTGAAGCGCTATGCGTCCTTAACCCACATCTTAAGTTTTCCCCCTCGTAACAAAAATCGACCTATCCGAGCATTTTCATCGAAAAAACTTATTTTGTCTGTAATCTCGTCTGTTTCGTTCTCAAATGGCCACCCTGTATTTGAAAAGAGATGATTTAAGAGTTTCCATATTTCCAGAATAGGTTAACTCCAATGAATCTGAAATTTTCTTTCTTCTATGACTCCTAGTATATCTATCGGATCAAGTTGTAACAAAAAAAAAAATTTAATTAGATTGAAAAGAAAAGTCTTTTGTGAAAAAAAATCCCAAAAATATTATTTCAATGCTTTATGCCATATGTATTAAATCTCATGTATTAAAAAATAAATATTTGCTGTAAGGACGTTATTGATATCTTACACATTCTCAAATTTCATTGTCATAGCTTCCTTTCACCAGAAGCTATGATTCTGTTTTCATTTACTTAAGACAGAAGAGAAATATAAAAAAGTCCATCGGAAATTTCAATACGTGATGCTTGCACGTATGATACGTAACCGATTAATATCGGTTGGACTGATTAATCGGTCTCAGGTTTGGGGAAAACTGATCGAAATGGTTTTATAGGCTAAACTAATGTACGGTGTCCAAATTCAGAGATAGCACTGACGTAGATTTTCAGGGGTACCTAGGGAATTTGAGCCTCGAAAAATACTTAATTAATTTCATTCATCGTAGCGGTTGTATTAGTATCACATTGTTCCAGAGTACGAGAAAGGAGTCTATAACAAGCGCACGAAAGTTCCAGACCTCACTTTTGTACTTTTCTGATTTTTTTATGAATGTCATTAAGACTTAGTTAGCTATACAAAAGAAACGTATGGTCAGCTGTGATATTTGACTAAATACGAGTATGTTCGAAAATGCTGACGTCGTTGTGAATGGTAGAAACATTTTCGTTGTGAAGTTACTTATGTATACATGATTTCGGAGTATTACCATAACACATCGATCAATATGGCTTGGCATCAGGTAGAAGAAATGAATTTTTTTGCCATCATTTTACTTCATCAATATAATCTCCTCTTAAATCATTTGGGATCATTTTCGCGCGGGCGTTCTAGTGAAGGAGCGTGCTTTCGTTTCACCCAAATGTTTGCAATTTTCGAATATTGTGCAAAAAATGGTCTCGATCTATTGAATTTGACTCGACGATGAAGAATCCAGAGTCGAAATTGTATATGTCCGGCCAACAAGTTGTATCTCTCTCATAAAAATAATTTATATAGAGATTGATTATTGAAAGACATTAAGAATTATTTCACGAATATATCAAATTGACCAATAAAGTTGTGTATTTTGGATATGGAATTGTTCGGTCAACAAATTCATCAAGTTATCAATGATTGTTAAACACAGAATATTTGTTTTCGGTTTCGATTAAGTTTTCAGAATTTCAATTAGTTTCATAATCTAAGAATTTCTCAAAATGGTTTTAGGTCCCTTCTTCGTAGTTTGCACCCGAAGAAGGTATTTCAGAAGACAGGAGCGTACTATAAAGATAATATCTATTTGTGTAGCAAAGATAAACATTTCTTTGGTTGATTTCAAGAGAAGAATTTGAGTTTCTAACAAAATTGTTACTAGACTGCGAGTGCTTGTTTTCAATTCAAAATAGGTATGGGTTTGTTGATTCTTTCACTCTCTTCATGGTGATTGTTTTACTGCTCCGGAGTCCGAGAAAATACTTTACAATAAGTGAGCGCAAACTTCTGACCTAACGTAAGAGCTTTTCTAATTTTTTTATACATATCTAGTATCTGAAATGGCCTTCTTGATTACTGTAAGAATTCGTGGGCATGCCTTACGACCCTTTAGACTTTATATCGCCGCGAACGCAAGCGGCAGTTAGTTTTGAAAGCATTCACTTTCTTCCAAGCATAGACGTTATAAACATAAAAGCAAATAGGGGAATCACCAGACGAACTCGCTTATTCCGAAAATTGGGACCTATCGACAATATTGACTTCTTGCAATCGGAGACGTTAAAGCGGCCATTGCGCCGAATAGGTTTTCGCTTTTATTAAAACGATATTCTCTTACGCTGTAATTTTTTTTCAGTAGTCCTTCATGCTCTGCAACTATCGATGTGTGACTAGATTTTTTTCAATAACTCGGAAATCTCAGTGCCAGATATTGTAAGAATTAGATCATATACAGGGTGAGTCTTTGACCACTGCGTTGATTTTAACCATAGATTCTTGACGTCAAAAGAAACATTTTCTTCCAAAACATTTTTCGAAATTTGGCCCCGTTCAAAAGATATAGGGTGTTGAAATATCATAAAAAAATTGCATTTTCACCTGTAATATTCAAACGACAATATCAATTGAAATGATCTCTTCTAGAAGGTTTTTGATAACAGTCATGCATATTTTGGCATCATCAGATTTATTCCATTTCTTGTGGGTTTCTCACTACTACTCTTCAGATTGGTTAAATTGCAAGAAAAACAAATATCACTTGAACTAAAGGTCTTGAAAAATTGATAATTTTTCAAAAGGTTTTTTACTTTTCCTCCTTGATAAAGATAGAAGATGTCTATCGAAACGTCGGAAAACATTACATCCACAATAGATGATGGTAATAGCCCAAATAATCATTCAAAAACAAAGGTCTGCATCTTGTACTTCCTGGAATCATTAGTCGTTTTCGCAGATAGAATCATTCTTCATCTTTTCTCCTAAATTGCACCGTTCTTGAGATATTTGAAGTTGAAAGGAATTGAATCGATATAATTTTGTCCAAATTTTCTGATTTTCTCAAATCCAACTATTTTGCATGTCAGATTCGAAGGATCTCGAAAAAAATACTGATGTGAATGTTATTGATATAATTATTATATTCTGGAGTTCGTTTTGATTGAAACGATAGCTTGATGGATTTAATTATTTGATGGTGAATTCGATAAAAGGAGTTTTTAAATAAATATTCATTGATTGTCACGTGTTTTGATATACAAAAAATGTAGGAGAGCAATGTTCTTTGATCTTACCTGGCCCTGAAACAGAATGATACGAAAACGACCGCCACAATGAATGAACAAGCCGATATCTGAATTAAAAAATCATCACTCACAATTTTCCTTCAGTTTTGTTCGATGCTCAATCATTCTTTTATTGAAAATCAATCGAAGGTATCTATTCCATCGAAAACCATTCAGAATAGGAGTTGATATCGACTAAACTGGAAAGTAAGCTTGACTATCCATCTCTCATTCAGTAATTTTATGAGCTTCCGTATCTACAGATTTTGACTGAAATACAGAACACCTGAAGTAAATTGAAAAACTCCTACATCTTGTGATTGAATGCTGCAATAATGAAATTAAAGAATTTATTGGATATCAATAACTTCCATATATGCATGGATTTTAATTGAAATAAGACCAATATCTTAGGAGAAATAAAGTATCAAAAATTTTTTTTTTTATTTTATGACAATTTTCTTTGATTTTTCTATGCCAAATTCTGACCAATTTTGAAGACCCATTTGGTTCAACCTAATTCAATCATATTTCAAGTTGCAACTTGTCCTAATGGCTCTTCCAAGAGTTATTGAGAAAATCCAAATTCAGAAGCTTATAACGGATAAACCATTCGACCGGTTTGGCTCAATGTAGGCAAACGTGAGTAGGTCGTATATTTCAGCATTTGTGAGCATTTTGGATTTGCGTGCTCAAATTACTTATACGATATAAATCTCATTGATTTGAAATTTGCAAACCTTTTAAATAATTTTGAAAGAAAGATGTCTTAATTTTGTGATAATCCTCAGGCTAGAAAATTCTTCAAGAGTTCCGAAATCTTTTTTGTCATTATTCGATTACTGATTATTATTCGTCGGGTTTCTACGAAAAATTGTAGATAGATCGAGATTATTGATATATCACTTATTCTGAAATTTCATTTTCGTAAACATTCGGGAGATATAGAGCACCTCTGAATATTAGGTCTTAATCCTGTGTTAGGATGTATGAATATATATCACAGTTTAAAGTGGAATAGATTTGTCTCTCAAATAAAAGTGAAGATATATATCACAGTTTAAAGTGGAATAGATTTATCTCTCAAATAAAAGTGAAGGAAAACGGTGAGTTTTAATTCAAGTTACTTGTTCGTTGATTCTTTTCTGTTGTCTATTTCCGTTGGTTTGGTATCGCAATGATCCATAGTTGGGAAGAAGACTTGAGAACATGTCAGGGTTTCTCTACGTTTTTGATTTTAGAATTAGTATACCCTGTTTTGATAGTTCTCAGAAATCGAAATGACAACAGACATATATAAAGATATCAATTGGGGGAAACCAATATTGAGTTTCACCATTTGGACAGTATGAAAATATCGAGAGTTCCAAGTTTCAAGAAAGATTTCGGTGCTTAATGTCCTTATGTATCGAAATAACAATTTATTCTGAAATAATTCTAATTGCAGTATCCACGAAAATCATCAAAAAAAGCAAAACATGCGAACCAAGCTTAAAAGCTAAGTGAATATTGAAAGAAAACAATTATTTTTGTCTGATTTTCACTTTATTAATACTATTACACGACTGGTTTCGGTTTTTAAACCATCTTCTTGTGCTAGGTACAATTTGTCTATCCCAAAATTACTTTGAATTCGAATACAAATTATATTTTCAAAATTCAGATTTACCGATGTGATCAACTTGAGCCCATTTTTGTCAGATCTATTCATGAATCACCTTGAAAATGAATTCATAAAAACAAATGACCTATCAAAAAAAAAATTAGAAAGCACTGACGTGAGGTCAGATTGCTTTGGCGCTCTTGTTGAGCTATTTGCGAGTAAATATTCAAACCTTAACAAATCTATGAGCTCTCTGATCGGGTGAACAATAGTCTTTTTCCGTACTATGGGACAATGTGATGTAAATATGAAAGCCTAATGAATAAACAAACCTTTATCTCAATTTGAAAATAACTACTCATAATTTTCACCAAATTTTGTTCTATGCTTCTCCTAAAAACTTACGTCATTGCTTTTCTGAGTTTTGACAACGCCATCAAATTCATTCTCTATGATAAAAAATTTTTTGATTAATACTCGTATTACGTCTGTGCTCTTCTGAATTTTGACAACGTCATCGACATCGAATTCTACCTCTATGAATTCTATGAAAATTTTGATTGATATTACGCCAACTGACACTGATTTCTAGGTCCGCAAGTTGTCAAACGAATATCGATCTGTGATGGCAAATCTTTCCATGACAAAGCTCGGACTTCATGACATTTCTATTTTTCTCTTGAGTAAATGAAAAAAATGATCATATCTTCAGAAGAGGAAAAGCTACGACGATGAAATTTGAGAATGAGTAAGATATCGGTAACCTCAATATACATACGGATTTCTATTCAAATCTAAATGAAGTCTTAGGAGATATTGAGTATTGAAAATTTTTTTTTTGGGAATTTTTTTTTAATTTTCTATCGTGACGATTTCTGCGAAATTTTGCAAGCCGTTTCGTTTCAGCCTCCCTCAATAACATTCCAAGTATCAACTTGATCGGATGGATATTCTAGTAGTTATCGAGGAAACAAAATTTCAGATGCTCATAACTACTGAACCATCCGACGGATTTGGCCTAATAACGAACTTGACCGAGATATTTGGACAATTAACCTATTCTGAAAATTTGAAAACTCTAGCTGATTTCTTTTGGATGCTAGAGAGGATACGGCCGGCCGGACAGACTCAACTTTCGCCACGAATTCTTCATCAGGGAGTCGAACCCAATCGATTGAGATCATTTACGACTCGATATTCCAAAATTACAGACATTCGGGCAAAATTTTAGGCACTCTGTTCAGGTGAACAAGAGCGCCAAAAACACGTTATTTTCTGGTTCCGATATGTTGATGATATTATGGTAGAATTCAACGGAACAAATAGACAAATAGAAATGTTTCTTGACTTCCTCAAGTCCATTCACCCCAAAATAAAATTTACAATGGAAATTGAATGCAACAAAGCGATTAACTTTCTAGATTTAACCATAAGTAGAGATAGAAACACATTCGACTTTAACATCTACCGAAAAGGCACAAACTCAGAAGCCATAATACCATATGATTCCTTCAGTCCTGATAATCATAAACTGGCAGCTCTAAAATCTATGATTAACAGAAAATTCACCATACCTTTATCAAACATCAACTTACAATCTGAAATTGATAAAATCAAAGAAATTGCAATTAATAATAATTTTCCGAGAATCCTAATAGACAAACTAATTGAAAACAAAAGAAAACTGAAAACCATTATTATGCTTTACACTACCACAGAAAAACCTACTAATAAATTCATCAATATTACTTATTTCGGAGAATTATCAATTCAAATCCAAAATTATTTTTCCAAACTCGATTTTAAAACAACATTTTCAGGACGTCCAAACCTAGGTAAAATATTATATAACTCAAAATCCAAACTTAAACCCGAGAAAACTTCAGGTCTTTATAAAATCTGTTGTAAAAATTGCAACGCTGCATATGTAGGTTAAACCGGCAGAAATTTTGAGATCATGTCGTGACTGAAAAGCATCATATGGATATCGTAAATTTTAAAATCCTTCACAAATGCGAAAATGGCCTGAAATTAAATCTGTTGGAAGCGATGGAAATAGCAAATCTGTTCAATAATCCCAATTTGTCCCCACTTAACACCCAAATAGAAATAAACAATTCACTACCTTTGAACATTCCATAGATTTAAGCCCACGAAATATTTCAGTCTGTACCTAGCACCAGAAGATGGTTTAACAACCGAAATCGGTCGTGTAATAGTATTAATAAAGTGAAAATTAGACAAAAATAATTGTTTTCTTTCAATATTCAAGATTGATTTTCACAAAATAAATGAGTCTCTTCTATTGTTTTTCTCAATATAATAGCAATCCATTCATTCATTAAATAATCCCTTATTCCTCTCGATAAAATAAAAATCAGGCGCTATTTCTCACCGATTCGAAAAGAGAAATCCTAGACGAGTTGAACGAATTCTGGATGGTGCATAAAATCCCAGATATCGTTTCATATTAACAAGCGACAGGCAAATCCACAACGGTATCCGATATAACTGACTGAACCAATTCAGTTCCTGTTTCAGACCCCAACAATTTCGAATATAACCACCTATGGTAATAAGACACCGTCTCCAACCCAATAATATTCCACTTGGGAGCAAAGTGTCAGCCAGCCAGGGACTGCTGTTCCCTGGAATTGCATACAGCACAGCGCAACAATCATGTCCCGAACATATTATCATAACTGGGTTAGCTGGGGCATAAACACGTTACATCTGGATAGAACAGGGGTGTGTTGGATGTGAAAAAAAACCTGCTATTTCGTTATTCATTTCTCCAAGCGCGATTGTCACCAGCGTTTCTTGACGAAAGCTTATTGTCAATGAGAATAATTTGTTCTTGATGGAAAAATAACCTTAGATTATCATTAAATGACTAAATCATAGAAGTTGAAGTCGAAGCACTGTCCAGTCTCGTCTACTCGACCTACGTCAACACTGCTCTTACGCACTTCTTATAAATGCATATATGTATATTTAAATCTCTACATTCTTATACTTAGTTCTTCCAAATTACGTGTTTGAGGTATCCTGATATTGTGAAGGCTTTGTTGACTGGATACTATTGGATACTAAAGCCATGTATTATGATTCCCAGATAGTCGAAGCTTATTAGTAAATAAATTATAAGAAGTCTATTGCAAACTTGCACCTTCATAGTTTTCTGGATTATCATAAACTTCGTTACCATGATAAAGGTTTTCATGTCCTATGTCTCGGCAATATTTTTGAATGTGAACGGTAGGTGTGATCCTTCGCAGATTCTGCGAACAAGAGAACGTCATCCAAGTAGCAGAGGCTAAAGAAAGAAATGTGTTTTTTTGTGGTCTATGACACTTTTGACGATCTGTGTGAATATAAATATGCAGAAATTATTAGAAAACTCTAGTGTCCTCATTCAGAGATGCTGCCTAATTTTGAATATTTAAAGAAGAATTCTTGACATCCTACAGGATGTAATATATTAAGATTCAGGGATTCTTGAATTTTTAATGATCCACTTTATGGCATGGCCTTTTTCCCTCAGAACTTTGCTGCACATTTCAAGTAGCAAGTACTGAGAAGAATCTCCTATAATGAACAGGACTCTAGGGTTTCCTGAAAATTTTACGATTGCATGTGGACGCCACTTGAATAAAATATTGAAAAGATTTCTTTGAACCCATATGAAGTTTTGGGATAGAGAAACTCCATTTTCAGCACATTCTTTGCATTTCATGGGACGAAATGTACATGGCAGAGATAAATTTGATATAAAATCGATATGTGTATTCTTGTATCATTCAACTGGAGCAATTGGTTCATTAGAGACGTTTTAAATGTGCGAGTATCTGACTAGCAGTTCGCAAACCATTGCTTTTCAGTGATTTGGCTTGAATTCTTTCGTAGTAATCAATAGAGATCTTCATAGTCCTCAACACTTTATTCAAATCCCGAAATTCAAGAATTGGTTTCAGTTGATGAATCAATCTTTTACTTTTATTCAATTTTCATCTAAATCTGATGATAAAAAAATTCAAGTTGCTCTGAAAACCTACTATCACCATTCTATCCACAGTACCTAAATCACCATCACAGCCATTCATAAAGGGGTTCATAGTTCAAACTCTCATACCCTTCCAAACTTCGAAAACTAAGAAAACTGCACTCAGAGCCATGCTGAACTCATAATATAAAAGCATCTGTAGAGGATTTTCCAAAAAGTGCAAGATTCTAATTTTCTATGCCCTGTACACATACAGTGTAATAGACCACTTTCAGGCACCTAATGAGCTGTTAAATTAATATAAAAACATGAATTCAACTAGGCAGCGTGATCGTTACTTGCACCCCATCCACTGCTTGGTACTTTCAGAAAAACCCCACTCCTATATGGGATTACGTTTATACAATCCACAATCAAAAAAACTACAATTTTGTAGTGAAAAGATTCATAAAGAATAGATCTCTAGGTTCTTAATGGATTGTGAACTAAGTTAAAATTAATTGGCCTGCTCATTTTTCATCGTAATTATTAAAAGAAATATTTGGATGACTTAACTATGACTTATCAATGTTTTGAGTGCTCAAAAATACTGTTGATGTCGTGGTGGAGGGTGATCCGTCTTCGGCGGTTGATTTTCCTGATTTCTTGGAAGACAACGAGCAAATAAATGGTTTTTTACCACTCAGAATTGACTGTTCTGCGTTGTTCTAGTGGTACGATTGCGATATGTCCAGTTTTTCCGATGAAACAGGTGACCATTTGCTTGGAAGTGCTTCGTACGCGAGCAACTTTGGTTGGATTTGGCTCTTCTTGAAACACCCATACAGTCGACTACTGTTCACTTTCGGGGTTATACGCGTAAATCCACGATATCAGGATGCCATAGACGTACTTCGAAGCACCGCGATTGTATTTTTGGAGCATTTCTTTTTGTGAGCGATTGACAAATTGTGTAGGATCCAACGCGAACACATTTTTTCAACGTGTTCCTGCAAGATTGAATATCTCATGATAGGTCACATGACGGTCCTACATTATCAGTTGGCGCACAGCAACAAGTGATTTCGGAACAACAAAATAATTTTGGGCGACCTTCACGAAATTTGTCTTGGAGTAAACTACGACCTCGGTTGAATTCACCATACCATCGATAAACACTGGTCCTTGAAGGAGCTTCATCACCTAAAATTTAATTATTTTCATCTATGCACTGTTCATGAGTTAAGCAATGTCGAAAGTAAAAAACAATCGCACGAAAATGTTCACGATTTAATGTCCATTTTTGGGCGAGATGAATCTTTTAAGTTACTGTAAACAACACAAATAGCGCTCATATGTCTAAACGTTCTGAATACGTAACACCTCAGAAATGTCAAGTTTTACGATAGAGCAGTCAGCAGGCAGATTGCAACACTAGGGTTGTCCAATACCGAAATATAAAAGGCAACCCTCGTAGATACTGTCCAAAACCTAAGAAACACTAAGACAATTTGCTTTTATCGTCCCCAATACTCCATCAGTTTTTATTTGGTGTAATAATATGTACTAATATAATAATATAGAAATAATCAAAAATTAAATTTTCATTGTTTTTATAAATTATAACGTTTGTGGCAGATGTTGTCTAAGTAAAACCTCACATTCAAAGCCCTGAAGAAGCATTAAATTAATTCGAAAACTTGGCATAGAATAAAGAGTATTCAAATCATTTACACTCAAATCCGAGCCTAAAGACCCTTACAATTCATTCAAGATATTTATTTTGGCTCTGAAAACAATAGTTATATATATATATATATGCAACAAAATAATGATAACACACCCAGACACTTTGTTTTTATCGTCCCCAATACTCCATCAGTTTTTATTTGGTGTAATAATATGAACTAATATCGTAAGAGTATAATTCCAGTATGAACCTCCTTCGAACCCTATCTCATCACCACTGGGGGTGCGACGAGGAAGTCTTATTAAGAATCTATAGGTCAGTAATTCGATCGAAACTAGACTATGGCAGCATTCTCTACTCTACAACAAGTAAAACAAATCTGAAATCACTGAATACCATACCGAATACAGCATTACGAATAACTCTTGGAGCATTTCGATCTAGCCTTCATGTGGAAACGCAGGAGAGCCCCTTCCAATTTCGCCGACAGCAATTTCTTCTCTCGTATGCTTCTAAGGTGCTTGCCATATCAAACCATCCTGTACATGATCTGGTAAAAACATCACCAACAACTCCACACCCTATGACGACACCGCCAATCCTACAACTTATACAGCAACACTCAGAATCTGTTGATCTTCACTCTGTGGCTCCCATGATTTACTCGAAACATCCCCACTGGCGCAGACACCCTCCAAATCTCAATACAACCTTACACAAGTTCAATAAACAGGAAACCCATGCCTCGATTTTAAAACACTCTTTCCTGGAATTGAAGAACAAAGAAAAATTTGAAGAAGAATTTTTCACTGATGCATCCATAAAAGAACACGGAGTTGCATGCTCAATAACCAACAGGCTAAATGATCCAATAACATTCAAGCTTCCATCTACATGTAGCATTCATACTGGTGAATTGTTCGCAATATACAAGTCACTATTCTGCACCAAGACGCCAGGCCACCATATTGCAGTCTTCACGGATTCATTGTCGTCAATTCAAGCGATATCCAACATCTACTCTAAGAACCCACTTGTACAAAAAATTCATGAACGATGTCATTCACTTAAAACCAACAAAGACATCTCCACAACCATAACTTGGATACCATCTCATGTGGGCATAGAAGGAAATGAAGCTGCAGACAAATCCGCGAAAATAGCACGATCCTCTGATCTTCCCATCACAAACATTCAACTGCATTCAGACTTCAAAACGACGATAAAGCTGAAATCCCTTCATGATTGGCAAACCCAGTGGAATAGCAGCAACAGCAACAATTCAAGCCAAAATCGAAAATCGACTCCCCGATAAAAATCAACCTAAATAGAAAAGATAAAATTTTAATGAGAAGATTAAGAATGGCCCATACCAGGGTTACACACTGTTACTTGATGTCATCAGAAGAACCTTCTACATGCGATTACTGCCAAGGAACTCTCTTAACAGTGGAACACCTACTGACTTCTTGTCCAAATTATGATGAAGACCGTCACCGAATAGGTCTTAAAGACAACTTAAAGGACATCCTCGACTCAGCACCTCAAATTGAAGCTGCTCTAAAATTCCTCAAGGGATGCCGACTATTCAATTCCATATAATAGTTGCTTCGATAGTACATTTTAAATTTTTTCCTTGTATCCAATATAGCACTCACTTCCGCAATGTATCATAGTACTGTACATATGTCAATGGCCTAGTTGTCGAGACACAATAATTTGAGTAAATAAATAAATAAAATTCCAGTATTTCCGCATGGAATCCTTTCATTGAATAGACGTTTTTTCCAATCCATTTCCTTAATACTTTCGGTTTTAATTGATATAAATCCATCAGCGAAATGGCACATTTTTTAAATGAATTGTTCAGGTATATTTCACCATTTTGAAGTAGCTGAATATATTGTAAGCAATGATTGAAAAATTTTTGTGCTTCAGTCACAGTGATATTGAAATTCTTTTATTTCATACCGATGATATTCTAGGTACCTACTCGTTTACACTTATTATCACTCATATGAGCATTATCTCACTCTCTTAAGAAACAACCATAGCAAAATTGTGTTGTGATAGCTTGAGGAAAATAAAATATAAAACATCCGATATACGCCATACCTACTCGTACCAAGGGTGTGCGGAAAAAACTAAATTAAGAAAACGCTGAAAGTATTGGGAGCTACAATTGTATCTGAAGAAAAAATAATGACAAAAAATCAAGAATTCAGCATTAATGAAAATTACATGTTACAGTTTTTCATATACAGAAGAGTAGGAAATGCTGAGTACCAACGGGTTCTATCGATCTTGACTTTTGAAGAAAATGGAATTATTATTATCAATTCATTCTTTTTCATAGGTACGTATGCAGAAAACTGTAGATGCCCAACGTAAAGTTTATTAAAAGCACATTAATAATAGATAGTTGAAAAACGGCATAAATCTCTTCACTCAATATCGTTACGTGGTTGAACCGATTATGGCAAGTTGGTAATGTTAGACAGTTGGGATGCATTAGGGGTGCCCAAAACCTCAGAACTACATTGCCTTGCTGCACTTCCTTGTTTAAAAAATATGAAGGAACAATAATTTAGCATCTGGTGAATATAAATTTCTTTTCACTCTGAGTGAGCGAGCTTATGATATTCGATTTCATCATCCACTTTTAGGAAAAATAGAAATTGTTCTGATCAGGTTCTCAGCCTTACAACTTTCATAGAATCAGGCTTCAATAATAGGTTGAAAACATTCCATTAAACTATTTTCGGCATAAGACACCGCTTGGAAAGATGGATTAATTTTCAAACACTATTCCCATCTGAAGTAGGATTATCAGAAAATATGTTAACTATGTTATGAAGGTTTCGTGTACCTATTTGTTGGCAGTAAGAGTAGCAATTTCACAACATTGAAACATGGTCTTTCACGTGGATCTCTACTTTTCAGTAGCTCAGAAATTTGTTTATGATTTATGCGGATGACGTTGCTAGTGGTTACCACCATTTAGATTTCCATACTGTGGAGAACAAACTATTTTCTGATGAAATATGGGTAATTCGCTTTAACTTTCAATGATTCTCCTATCGAACGTAATTTTTATCCTAAGTGCTTGGGAGTTAAATCAGATTCATCTCTCAATTATAATGCTTATTTAGATTATCTGAGCCTGAAACTGAAAATTAGGAATATTATTCTTCAGAAAATAGCTGGATCATCTTGGGGTGCTGATGCTTCCACTCTACGCACAGCATCTCTAGCCTTAATCTTTTCTGCAGCTGAGTATAATTGCTGTTTGGTTCAATAGTGCACATACACAAAAAATCGATGCACACTTGAATACATCGATGAGAATAATTACTGGCACCATAATATCAACACTGGTTCATTGGTCACCTGTTTTGTCTAACATTGTCCCTCCATATATTCGCGGACAGACTGCAGCTCTGGACTCTTGGGGAAATATCATTCTTCTTCTCATTCATTTCGAATTATTTCATACCTTCCTCAAAATAGAATTCCCAGATTGAAGTCACGTGAACTCTTCTGGTATAATACGTTCTTCAAGATGAACATTAGCGATAAAGAATTATAGAAGATTTAGTGGAACTTTCATGAAATGATCAATAAAGATTTCATTTATCCATGCTTGGAATAGGTTATAAATTTCAAACAAATTTGATACGTAATTTTTACATCAGTTCTTTTTTCTGCTTTTGTCTTAATATTTCCAGATTCGATGTAGACAACACTCAGGAGCCTCTGTGTTTATTGCTAGAAGACCACTCTTGAAGAAAGAAGTCCCTTAAATATATTTCAGCCTATTTTTGTTCACACAAAAATACTTAGGCAGGAAACCAGGGTTTTTATTTTATTATTACATTACAAAAAGAGTGGAGGTTAAACCTATGCACTCAATACAGAAATAATATATAAAATGCATGCCAGGAAGTATACAAATTCAAGCACTTCTCCATCGGTCGAACCTGTTCTTGAAATTGTTGATAGTATCAGCATTCACCACTTCATCCGGGAGACGATTCCAAACGTCGAAAATTCTGTTAGGTAGGAAGTTCATCCGGCAGGTGGTCTTAAACGATTCCTTGGCAAGTTTGAAACTATGTCCGCGAAGATGGTTTATATTTAAAGGAAATAAACTTTTAAGGTCTACACCAAAGAATCCATGCGTAGCCCTAAAAGCCACTATCATATCACCCCTGGTACGCCGGTCCTCAAAACTGGTTAGCCCAAACAACCCCATCCTCGTCTCGTAGCTAAGTCGAGATAACCAGGAAAACGGAATTCTAGTGCACCATCTCTGGAAAGACTCAAGAAGCTGTAAGTCAGATTTTAGAGCCACCCACCAACTGGAGTTTTTTCCCTAGGCTTTCATGCAATACGCTGAATTGTATAGCACCACGTCACGAACTCATCGAACAGTACATGCTCTATTGTTTGCTTACCAAAAAATTGTAAGTCAAAAGTTCAAAAGAATATATTTATATATTAGGTGTACAAATAAGTTTCCGCGGTTTGTCAAAAGATGGCCCCACCAGAAGGTTATGGAGCAATTGTCAGATGTAAAACGTAATATCCCAAGTTTAGTCATCTGGCAACACCATAACCTTAAAGTACTAGTGATTCCGTATCAGCATCACGTAATTTTTTTCGTGCAAAAATGTCAAGTTTTATTCCGAATAAGCATCATTTGCGGGAACTTTTGATTTACTTCTTTAATGTGAAAAAATCTGCAGCTGAGGCGCATCGATTGCTTCTAGAAGCATATGGTGAAGCTGCTTTAAGTGAGAGAAGTTGTCAGGAATGGTTTCAAAAGTTTAAGAACGGTGAGTTTGACGTTAAAGACAAAGAACGCAGTGGAAGGCCGAAAGTGTACGAAGACGTGGAATTAGAAGCACTATTGGAGGAAGATTCGTCCCAAACGCAAAAAAAACTTGCACTTACTCTACAAGCAATTTCACATCGTTTAAAATCGTTAGGAATGATTCAAAAACAAGGAAATTGGGTTCCATATGAACTAAAGCCGAGAGACGTTGAACGCCGATTATGCATGAGTGAAATGCTGCTTGCCAGGAATAAAAAAAAGAGTTTTTTGCATCGTATAGTCACTGGTGACGAAAAATGGATTCACTACGATAATCCAAAGAAGAGAAAGTCATGGGTTATGCCCGGCGAACCATCAACATCGACAGCTAAGCCGAATATTCATGGAAAAAAACTCATGCTGTGTATTTGGTGGATCAGCTTGGTGTCGTGTATTATGAATTGCTGAAACCAAGCGAAACCATTACTGGAGCTCTCTACCGAACACAATTGATGAGATTGAGTCGGGCACTTAAGGAAAAACGCGCCCATTACTACTCCAGACACGACAAAATTATTCTTTTACACGATAATGCTAGTCCACATGTTGCGGCGCCGGTATAAACATACTTGGAAACACTCAACTGGGAAGTTTCACCCCACCCGCCGTATTCACCAGACTTAGCCCCTTCTGATTATCATCTGTTCCAGTCGATGGCACATGGTCTGTCTGAGCAGCGCCTCACATCATATGAAGACACAGAAAATTGGGTAGATTTGTGGATAGCGTCAAAAGATGAAGAGTTTTTTCGACGGGGTATCCGAATGTTGCCAGAAAGATGGGGAAAAGTAGTGGCAAATGATGGAAAATACTTTGATTAAAACGTAATGTACTTTTCCTTTACAATAAATTCCTAATTTTTTATAAAAAACCGCGGAAACTTATTTGTACACCTGATAACAACCTGTTACATAAATTGGAAGGTTACTCAGATGTTTCATCAAGCTGTTAATCTGTTCCCTTAACCTTCAAATTGTGTGATTCCTTGGGTATTTATGTTATGAAAAGTATTCAGATTTATTACAGTATCTAAATCATCCATATTTATTGCGGCATTTGAATTATATTTTGGTCATACAGGGTGTCCGGGGAATGACTGTACATACTCATACCAGTTGGACTAGCTGATTACGAATACGAAATAAAATCCAAACTTATTGACGGATATTATTGAAACTTGGAAGGCTATTGGCACATGTTAAGGTCCAGTCTGAAAGATATCAATTATTTCATTATTCCAGGGCCGGACTCATTAATATTCATTCAAAGTGTTCAGGGTAAAAAAATCATTTTGTATTCCGAATTACAAATAACTGATTCGCTTTTTAGAAAAAAGCTAAATTATGCTTCAATTTGTGGTATCGCTCAAAATTATCACATCAACAATTATTTTCTTATAAATTTCTTGATTTGGATAAAGTTCGAAAATTTCAATTCATTTTCCTGAACAGGACTTAGTCATTTTATGGAGGTCGAAAATAAATAAAAAACTTTCTTAAATAGTCACTGATGGCGAGGAAGACTATTATAATTTTTTGACATACTGTAATGTATATATGTACCCGTACCGCATACAATAGGTACAACGATTAGAACCTGGCGATAATGTCTTAAGACTGAATTTTGCACATTGGATTGCAAATCACAGAGTCACTTTGTACAGAACAATATTCAGTGATGAGGCTCAATTCACCAGAAATGGTGTGTTCAATACTCATAACTCGCACATTTGGGCCGAAAATAATCCGAACAGTGTAAGACTGAGAAAATCACAACAAAAATTTTCAGTAAATGTTTGTTGCGCTGTGATAAACAAACATTTGATCGGGCCTCATTTTTTTGACGGTCGCCTCACAAGTGCGATTTATCTAGATTTCTTGCAAAATATTTTACCCGGCATGCTACAAGGAATAAATATTAGAGGAATTTATTTCCAGCATGATGGAGCTGGCCCTCATTTTGGATTGGAAGTTAGAGGTTACCTCGACAATACCGACTTTTTGTATGGGAAAAATTGAAGGATATGGTATATTCTGAAGAAATCCAGTCAAGAGAACAGCTGATGAACAAAATTACCAACTATTGCGATATTTTAAGAAATAATGGCGATATGATTCGCAAGGCTGTATCCAATTTGAACATTCGGCAAGAGAAATGTTTACAAGCTAATGGTTTTCATTTTGAACCACTTCTAAGATAACGTTGAATCAGCAATTCATTCGTTCCTATTTTCATTTTTATCAGGTACTCTTTACTGTATTTTAGTTTCATCATTTGTTATTGTTTAGTTATGGAATGTGCTTATTAAAGCTCTGAACATTTTTGAAAATTTTCTGCTAATACCTCCTCATTTTATTTTCAAACATGTGATTTTCAGTTCTCTTCATGGTGAAATATTCAATTTATCGAACTTTATCCAAATTCAAAAATTCATAATTAAATAATTGTTGATGTGACAGCCTTGAGCGATACCACAAATTGAAGCATAATTTAGCTTCTTTCTAAAAAGCGAATCAATTATTTGTAATTCGAAATACAAAGTGTTTTTTTACCGTGAACACTTTGAATGAATATTAATGAGACCGGCTCTGGAATAATGGAATAATTGATATCTTTCAGACTCGACCTAAGCATGTGCCAATAGCCTCCCAACATTCAATAATATCCGTCAATAAGTTTGGATTTTATGATGGTCTTAGTATTTCCATGAAGCTGGAATATCACCCTATAGCTTTCTAGGGAAATCCAGAAATTAATTTTTTATACTCAATTCGTAATCAGCTAGTCCAACTCTATCTCTGGTATGAGTAGGTACAGTTATTCCTCGGACACCCTGTATATTGTTCCAGAGTGAAGGTTTAATTGATGTTTGATTTTGGTTATGTTAACATAACCTAGTGATATCTTGTCCGACAATGGTAATGACTATACCTAATGATTTATATGTTTTTCTAGTCTGCTTCATTTCGACAGTCAATATTCAATCACATTGTTATCTGGCCAATTCCAACCAGTTCCTGCAATTTCAAATTTAACTGCAATATTATGACGATATAAGGTTTACGGTACGCTCGTTCTACTCGAAATTATACCAAGAAGTGGAATTTGTTCGATTTGAGTGGCACCCATGTTATCCTTCATTTTCTCAATTCGTATCTGCAACGAAATTCTTATAATATGCGATCCTCAAAAATTCAATTCAACCTAACTGATCATCATTTATGAATTAAACGAAACGCCTTCTTGAAAGTTTTCTCGATATTAAAAAAATATTCACTAAATTACCAAAAATAAATGGTATTTTGGTTACATAATACCACCAGAACCTATGAACCTCCAAGGAAGTTTCACAGCAATCTACCAAAAGATAAAAAAGTGGAATTTGAATTAAAATCACATGTTTTGATTCGCTAAAAACACAGGAAGATCCTTGAATTCTTCTTCTAATGAGACTGTTAGAGACGAAATCTCTTGGATTAGTTTAACTGCTACACATTCCAACGTTCCGAAATAAGTGAACGGAGCTGTCAATGAATCTGTCCTCCTGTAATGGAGACAGTTGGAGTGTACATATGTTCGTCGTAAATGAGACACTCTATATTTAAAATATAATCAGGAAAACTCTAGCAGGGCAGAGCTGACTCCAAGGTTTACCTTCTTTTATGATTAAAGTAAATTTGAAGACCGAACTTATTAGAAACATATTATAAAGTTATGATTGAGTTCATAATTTGGAAGAATAATCAACTAGTAGACTACTGGAAGTTTAAATATTCTATCAGAATTTCCAACACTCAGCAATTGTTTAATCTTCTCATGAATGAAATGAATGCTCCTGGTCTGTAGATTTGATGCACTGGATTTTGTGTGGAAAAAATCTGTCGGCTCCAGGAATTATTTTTAGTTAAGAACTATTTGCTTGCTTTTCACATTACAGTTGAAAAACGTTCAGATAAAGTAATATATATTTAGTGTTTTCATAATAAGTAATAAATTAGTACAAGCAAGTGTTTCGATACAACTTGGAATGTCAGAAAATAGTCACAACCAATGAGAGCACTGACCGAAACGCAAAAAATTACGAAACCAAACATTGCAATTGATTAAGTTGAATAATTACAAAATTTTGTCACAAATTCCGCACAACGGCGTGGAATTATTCAACGACGTTCTATGGGAAAGTGAAAAAAAAATCATCCGTATGAGATACAATTGGTTCAGAATTGTCGGAGGATTATCCTGACCGACAAACGAAGTTTTTCGAAGGGTTGATTAACATCTGTATTGTCGACGGTTATTTTACATCGAATGTATTTTTTGCTGATGGAACAGCTGTTTCTTTGAACGATCATAATTCACGGTATTTGTCAACCCAAAATCCTAACTGGATTAATGAAGGTCATACCAAGCATCCACTGAAGTTCAATATTTGGATGAAAATTGCCAAAAATTGGATTATGATCCCATTTTGGTAGACACGAATTTAAGTGCTCGTAGGTACTTGGATTCAATTATTAATAATGATAGTTACTAAGATTCTGAAGAATAAAACAATGATTAAGAATAAATCGGACTGGCGACATTTCAGCATCTCGGACGATAAGACACCTATGCAAATCAAGGAACTCAACAATTTGCGTGAGGAGCTAAAGCGAAGGATAAACGCGGGAGAATTTGATATCGACATCAAATATCAATCCAGAACACCTATTATCACTAAGAAAACACATAACAGACAATCAAAAAGGTAAATAAGCCCTGTGAATGGTCTATCGTCTTCACGATCGCACAGACTTTGCAGTCCAAGTACCTTGATCTAACAGCCTATGTTGGATCTTACCATCTGACTTTCATTCTCATAGCCGAATCCTAAGCTTCACCCTTTTTAGTGAGTAACCAAACAAGTTCTTGGAGTCTCACACTACCCAGAGTGTGGACACTCTGGGCGCCCATAAAGGGTTTTCCCCTCACACAAAAAAAAATAATAATAATAATAACGCAAAATTCTTGCGCTTCAACACAATGAGCAGATACCACGAAATTTTGGTTTCGACCAGATAGAGCACATCCTCATTATGATTTGATGAGTTGGGTATTTGCAAATCGATGGATTGACAATAGATGTTTCATAGAGTGGACTGCTCGTTCTCTGGATCACAGTGTGTACGCATTCAAAATCCAAGGCTCATTCAACTTCTGTTGGGGTATGTTTATGTTTATGTTTATACTGGCTTACCTAGGTGTACATATATCATCATCATCATCATCATCATCATCAACTGTTTATTTGTCTTAAATTTCCACAATTATAAAATGACAATAATAATAAATACTAGACAAAAAGGACCACACAACGATTAAGAAACCGATGCACAGAAAAACCTGTGTTGTGTGGCCCATGGATAGATGCATATACATACTGTATTATAAATCAAAAATTCACATACTTAAATATAAATTTACATCTTGATCAGAAGATAAACAAAAATGGAAGAGATTGAACTCTTCATCAGAAAACTGCAATCATGCTGGCTCATGTTGCAAAAAAATGGCACCTAAAAACAAAAAAAAGAAACGGAAACGCGCGTCGAGTAGGGGGTAAGATCGGCCCTCAATAAGCCCAAACAATGGCACGCAAACACACAAGAACCAAGCACTCTAGCGTACAGCCATCAATTCCATCAAGTCAATAGCTGCATCTCTGCCTCCCAAGACATATCACCTCAACCTCTTTTTCTGAACTTCCTGATAGGAAATTGCTTGATCTCATCAGGCAGATCATTCCATGCACGAGGAGCGACTACCTGGAAGGATTTGTGAAAAACTTCGGTTCTGTGCTGGGGATAACGAATCTTTCAATATGTCTAGTACTGTACCGATGTGAACGGGCACAGAAAAACCGCCTCAAGTAGGAAGGCTCACCTGTCCCAAGAATTCGTCGAACGAAAACCAACATGTGCAATTTTCTTCTGAGCTTGGACCAGTTCGATTGAGAATATACACCGCAGCGTTGACAGCTTCCGCCCAGAAAACTTTGGAAGATCCTTGCTAACAAGCATGGTTCGTGCTAGCTCAACAATCGTTCTGTTCGATCGTTCAGCACAACCATTTTGTTGAGGCGTGTAAGGATTAGTGACCACCATCTTCGTTCCTTCAGACTTCATAAGATTCTTCACCGCCTCATTATCGAATTCTTTTCCTCCGTCACACTGGAACAACTTGACAGACTGACCGCGTTGATTCTTCACCAGCTGCATCATTTCTTTTATTTTGTCAACCACCTCAGATTTCGCCTTCAAGAAGTAGACGAAGCGAAATCTGGAGTAGTCACACGTGAAGCAGACAAAGTAACTAGATCCACCAATAGACTCCTGTTCCATGGGACCACAAACATCAGCATGAATAACTTCTCCTGGCTCTGTAGAACGCTGTTGACGAGACTTGAATGGTTCCCGATGCTGCTTGCCTTCTACACACGATCCACAGAACTCATCATCAGGTTTCATATCGATTCCGTGTTTCTTGAGTACATGCACGACATGACGTTTGTTCTGATGGCCTAAACGTTCATGCCAAACTTGCAGAGAGTCCTTGGACGCCAGGTTAGCTTCACTCACACAGCATCCGTCCGGTACATTTACTTTAAGCATCATCTTGAACAGCTGACCAGTTCGTACACCTTGAGCCTTGACAGCACCATCCAGCAAGAATTCACATCTATCCTTGGAAGAGCTGAAAGTCATACCTCTATCCAGCGCACGTGTAACCGAGAATAGATTTCTTCGAGCATCAGGAACATACAGCACGTTCTCCATAATACAAGGAATAAAGCACCCATTCACAAACGCCTCGAAGTTGATGGTTCCTCTTCCCAAAGCACTCATCACTGAGTTGTTTCCGATACAATTTCTGCTGGAATCGAGAAAGCTTCAAAGACCGAATACCATTCTTTCTTGAAGGTCATATGATCTGTTGCACCAGAATCGATAATCCAAACATCATTCTTGGTTTCCGCACTGAACACTTCGCTAACAAAGCTTGTTTGTTTTCAGACATCACATCGCTCTTTGACTCAGATTTCTTCTTCTTCTTCCTCTCTGTTGGACAGTCTCTTCGGAAATGACCAGTTCTTTGACAACCGTAGCACTTGTAGGCCTTCTTCCCTTTCTGGTTGGACTTGACATCGTCTTTGACCGGTTTGACTCCTGCACCCTGTTGACTTCCACTTGCACCCTTGGGCTGAATCTTCAACTTAGTTGCCATCAATGCTGTCAAATTGTTCTCCTTCTCTTGCCGAAGTTTCCGCCTGTGCTCATCAGATGTCAAAACGTTGATAAGATTATTCAGGGTCTGTTGGTCATCCGCCCTGGCCCACCAGGCTTGTCTGAAACTTTCAAAACTATCAGGCAAAGTTTCCAGCAACTTGACCATCAAAGCTGACTCGTCGGGCTTAACTTTCAACTGCTGCATGCGAAGAATCAAACCTTCAAATTTAGCTATATGGCTTACCATATCGTCTGCTAAATTCATGTCAAAACTGAAAAACTCAGTCTGCACTGAATGCACAGCCTGCCTTGTTTGCTGTTCATAAATACCGTGCAGTTTTGTCCACATCTGATGAGCAGTTTCGCAGGCGACGATCAGGGTCATGACACTTGAATCAATTGTCTTGATGATAATTTGACAAGCTGCGCGATCTGCCTTGTCCCAAATTTTCATCGACGCCTCGTGAGCCGCAATTTGAGCCGCCGTAGCATTGGCCACCAGTTCCGGTTTACTAACTCGCCGACACTCACTTCATACGCTTGGTCAGTTGCCCGCAATAAATTGCGTACCATAAATTTCAAATATTAGCTGTCCTCCTGTAATGGAGACAGTTTTACATCAATACGAATCAATGGAGCTGTCCTCCTGTAATGGAGACAGTTGGAGTGCATATGTTCGTCGTAAATGAGACACTCTATATTTAAAATATAATCAGGAAAACTCTAGCAGGGCAGAGCTGACTCCAAGGTTTACCTTCTTTTATGATTAAAGTAAATTTGAAGACCGAACTTATTAGAAACATATTATAAAGTTATGATTGAGTTCATAATTTGGAAGAATAATCAACTAGTAGACTACTGGAAGTTTAAATATTCTATCAAATTTCCAACACTCAGCAATTGTTTAATCTTCTCATGAATGAAATGAATGCTCCTGGTCTGTAGATTTGATGCACTGGATTTTGTGTGGAAAAAATCTGTCGGCTCAGGAATTATTTTTAGTTAAGAACTATTTGCTTGCTTTTCACATTACAGTTGAAAAACGTTCAGATAAAGTAATATATATTTAGTGTTTTCATAATAAGTAATAAATTAGTACAAGCAAGTGTTTCGATACAACTTGGAATGTCAGAAAATAGTCACAACCAATGAGAGCACTGACCGAAACGCAAAAAATTACGAAACCAAACATTGCAATTGATTAAGTTGAATAATTACAAAATTTTGTCACAAATTCCGCACAACGGCGTGGAATTATTCAACGACGTTCTATGGGAAAGTGAAAAAAAATCATCCGTATGAGATACAATTGGTTCAGAATTGTCGGAGGATTAACCTGACCGACAAATGAAGTTTTTCGAAGGGTTGATTAACATCTGTATTGTCGACGGTTATTTTACATCGAATGTATTTTTTGCTGATGGAACAGCTGTTTCTTTGAACGATCATAATTCACGGTATTTGTCAACCCAAAATCCTAACTGGATTAATGAAGGTCATACCACGCATCCACTGAAGTTCAATATTTGGATGAAAATTGCCAAAAATTGGATTATGATCCCATTTTGGTAGACACGAATTTAAGTGCTCGTAGGTACTTGGATTCAATTATTAATAATGATAGTTACTAAGATTCTGAAGAATAAAACAATGATTAAGAATAAATCGGACTGGCGACATTTCAGCATCTCGGACGATAAGACACCTATGCAAATCAAGGAACTCAACAATTTGCGTGAGGAGCTAAAGCGAAGGATAAACGCGGGAGAATTTGATATCGACATCAAATATCAATCCAGAACACCTATTATCACTAAGAAAACACATATTAGACAATCAAAAAGGTAAATAAGCCCTGTGAATGGTCTATCGTCTTCACGATCGCACAGACTTTGCAGTCCAAGTACCTTGATCTAACAGCCTATGTTGGATCTTACCATCTGACTTTCATTCTCATAGCCGAATCCTAGCTTCACCCTTTTTAGTGAGTAACCAAACAAGTTCTTGGAGTCTCACACTACCCAGAGTGTGGACCCTCTGGGCGCCCATAAAGGGTTTTCCCCTCACACAAAAAAAAAATAATAATAATAATAACGCAAAAATTCTTGCGCTTCAACACAATGAGCAGATACCACGAAATTTTTGGTTTCGACCAGATAGAGCACATCCTCATTATGATTTGATGAGTTGGGTATTTGCAAATCGATGGATTGACAATAGATGTTTCATAGAGTGGACTGCTCGTTCTCTGGATCACAGTGTGTACGCATTCAAAATCCAAGGCTCATTCAACTTCTGTTGGGGTATGTTTATGTTTATGTTTATACTGGCTTACCTAGGTGTACATATATCAATGTACACCCCTCAGAAACTAATTCAAGCTTGTGCGAGTTAGGTTAACCAGTTATACAGGATTCTCTTTATGAATAAAAACAAATAGAGGGTTTTTGCCGTTTAGTCATACGTGAAGTTTCATTGAAAGAAAAAGCATTAGATGCAATTCGCACTCATTGTACTCAATAGCTAAATTTCATGAGGGTTGTCCTTTTTGTTTAAAAGATATCTCCTTGATTCCGAACTTTAACTCAACCCTCTTTTGATATCTTTCTAATATGATACGGTTTACTCTCGGATATCTTCTAGATCATCGGTGGTCCATTGATTAGGGTTGCACTGTACCACATAAATTAAGTGATAAATTTATTTTGTAGAACACTCATAAATGGAGTTTTCGTACTTCCGGGCCTAAAGTGACAACTTCACTCCCTTGTGACGGGTACTAAAGTGTCACATTTAATCCCTCCGGGATTAAATATTGACGAAACTCCCGGAACGATTAAATCACAAACAAACGAATGTAAGGGATATTTTATTGAAAAATATATTTAATTAGAATGGTAATTAACGTTAATATTCAAATCAATATTGTGACAGTTCGTCATATTGACCAGTCTTTCCTGGGTTAATGCAGCAGGTAACTGACGAGTAACAGATAGGTCCTTATCATATTGAACTGGTGTTTGTTTCGAAGATCCTGCGGAAACATGAAGCGAGAATGAGGACTGTGGCATAACTATAGTGGACGAATCGGCGACTTGACCAAATATTTTATCTGAAATTTTTTGTTTATTTTTAATAGACGATTCAATATATCCCTCGGCCACGTGGAGGATTTCCATCCTCCATGTCTCTTCAGCACGTCTATTGTTGCTCCCGAATCAGCTAACAAAGACGCAGATGTGCGTCTAAAACAATGTCCCGTATAAGACGTCGCATTTTCTAATTTCAAGAAAGCTGCTATTTGCCGTGGAAATGTACCAAACATGCTTTTTCCTACTACTCGCGTAGTACATTCTTTGTTGATGTATTGAACAAAAAATTTTGAATGAGGTGTCCCTGTCTTTCGCAATGCCACATATTTTCGATATATCGCCACAAAACTGATGGCACTGTTTTCTGAATTTTTGATCACAAAATTTCGGTCAATTTTATTTTTGGTGTTTCTAATCGCAATTAGGAAGGAATCGCCCAAATCTCTCACATCGTCGATTTCTAAATCAACCAAATCTTTTCCACGACAAGCTCCCGCAACGCCCAAAATAAGTGCAACCTACAAAAAAATTGATTTCTTAAAATTTCTGAATATAAACACATTTCCAAATTTACCTTAAGCATTAAATATTTATCATCCGGAGCCTCCCGTAAGAACTGATCTACCTGCTCAGACGTGAGAATTCTTGACTTCTTTGGCTTAAATCCCTCATTTCTTCTCTTCAAAAAAGCTAATAATTTTGGAAATTTACTTATATCAATATCTTCTCTAATGTTAATAACCGATTTCAGCATTGAGTAATGTTCCCAGAGAGTTGAGGCACAAACCGCTTTTGATTTATCATTGAAGTAGACTAACAGCGCATTTTCAGTAGGTTGTCTCACATTTCTTAAGCGGCACCACTTTTTAAAAGCATCGTACTGCAGCTAGTATAGTTTTCTAGATTTCGGTGGTAACAATTCTTCACCTACTTTGGCTGCTCTTTTATCAATATCAGATACATCTTCTTCACTCATGATACCAATAATTATCAATAACAATGTTTCTTTACAATGATACTAGTAATGACAATGTTTCTAAATTATAATTGTCACAACGCAATGTTACTATGGTAACTTATTTTAAAGACAGTTTATTAAATTAGTTGAAGAGAGAAAAATCTGATTGAAATTATTGAAATAATTAATAAAATCATACCGGAAGTACGAAAAGTATCGTATATACCTTGCGACTGAAGTACATTTAATTCTACAGGTACATCCCTGCGGTCGGGCCATAAACTTTACCTTCAGGATTAAATGTAGGTACTAGTTCAGTCCCGCGGTATATAATATATTATTATGTTCAATGATAATTATCTGAATTTCGCATAATGTTTTTGGAGTTCTTGTTCTTCAAACAGAGTGCTTCTTGATTAGCCGAAATGTCTATATTTTTCGAATATTGAAATAAAAGTGTATCAATCTATTAATATTGTGCAGCCAAAAGCCTCAATTAGCAGATATCTGTAGAAAAAACAGAATCAATGGTCATAGCTGCAGAGCCTGAAATATGTAAATTAGCTGTAAACGACAATTCCATTCAGCAGCGTTTACGATGCACATACTTAGGAGTTGAGATCACAAGCTCCCAAAACTCACAACAAGAAGTACGAACTCAAGTTGATAAAGCCTCAAGAATCTCTGACTATGGACCTCATATGGAAGAAAAAATAAATGTCCACCCATACTAAAGACCGTATATACAAGGAATGCAAATATGAATATACATTAGAGGAGTTAGCTTGAGAGATCAATTAAGAAGCGAAGCTATAAGAGAGTAACTGAAATTTCAAGGCACAGTAAGATGAGTAAGACCATCGACATGGTAGGACCCAAAAACATTCGAATAATCCAAAGGACCTCCTCATGGAGCTCAATCTTTCGAACATCCGTATAATTCACGCACATTCAGAGAAAGATGGCAGATAAAGTGAGGTTATCGAACTCTTTGGCCCTTCGTCCTTGACGGGAAGGGGTGATTCTGCCGTGTTGTCAGGTTCGGGATGATTTATCTTTCGATATCACTTTCGTTTCAATGCCTCTATCCGCCGGTCTACTCCGTCACCTGTCCCCTTCACTTTAATGCTGCTAATAAATCTTCTCTTCCTTTATATGCGTATGGCAGATCTTTTTTTCGATACCGTATTCAACGGTTTCCTCGTAGGCCTATTCGATGCCGAGGGAAGTGGATGGAGAGGAAGAATCTCTTTATTTATGATGTTTTTTACTTATCGGAGATGGCTTAGATCGATATCGAACTGATATAGCCTCGGAACATCCGTATGGTTATGGCCTACTGATATTCTAATGTCTCTCGACAAAAAATGGCAGTTCGTAATCCGATTACGGGTCTGGAAGATTCTGCTCGAGAATTTCGAAGGAAAGGATATAAAAAGTCACCCTGAAGATAGCATCTAAGTCAAACTTAAATGAAGAAGCGCCCGCAGAAATCATGACCTTTAAACTAGATTAGGGCAATGCCTTTTCAACGACTTGCGAATTCATGATCTGATTTGATTTTTATTTAGTAGGATTTGATTTAATACATGAAAAATTTGTAAAAAGCACCATTGTATTGTAATAAGCAACATTGTACTTATTTCATCGATTTTTGTAGGTATACTAAGACGGTCTTCAACATTATTGTAACCAATATAATAACATAACATTATCATGGACCGTTTGTGAAGTAGTCAACTATGTGCACAGCTGATTGGATGGTGAAACAGGTGTTGATGGCTTATTTTTCGACCTGCCGCTAGCATTTAAATGTCTGCACATTGACGACAAATAATGACAAATTATACACTACTACTATTACTATTTTTTTGTATACTAATGTTTGCCGACTTAGCTTATTTCAAGAGGTGAAGTTTGCTTTTATAGGCGGTTTGCATATTTGTATGTGGCGACCTCGGTGGCGGAATTCGACATTTTTGTTGTGAAAGAATTCAAATCCGCTGTCATTTCCCTGTGTTTTACATATTGATTTGGGGCATAATTTCTGATTCTTTTGTGATGGAAGCGTACTTAAGAGTTTATGCAATTGTTGATTTACAAACCTCAATATCGAAAATGAATGCTGAAGGCCTAGGAGTACAATCTTCTACGAAATTCACGTATTCAGTGTTGTGTAGTTGGTTGCAACAATGCTTATTATAACACAGACAATTCTATTAAATTTTATTCTTTTCCTAATAAATGGTTTGAGAAAGAACGGAAGCAGATGGATTAATAGAGTTAGAGAGTTTGGTAAGGATATATGATTGATTGGAGATGTTATCATAATTTCATTCATTCAAAACTTTAGTAATGATGGTACTTCCAAGCAATGGCAACCGACAAAATTCCAGAAGATATGTAGTGCTCATTTCGTAGGAAATGCCAAAAGTAATATACCTGACTGCCCATCTTATAAAACAACGATTTTTCCAAAGGTTAGTTCAGTTTCAGTTATCTATGTCCGATCTCATTTTACTTATTTCAGATGTAAGTATAAAAAAGTGGATAATTCCACTATGGGAGTGGAGAGATTTGAAAGAAAAACAGCAAGATCAAGAAGAAAGGATGAGTCATAGGAAGGATCTATTGTTGAATCTTTAATTGAAATAGGTAATAATAATCATTCAGTGCAAGTGGAAAGGGGCCAGAAGGAATTCATGTCAAACTGATCCATAAGATTCAGATGATGATATATTTTTATTTGAGAGTAATTTCATGGAAAATAGTGCGGAGGAAATGTCAGCCGTGGCAATTCAATGTAATATTGCCGATAAGACCAAATTATTTGTTAGTAAAAACAACAAATGAGTGCATCGATGAACCTATCAAATATATGGGTTTCCATGGTATTAAATCTTTAAAATGTGATGAAGAGTTTAAGTGTATTGCTGGTATATAGCTTACAGCGGCCATGGAAATTGTAAACTCAATGTTGAAAATAGATTGTTACTTTTTTTGATGAAAATTAAACTTGGCTTATCATTTGTGTCACTAGAAGTTTTATTTCAACTATATTCAACGAGTAGACAAACAATTTTTTCTTCTCTTTTGGAAGAACAAGTACAAAAAACAAAAATTTTCATATTTTGGCATAGTCGAGAAGTGGGCTTACGGTTATTTCAACATTGTATGGTAGCAAATTTATCGAAGTTTGTCTCGTTACTTTGGAAGTAATGAAACCAGTCCGCTCTATATTGTTGTAAACATGACCAGCTTTCTTCAAAGCTAGTCCTTTTTGTTCATTTCCTTTGGAGAAATGACCAAAATTTATTTTCAAAGATCCAAATGATCTCTCAATATCCATCCTTCTTCTGGGTAAACTCACAAAAATACTTTCCAAAACAACTGAAAAGTTCTAGGAACTCTAATGTTATTACTAATCTATTGAGAATTCTTTCACAAAAAATATGCCGAAAGTCGCCACCAGATGTCTCTTTTCAGATTTACGCAAACCGCCTATAGCAAGCTTTGCGAGGTCAAAACTACTTATTCACAAAATTTAAGGCACTTGATGTACAGAAATTGGTAAAAGTTTCAAGTCGATTGTTTTTTTTATTTATAAACGAAAATTGACATAAATCAAACACTTGACTGTACGTTTCACAAATTTAATTCAAACATAATTGTTGACATGCATGTTTCGGGTTTTATCCCATTCTCAAAACTGAATACAAAACAATAACGGTTCATACAGTGCACATATTCGTATCAAGTAACAGATGTTAAAATTGGCGATAGGCGGAATTCTAATTGATCGTTCACAATTGGGATATTTTGTTTATAAGCTGAAGCTATTTCTAAATATTCCAAAAGGTCCATACGTTTACTTTGGTTGCTTTTTGGCGCTCTTGTTCACCTGAACAGAGTACTTATCAATTTGCCCAAATGTCTGTGACTTTCGAATTTTTGGGCAAAAGTGGTATCAATCGTTTTGTTTGGACCTACTGATGAATAATCCGTGGTCAAAATCGATTCTGTCCGTCCGGCCGTCCGTCCGTCCGTTCCGTGAACACGATAACTCTCGAACGGATGAAGTTAGAGAGTTGAAACTTTCAGAATAGGTTTGAGGTATAAATATCTCGGCTAAGTTCGTTATTCGGTCAAATCGGCCGAATAGGTTCGGAGTAACAAAAAAAAAATTTTTCAAATGACACTGTTCAAATAAAAATTTTTTTATGGTGCAGTTTTATCAGACGTATACAAAAATACCACTATCGACTTCGACAAGCTAATAGTTCTGGAGATATGATTTTTCAAAATTTAAATAATTGTCAGCGACATTGAAGGATCTCTATATCTCCATGAAAGTAACTACGTTCGGTTGAGTAACGGTGAGAAACGTCAGAATTATATTCCAAATAGGAGTTTGAACTCAAGAAGTTTTTATCAATATTGATTATTATTTGACTTAATCTTAGAGATTAAGTTGATATGTTTTTGACAAATTAATACTTAGGAATATGTTACTTTCAAACAATTGAATAATTACTCGTAAGTGGTTTACAAGAGCGCCTAAGCCAACTGACCTCACGTCAGTGCTTTCTAAATTTTTTGTAATATTCTAGTTTTTTCAAAATCAATAAAATGGTTAGAGGAGATACAATGGCTTCAGAAACCAGTCGTTGACTTAAATGAGGATTGATTTTTTATGTTCATCGATTCGTTTTGCCAAGGAACGTCCAGTTTGACCTATGTAAAATGCAGGGCATTCATTACAGTATAGTTTATACACACCACTTAATTGTGTGTTATTTAGTCGATTTTCACCATTGAAAAACAATGATTTAAAATTTTTCCTGTTGGTACATATAACGGCTATATTATGTCTAATTCTTTTGAAAATTTTGTTACTCAGAGAAGGGATGTAGTCTATGTATGTATATTTCTTTCTTTCGTCTATGTTGTGAGGTGGATATATTGAATGTAATAACCTTTTCTGTTGCTTTTTGAATAGTAATTGGTCTATCACAGATGGGGCGTATCCGTTATTTTCAGCTAAACTTCTTAGGGTACGAAGTTCTTTGCCGAAGTTTATTTTTGATAATGGAATAGTGACCAATCTGTGGGTAAGTGCGTGAAATGCAGACATTTTAATCTTATAAGGGTGTGAACTACTATTATGTATTAGAATATCAGAGAAGGTGGATTTTCTGTGTATATCAAATTCAAGGTGTTCATTTTTTCTTTTAACCTGTATATCCAAAAAATTTAAACATCTTTTATCATCTTCTATTTCTAATGTGAATTGGATGGATTCATGGATGGAATTCAACAAACCCAAAAACATTAACCCTGACCTGGTCCCCGTCCATATACAAAAGATATCATCCACATATCGTCTCCAAAGCAGAACAAAAGTGGTCAATCTCGTGTTCTCAAGAGAAAATATTTTCTTTTCGAAGGCAGTCATAAATATCTCACTCAGTAAGTTAGAAGATGGAGATCCCATAGGTAAGCCACTCAATTGTTGGTAGATTTATTCATTGAATTCGAAATAGCTCTGCCTTAGACATATTTTAAGAAGTTTCATTATCTCCTCTTTTATTTCAATGTTGATTGAGGTGTTTTCATTCAGTTGTTGGTTAACTAATGATTCAACTACTGTTGTTGGGATGGATGGAAATAAATTTACCACGTCAAAAGATACTAACAGTGCACTGGGTGGAATTTTGAGTGTTTTCAATTCATTAGTCAACTAAATATTATTTTTCATGGAATATGTAGCATTATGTTGAATCATATCCGGTATTATAGAATTTAGATATTTACACAATTTTGAAGCTGGTGCATTGGTGTAGGAGACAATAGGTCTCATTGGGCAATTTTCCTTATGTATTTTCGGGAGAGCGTATAGTGAAGGTAATGTTGGGTTCATAACAGTTTAAGGGATATTTAATTGAGATAATAAGTTAGAGCAGTTCTTTATAGTTTTCTTGACTTCAGATTGAAATTTTGATGTTGGGTCAGATTTCAGTTTTTTGAAATTGTTGGGGTTCAGAAGAGTTTTTGTTTTATTTATATAGTCACTTTCATTTAAAATATTTACAGTTTTGCCTTTGTCAGTCCTTCAAAAGTTTATGAAAATTTGGTAAAGGTGAAACAAAACTTCACCAATTTCAGTATATTGTTGCCAAATATTTTTCTTCTGAGAAAATCAAGTTGTTCCATAACTTAAACTTATATCATGTTTTCTACTTACCCTATGGATCTGTGTGAGGGACATTATTGCATTTTATTATTGTAAAAGATTCAGGCAATTTTTGAGAAAAGGATCATTTTTCTGTAGGGTCATTAAAACTTCACTTTTTGTGAAGGATATCTTCATTCTAATAACTGCACTAAACCAATCTGTTTTAAAGATGTTGTGAAAACATCGGTGAACTTATTTCTGGGTTATGTCAAATGATAATGAAACCAAATTAATATAATTTCAATGTCATCATTCTGGACGACAGCTGTTTTTGGATTTACCATAGGGCAAACTTCAATCTTCTCTACATACACATAATTTGTGTTGTAATAAACGATTAGATGTAATGATCAACCATGAATAAATCTTTATGAATATACAGGGTGAGTTTTTGGCAACTGCGTTGATTTCAACAATAGATTCTTGAGATCAAAAAACCACATTTTTCTCATGGCGTTTTTTTAAAATTCAGCTCTGTCGAAAAGATACAGGATGGATATTCTTGTAGTTATTGAGGAAACAAAATTTCAGATGCTCATAACTACTGAACCATCCGACGTATTTGGCCCAGTAACGAACTTGACCGAGATATTTGGACAATTAACCTATTCTGAAAATATGAATACTCTACTTTCGCTACGAATTATTCATCAGGGAGTCGAATCCAATCGATTTAGACCATTTTCGGCTCGATATTTCAAAATTACAGACATTCGGGCAAAATGATAGGCACTCAGTTCGGGTGAACAAGAGCGCCAAAAAATGGAATATCGAAATCAATTATTTTCATGCATCTTTTCCCTTCAAAGTCGCAGCCTTGCTGCGGTAGCGCAGGAAGCTTCAACCTATTCTGAAAATATGAAAACTCTAGTTCTTGCGTTACTTAGGGGTTAATTACCTGATATGACCGCAGTAGCGCAGAGAACAACTTTTTTTAATTGAAAAAAATTGAAGAGAGGCCTGTTGATCTGTATTTCCTGAAAGTGCCATTTACTTTCATTTTGAGTTCTGAGTTTGAGTTCTGAGTTCACAAAAATAGATTGTTCATGAAGAAATGTTCAGAATACCATACATGCTACACAAGCCATAAAGTAACTTTGCTAAAATATCGGACATCTAGATTTCAGAGTATTCTCCATTATTTTGTGGAACTAATATTTTCAATCATCTGTCTGATAGGAAGAAAGCAAGCCGAAACAGTTCAAAACCCCATGCCAGTGCCCTTCAGAGTATTTTCAGTTCGTTGCATGCCTAAATCTATAATCGTTTATGTAATTTTGAATTTCTATAAGATTATCTGGCCGTTGCTGAAGATTCCAGATTTCAATAGGTCAGCGAGATGGATTATTTGCTTTTGCTTTGCTGACTTTTTGGCATTCAATGCTAATGTTGCATTCCAACTAGAACAGAAGAACTTGATTTATATTCAATTCAAAAACCTGATATATGTTCCAATTCGAAACAGGTTTCAATCATAAAAGTTATTCATTTCCCTCTGAATAATTTCCATTCGACATGAATATATAGGAAGCTTCACTTAAACATCGTCTATAAATCATGTCAGTGGTGAACTGAAACTGATGAATAGAAGAATAATCAAGAGGTAGTCTATCTTCTGCAGTCATGTTCCTGCAGTAAGTAGATACTTAGGAGTTATTTACGTTTTCCATAAGAGGACTGAATGGTGAAATTATAGAGAATCTCTTGTCCTCTGTATAAACGAATAATCCTTTATGTCGAAATCATTCTGAGAACAAATAGGGGACGTAAACAGTGGCATTGTGGTATCGCCATATTTGGGATGTGAGATGGAGACCCAAACGTTGAATTTGGCATTATTGCTTGGTGAAATTCAGAAGAGAGCTAACGATCATATTCTACATTCCTTACGACGTTTGACAATCCCACCAAACAATGATGAGAATTTCAACCGACGTTTCATTTCTCATCTGCACTGCACCGTTCCCAAATCATGAGAAAATTCAACAAATTTGACTGTATCAACGCCATATCCGGTTGACAACTTGAAAAAAAATGTAGCAATATTATTACCTTTTTCGAAAAACAACAGTATTTCTCGAAAAATAGGATACGTTGACAGAATTATATTCGTATTCAATCTCTTGGTGAGATTTTGTCTTCTTTATTGAATTTGCATGCACCGTATCTCCCCGCATAAGTGTTGTTTTGTGTACAGAAATAAGCTTAAATATAATTGAGGGACTCCTTTCTTCAAGAGTGGTCTCCAAGTAATAATCACAGAGGCTTCTTCAAGTTGCAGATATCGAATCTGAAAATGAAAAGACAAAAGCAGAAAAGAAAACTGAATAGAGAATATACATACTAAATTTGTTAGAAATATATAACCTAAGAAACATCTGAAACATCGTGAATAGCCCTAAAACCTAGAAATTTATATATGGGACAATTATTGATGAGATGAGGTATTGTTTTTTCTGCATATCCACATTCACAACTTGCGCTTGGAACTGGGTTCCATCTGAATAGCATGCTATTGGTGAAACCATTACTTGTTCTCAAACGATTAAGAACTATCCAAATTCTTCTTGGGAGATCAAAACCAGGAACTTTTCCAAAAGATCAGACATTAAATCTTTATTGAACATTTCATAAGAGTTCCGTTCAATCTTCCATAATTCTTTATCGCTAATGTTCATCTTATATCATAATATTATACCAGAATAGTTCACGTGACTTCAATCCGGGAATTCTATATTGAGGAATGTGTGAAATATTTTGAAATAAATTGGAAAAAGAATGATATTTGCATTCGCAACTCTGATCATATCAGGGTACCATGTAGAAAGTCCAATATAGGTTCAATTCACCTGGTGCTCTCGGCCCTAGACTTTTTAATGTGGGCATCAGGAACTCCCACAGTATCCAAATTTTTAAGAGGAAACTTAAGCGTTATTTAGTTACTGAATGTTTTTATAATATTTCGGAGTTCCTGAAAAACATTGATTTTTATTTGTTATTTTTTTGTATATATTTAGCAAAGGCTGCTGTTCATGTTACTGAATAGTTTATGCTGTATGATTTTATACTGAATGTAAAGTGGGTGTAAATCCTTATGTAAAACTATCTTTTTGATTTAGACTTTTTCCATAGCACTGTTCTGCTCAAGTTTGGAAATCAGGATTTTTTATTATAATAATTACTATTATTAAACTCTAGCTCATCTCTTTCGGCAAAAAGAGAGTACAGTAATACCCCGACTTACGCTACCCCGTTTTACGCGAATTCGAAGATAAGCGGTTTTTCACTTTGATTGCCGCGCGCATCGGCTCTCTCGCTCCGCCCACTCAGTGTTCAATTTGCGACAGGTTTAAACCTGTTCTGCGTGAACTTGTTTTAATTGCGCAGTGCGTTTTACTTATAATTTCTTATTATGTCGTCTAAAAGAATGAAAAATGTGTCATTTGAGCCTAACAAGAAGAAAAAAACACTGTCTTTGGAGTGTAAACTAAATATAATTAAAGACTTTGAAGCAAAAATGAAAATTTGTGAATTGGCAAAAAAAATTTATGACCGCTGTGAAAGACTGAATCTTTGAATTCAAGTAAGCGTCACGGTATTATCGCACAGATGGAAACATTGCTACAGTCATGGTGTGATAATCAAGTAAGAGTGAAAAATTGTCCTGTTGATCAATATAGAGTGTGCTTTCAAGCAAAGCAGATTTTTGAAAAACTCAAAGAAGAAACTGGGGAGGCGGCTGAAAATGAATTGTTCAAAACTAGTAACGGCTAATTCAGCCGATTCAAGAGTTGTTGTAATTGGCATAGCATCGCATAGAGTGGAGAAGTGGCGAGCGCTGATAAAGAAGCTGCATCTTCTATCCAGAAAAACTCAATACAATGATAGATGAAGGTGACTACACTAGCCATACTATTTTCAACGTAGATGAAACAAGTCTTTTTTGGAAGAAAATGCCAAAAAAACTTTTATTGCGCGTGAAGAGAAAACTTTTCCAGGTTTTAAAGCCGTCAAGGATCGATTGACAGTGATGGTTGGTGCGAATGCAGCTGGAGATTGTAAATTAAAAGCTCTCTTAGTTTATCGCTCAGAAAATCCAAGAGCTTTGAAAAATAAACCTAAAGCTGGTTTGCCTGTCAGTTGGAAGTCTAATGCAAAAGCTTGGGTGACAGCATCTCTTTTTGAAGACTGGTTTGGCCATCATTTTATTCCTGAAGTCGAACATTACTGCCGATTAAAAGAAATCCCATTTAAAATGATGCTACTAATTGACAATGCGCCAGGTCGTCCTCCCGCAACTCTAATTAATTTCGATCCACGTGTGGAAGTTGTATTTTTGCCACCAAACACTTGGTTCAACGAATGGACCAGGGAGTCATCAAAACATTTAAAGCTTACTACACAAGGCGGTCACTTGCACATCTACATGACGCTATAAGACAAAACAATGAGCTTTCTGTTAAAGACTTTTGGGAGCAATTCAAGGTTTTAGATACTGTAAGAATTATTGGACAATCTTAGAAGGAGGTTTCACAAAAAACTCTCAATGGTGTCTAAAAAAAACTGTGTCCATTTTTTTTTAACCTCTGAAACCCAAGGAGAAACCATTTCAGATCCTGAAAAAATCGATAGCATAATAGAAGAAGTGGTTGATATCGCCAAGCAATTAAATTTAGAGGTCTATAATGATGACGTTTAAGAATTGCTAGATTCACACAATCAAGAGCTAACAATTGAGAAGGTTATAGAAATGCGTAAGTATGAGCAGGACATTGAACAAACTGATTCGCTAGACCCAGTTGAATCGGTAAATCAAATGACATTTGCAAACTCAACAGAAGGGCTCAATTCAATTGAAAAGGGGTTACAAATTTTAGAAAAAATTGATTCTAATGAAGTACGTGTTTCAACTACAAAACGAAGGATAAAAAAATTACTGGTATGCTACGAGGAAATTTTACGTGAAAAGAAGAAATATTTAACTCGTCAGGAAACATTCTTAGAATATATGAAGCCTTCGACATCAAAATAACTTCGCTTTAGGTTACTTTATTCATAACAATGTAATAAGTTTTTATTATCCTACACTTTAGTAAACATTTTTCTTCTAAATTATTTTTTTCTTTAAACTCTGGTCCCGATTAAACCAACTTTATATGTTTTTTTATGCAACGTTGAACCCCGACTTACGCGAATTCGACTTACACGGCAACCGCTCGGACCCACCTATCAAGTAAGTCCGGGGTATTACTGTACACGGCCGGTCGAATTTACTCAAATTTGACTACAGATTTTTCACCAGAAAGTGACAACCAATCCATTGAGACCATTTTTGTCCTTATATTCAAAGATTTAGGCAATTGGGCAAATGATTGCTCTCTGTTCCATTAGATCAAGTGCGTAAAATGAAATGAAAACGATAACCATGAGAAACTACGATCACTACAATAATAGCAGAAGAGGTTATCTCGGAAAACGTGTACACGACAATCGACTTAGCGCAACCTAATATCACCTTTTAACACTCTTGTAATGGCTCGATTCTATGCTGCATGCTGTCTAACACAAAAACAATGTTATTAGTCTCGATGACTGCTTTCCGCGGTTAGACTGGACGGATAATAGTAGTACTTTATCGTGATTAATAGTGAATTGGTGTAATTGAATTATGTATCGAAGCTCTGTCTCCTGCACGCCTAGCGTTTGATTGACCCGAACGATGGCAGTCCATTGTATTCTAACAGTCTATCGGCAATGTTTCCGTCCCCAGTTCTAGATTTATGTCCGATACGGGTCCGGAAGCCGATGAAATTTCGAATTCCGCGCATTAATTTCTGTAGTTTTCGGATATATCGTGAAGCATTGCCTCAGTTTCATTTAATTTCATGTTCACGTTCTATTCCAAAATGCTTTTGTGAATATTTTATGGTTTTGAGGACTAGAAAACCAATTGAAATCACTGACAGTCTGTCCTATGGGGTAGTTGAGGCAGAGATTCACCAAGTTCATTACGAAATCACTAGTATGAATCGAATATTCATCATCCCTTTATTTTCTCAATCAATGTTCATTATCAAATGGTACGGCACTGGGTCTACGATATCGGAGCTCGATCTCATGGTTTTTGCATATTCATAATCCTCTTCAGAATGAAAGAAGTTTGGAATATGTGTAGCGCGTTATCTATGTCGACACGAAGAAACATCTCAACCGCTTCCAAGGCGACTTCTGAGATCTGTTTGAAGCATGCCTCGATCCGCGAACGTTTCCCATGCCCGGCAAACTGCAGCTATTCAGATTCATCGGGTAGCCAGGAATATTGAAATCCAAGATAAAACTTACGATTCTCGATTACTCAACTCACATTCTGTTCGGAATGTAAACAGTTAGAGGCTTGTCTAACGAGCTTCAATGTCGGGTGTAAATTTCAATACGGGGGCGGCACCCATATAATTGGCGTAGTTCCACCCAATCCCTTGCACAACGGGCGAACACGGCGAAATGTACAGTAGGAGCTGAAGAAGTGCATATGACTTCGGTCGGAGCCCCTCTTGGCGGCAGTGACCATAGTCGAACGTTCCTTTAGCAGCATCTAGGATCTGGGTGCGAGGCCTCTACGGCTGGGGAAAGGCTGCAAGATAGAGTTCTACGTTAGACTTTACAAGAATAGACCCCTTTATTTACATCGAAAGGTGTGGCATCTGAAACTTAGAGCTGGTCGACGAAAACAATTCTATCACTTTGAACATTCTAAGATTATTCTGAGCAATGCCTTGGAGCTATAATTTCATTTTCCCACGAACTGCAATTATTCTACACTATTCGCGAGGGGAACAATAAACAAATAATGTTAGTTTTCACTTTGTCGAGATGAGCTGGTGCCACATTCACTTAGGAATTTTTAAATTTTTCTTCGTGTTCGTGTGACTTTTATTCGAACCCATTCTTTATCCGGTTTTCCTCCTCACAATCAGAAGATAAATGGGATTTGACGGGACCTGGTTTGTTTTCTGAATATAGAATGTTTTTTTATGCTGTGATTTTCGCTAAGAATATAGTGGAAGACACTCTGAACTCTAACGAACTGATATTTTCGGAGATATGATTTTTCAAAAATCGAAAACACCGAAACTACTAGACCTATCCTACCGTACTCCCAATATTTTTGCGCACTTGTATTTAGATCAATAGGGCGGTATCGTTTTCTCCAAAGGTCTGAAATTTTCGAAAATCGATCCGAAAATAATTTGAATCGATTGGTTTCGACTTCTTGATAAAAAATATGTGCTCAAACTTGAGTATATCTGGTCAGCTGTATTTATTCTATTTTCCGAATGAGAATGTTCACATTTCCAGAATGACATAACGTTAAAATATAGAAATTTGAATTTCACTGACAAACTAGATACACATTATCATTGTTCGACAAACAGATCAGAATGAATCAAATGCCATAAGTCAATGTTTTTGTAATTTTGACTTGAACAAATAGGATATTTCATAGAGCAACATGTTACTGAAAGGAAGAAATCAATTTCTATAAGAATTTTGTTAGGGAAGGTATACTCTTGATGGGTTTTAAGGATAAGAAATTTTGGGCTTCTAACAAAACTGAAGGAAAACTGTGAGTAAATATTTTTCATCCATTATATTGGTTTATCGATTCCTGTAAACTCATTGTCGTGATTGTTACAGTAACACATTGCTCCAAAGTCCGCAAAAAGATTCTAGAATAAAGGCGCAAAGCTCCTAACCACACATCATTTTTTTTACATTTCTTCAATCACTTCAAGTAGCACAAATTATTTTTTTTCTTTCCAACTAATTTCAAATTGTAAATGACTATAACAATTACTGAATCTAGTTCCAATTACTGATAAAACTCCTCAGTCTATGCCCTTTGGGTATTTCGATCGATTTTATTACGAACAAAGAGCCCTTCCAGATTGTCTGAGTTAAATGCACCATCAAAAGTGAAAGTAATCGAACGTGGTAGATAGCGAGGGTACGAGCCCGTTTCCGATCCCTTTCGGTAATCCACGATTGGCTCAAGTTGCCCGAAAAACATCGGTGATCTACAAGATCGCATTAGGAATTTCGTCAATAATAAATTTCAGGCCAACTTCTCTCATATCAGACTTCGGTTTCGCTGGGGGCATTTCTTCATCCTAATGTGGAAAGTTGGTGGAGACGGTGTCGCCGTCCTTTCAATTAGGAGGCTGATGCATTTTTTTCGCCGCGCAGACGTGTCTGGAGTGGATTCTTCCATTATCTTCTCATTTGTGCTAACGAAGCGGGGGACTTGGCGTTTTGATGACGTTGAAGAAATGGGACTTTTCCAGTTGTGACCTTGACTGAAGGATTTTAAACGAGATAATGTACTCGTATTTGAATTCATATATCAAATTTCAAAAGTATTCCAAGAAGGATTTCTCGGGATTAGATGAAATAGCATTGAATTCCTTCAGAACAGACTTCGATTTGTGGAGTTCCTCACCATACACAGAAAAAGTCCATATAAATAAAAGCGATATTCGAAGAAAAATATGCGTCAAAATTAACTACTCTACTGTATATGACACCACTTTGTTGGAGTCATCTATCACTGTCATTTTATCAAGTAATAAACTGCGAAAACACTTATTATTAGCAGAAATCAGCAACTGAATCAGCAGAAACACGTGTCGGCAAGTACCATCTACATTTATTTCCTTCTGCTACAAATATTTGATCTCCACGATTAATATAGTGTTTGAATTTGATTGAAATAATTTCCAATATTGGTTCTTCCATGAAATATAAGATTAAACTGGAAAAATTGGACTTCGTCACAAGGGTGCCGACAAAAATACCAAATAAACCAGAGAATATAATTGTTGAGTTTAGGTCAAAAATTGAAAGACGGCTGTCAGACTGAGACGTAGGTAATAAAGTAGAAAAAATTAAAAAAATAAATAATTGAAAAATTAAAATAAAAATAAAAAATAACATAATATATTTTATCTGTCAATGTGGTTTTTGTTCGTGATTACTCAATATGTCGCCTATCAGAATGGGTTGGAGGAGATGGTGACTGTCTTGGGTTTGGTTGATGGCTCGAAAAGTGCTGGACCGGATGGCATTCTAACGGTATTCCTGCGGAATTGTGCACCTACTTTGGCTCAGCCTCTCCTGCATGTCTTAAATTTTTCATTGACCAACTCAGAGATTCCAAAAAGGGGGTAAAATCTCTTTCATTACTCCAGTTCACAAAAGTGGCTGTATAGACAACGTTGAAAACTACAGGACAATAAGAATAATGTCCATTCTGAAGGTTTTGAATCTTTGGTTTGTAAGTTATATTTTCAACCATGTTAAGAAGATTATAATAGAACAACAGCACAGTTTTTAAAGGGAGAGAACTGTTGGAACGTCCGATAAGATAAGTCATGGTATGTTGCTTCGGAAACTGGCTGAAGTGGGTATATGTGGTGACTTGTTATAATGGATATCCTCCTATTTATATAGAAGATCCCAATTCGTTTCAATTAATGGTAGTCAATCCTCCATTTCTATAAAACTTCGAGAGTTCCCCAGGGTTCACATCTGGCCCAAGTAACATTTTTGGTAACCGGAAGATTTATAAATTTGAAATTGGTGTTATTAGTGATTCATAATAGGGGTGCTAAATATCTGGGGTGATTTAATTCATATAGGAGTTGCAAAAATTATTGATTCTCAAAAGTTTCTATAAACTAAAGATTTTCAACTGTTCATAAAAACTTCAGGTTATAGTACCTGAAGGTTCATAATACGGGTTTATAAAGGTGACAGGAACCCGCCTATGAAACATCAGGAGCAAGGTGATACAACAGTTATTATAGGGCGTTCTATAGAAGTGTTTAAAACTTCGTAATGTAACCGATAGTATTCAGTGTTATCAAGTTTTTGACAAGTCTTTTATATACATAAAAATCATGTATGTCCAATAACTGAGTACCCTTATAAATCAAGATGAGAATAGGTAATAAAAAGGTGTTTTAAAAAATTGAAAGTGTTTTGACATCACTGCATTTTCTTATTTTGCAGAATAACCTATAAAAGTTATTAAATTTACACCCAACAATAGGGAAAGAAATTTGTTTAGGTCCTTATCGAAATTATTTATTGTCAAGATGGAGAACAGGATGAGTAAATGGCCAATATTAAAATCAGTTATTGTTTCATAGGAGAACATTCCTTAATTTACAAAAAATGAAGAACATATAAAATGTTCTTCTAGCTGTTCTTCTTCTGCAGCCTTGTATAATAAAAATTCGTCTCTTTTCTTAATACAAGGATACCATTTCCAGTCTTTATCGGGCTTTGAAAATGGATTTTGTACTGCACTCGCTGAATTCCTTGATTTGGGCCAATAAAGGATGCCGTTTTGTTCCCAAGCTTCAGAGACATGTCCACACCTAAACATAATTATTGAAAACAGTACACAATATCTCAAGTGAGAACTTGCGTCAAGAATATTAGGTGAGAACTACTGGTCATTTCAAGGTGTTTTGAGTTACCATCAGTTATAATACAGGGATGATGGTGCTGTAAATCACTTAAAGTTCATAAAGCTCCTACTTTTTTTTATTCAGTAATTTTTATCACTTGAATTGGTGATTAGGAATATGTTAAAAATTATTATAGAACAAAAAGGCAGTGTATTTGCATTAGGGATGTGAAATAATTCATATGAATCCGAGTGTTGAGCATGAATAAATATCCAACACGGCCATATTGTTATCGAAAATGTCGTGTTTTTTCAGCTTTGTGAAAAATTTAGAACAATGAAAAAAAGATGAATTCTGATTGAAAATGAATTTTTTGTTAATTTCAAGATAATATTTTTCAAAACTTAGTGTTTGTATTGAAAAATTGTTACATTTAGAAAAAAATAATTGAAAACGATTTGGATATTTTTCAATGAAAAATTAAAAACTTTCGTTTATCGAGGGCACACGTGTTATTCTGCGGTAAAATTCGATTCCATACAGTGCAGAAAAAATTGCAAGTGTTTGCTCACCTACCTTCACGATTTTCTTCGCGCTTATAAGAAATGTAACTTGTAAGCATTCAATAAAACCAACAACGTATCTTCAACTTCATATTTAATGTTACTTGGGTTGTTTCTGAATTCAACTAACCTATAAACCAACAGATAAATGAAGATAAATATTACTTTTTCACTAACAGAAAAAGTATTGTCTCTATGTGGGAGTTTCATAACACTTATCGACACTTATAGGGAAGTTATAAATTATATCAATTGAGGCCAATAAGGGATATATAGGGGACAGGGAAAATTTATTGTATCTACATTATATAACTTTGAATTTTATAAGGCAGCGTCGAACAGTGTATTCGCACTTTTATAAACCAAAAAAATGCTACTTCGGGGGGCCTCTTCTTTTTATCATATATTTGAATGATATTGGAAGATGTTTTAGACATTGTTCATCTTGCACTATGCTGACGATTTTAAGATGTTCAGAGCTGTCAACAGATTAGAGGATTGCTGTCTGATTAAGAAAAATCTCAAAAGATTGGAAAATTACTGTATAGTTGACAGCATGCATCTTTATTTGGAGAAGTGCCAGGAACTGACTTTCAGTACCCCATGCAACATCAGCATGATTTGGCTGGACGCCATCTTACTCGGTTGGACAGCATTTCCGACCTGGAAGTTATTTTTGACAGAAAGCTGATTTTTGATCAGCATGTTGATAGTATAATCGGAGGCGTCAATAAAATGCTTGGATGGATCATTCGTCACTGCAGATCCTTCCAGAATAATGAAACTCACCTAACCTTGTATTTTTCATTTGTCCACAGTCATTTGAATTTTGCGTCGATAATCTGGAGTCCACAGTACAGCTATTATATAACCAGAATTGAAAGAATATAGCTATGAGGTACTTTATTGTATGAATGACTTTTTAACAAACTAAATTGCCATATATGGGATGAAAAACCCACACGAGGTTCACCCGGTGAAAATATATCCTTAAAAAGTAACCGTTTGGTCTGGATTTTGGCCTTGCTGCGTCATTGATTCGCATTTTTCGAAAACCACGTCGGTAAAGCGGTAACTGTAAAAGGCGAGCGTAACAGAACGATGATAAGCAATTCCTTATTCCCCAATTGTAACCATATGGACCTACACAGCACAGCAGAATGGCGATACGTGCAACACAGCGAACGCCACATCACTGGGTCTGTTCAAGCTCACATGAGAAATATAATCTAATCGAAGGAAACAAAACAGCCTGACACAATTTTGTAAATATCAACACATCTTATTGTCACATAAAATCATAAACATGATCCATATTCAACAAATTCACGACTCGACGAATTCAAGAAATAATCCAGACTCATAAATTCACTGTACGTCCTTATTCCGAAACACCTTTCTCGTGTCCGACGTTTGAATAATGGCGCCAAAAAAGCGTCACATACCTAATTCCGCCATCTTAGACCGATTGATCTCGTTACTTGGCGAGGGGGAGTATTATGAATTGGAAACTACACGACAGCTTCTGAAACAAACATTCTACCATTATGATTAATAGCTCTAGAGGTAGTTTACACCTCCTGTGATAGCGATGTTTTATGGCATCGCACCATTTCTGCTCCGAACGAGGTTATAGCGTTGCTAGATGGAATGAGTTTCTCTCATTTTCTATCTGTGCTATGCTTGATGTTACCCCTATTTTCTGTGACGGAATTATTCAAACTGAGAGTCTGAGCGGATTCCAATGGAAGGCTGAAAATCGTAATTGATGACCAAATAGAAGATATCCGTCATCGAACATCAGGTTATTACCAGTGAAAAGATGACAAATTCGTTTTTATTCAGTTGATGAATATTTTTTCACTTCTTTGTTTGTTTATCCGTCGAAAAATTTGACATCGATGATAGAAAACCCGATTTGAACTGTTTTTCTCATTGGTGAATAATTTAAGAAAGTCATCGATATCTGGTATAATTCCATTACCTTGTAAAAATCATTATGTAGTTTGTGTACCTCATCGAAATTTCAAGAACACTCAGTAGCTAACAAGGAAATACAAGGTACTCGACTAAACGATAATTATTTGAATACCAGAAATGTGTCCACTTTATCTGTTCCTGCGCACAGGACATCCAGGTATGTGTCCTTCCCACATTTTCAAAGAATAAGATTCTTCAATCATCTGCCCCCGGCAATGAAGAACTGCGATTTCCTGTGTTCAGGATAAGATTGAAATAAGGCTCATTATAGCGTAGGGGAATATCTCGAAGATTCTGATTTTTGTTGAAATATATCTGTTGCAAATTTTCATTGTTTCTTTTTATTGCAATTTTTTCCATTTTTCTATTGATTTGTCCTATACATGTAAAAATGTAGAAAAGGATAAAATAAAATGTTATGTTATATTAGGGAAAAGGGGCCGAGCAACACCTTGATGGAAAGGCAATTCAATTTTCAGCATGGGTGTATTTTTTTTGTCATCGCTTCATTATTATACAGAGGGAGCCAGTATTCTATCCATAACTTTAACACGCCGAATTTGGATCTTTGAGATGGAAAAATGCTCGCATGGGTCAGAAAATGAATTCGAATTTTCTGAAAGACATAAGCTGAAGTTTTCTCTTTTTCAGAATTGGTCAAGTGTCCAAATATATCGGTCAAGGTTGCTATTGTGTCATATCCGGAGAATCAGAAAATTCATCGTTATCATTGACTAATTGCAGAGTAATTTCAATCAGCGTGCTATCTCAAAAAATAAGCCAGTTGATTGACCGCCTCGTTCATACGATTCATCACCTATTAGTCATAATAAATGTCAGTCGATAATTTTTCCTCTGCTATTTTTTCAATGGAATAAGTGTTATATCACAACCTTCCCCCAACTATGGATGATGATTTCCCTTTGAATAGGTTCCATAGCAGACATTAAACATCAGAAGATCTGAAAAATCGCCACTTGGACCGCAAGTCCCGATTCGAAGAATCCTCCTTGCAGGTTGGCGATAAATTTTGTGTATTAGATTTGAATATAGAGGGTATTTCTAAGGACAAGAGTGATTATATTTCTAAATTAGCAAAGGACTATGGTGCTGAGATCATTCTTCTTCTAGAGACACATGCGGATACTGAAAAAAATCTTCGTGAAATAGGAACCATAAAAGTTTATGTATTCATTGATTATCTCCTTAGTAAAATTTACGGTTTAGCTTTTTATGTTGAGAAATCCTTGATTCACAATATCGAGTTAATCCAAAAACGCGAATTTGAGGGTGTTTTCTTCATCTCTTTCAAATTTTGTAATATTTCTATCGTTAATATTTATAAACCTCCATATACTATTCGGTCAAGAAATTTTGAAATGCATTTTCCTTATCCTTCAATTTATTGCGGTGATTTCAATTTTAACGACGTAATGTGGGGTTATAATAATTATGATTGAATACGATGGAATAGAGGCTACAATCTTGAGCTCTGCCTAGTGTCTTCTGACAATACTTGCAAACCGCTTCCTGTAAAGTGAAAATTCTAGGAGTTTTTCCTCATAGCCAACATAGACCTATTCTGTTGACTTCAAGAAGTATAATTCAATATTCTGAATGTATAAGAATACCTCGTTAGAATTTCAAGAAAGCGAATTGGATTGAATTCGCTCAGAAGGTAGACAGTGATATTAGATAGATTAAACCCACTCCCGATAACTAGCACATTCTTAGGTGTTGTGAAAGCCGCAGCAAAATAGTTCGTTCCAAGAGGTTTCCGGAAAGATTATATTCCAGGATGTTCGCAAGAAACCGATAATCTGAACAAGGACTAACAAAATCACCATACGTTGATAAATGTGAAAGGCTTATGAATTCTATCAATACAAACCGAAAAGAGAAATGGGATAGCGTTCTAACAAAAATGAATTTCACACATTCGAGTAGGAGTTCATGGGATATATTGAGAAAATTAGGGGAAGCTACTCCCCTTGCCTCATCATCATAAAAAATTCATCCAAGATTGATCGCTCGACACCTAGTTGTTGTATCTGAATCAGTCAATATATCCCAATCTAAAATGAGGATTCCTCATGAAGAAAAAATTACACATATTCAGGAGATCAGCTCCTACTTTAGAAAAGTGTCACGTCCATTCAATATAGATGAATTGAGGGCTGTAATCAAATCTACCAAATCTCGAAAAGCAGCGGGTTTTGACGAAATTTATCCAGAATTTATCGAACATTTAGGAAAAAAGGCCTTGTCTTCTTTATTGTCTTTCAACAATATTCTGAATTCAGGAAACTTTCCCTCTGAATTTCGTAAGGCTAAAGTAATAGGTATTTTGAAAAGAGGAAAAAATTCTTGTGATCCTAGTATTTATCGACCCATCAGTTTATTGAGTGTTCCTTTCAAGATATCAGAAAGGTTAATTCTTTTTAGAATTGAATCTCATATAGAAAATGCTCTACAAAATTTCCAGGGAGGCTTTAGGAAAAATAGTAATTGTTCAGATCAGGTTCTCAGCCTTACAACTTTCATAGAATCGGGCTTCAATGATAGGTTGAAAACAGAAGCTGCTTTCATTGATTTATCTTCGGCATATGACACTGTGTGGAAAGATGGATTATTTTTCAAACTCTATACCCATCTGAAGTGTGAGAACATGGTACTATTATTAGAAAATATGTTATCTGGTTTCGTGTTTTTATTGACAATAAGAGTAGCAATGTCAGAACATTGAAAAACGGTCTTCCTCAAGGATCAGTTTTAGTTCCTTTACTTTTCAATTTATATCTAAGTGATTTACCCAGGACATCATCCCAGAAATTTGTTTATGCTGACGACATTGCTATTGCTTACCAACATTCGGATTTCCATACTCTGGAAAACATACTGTCATCTGACTTGGAAATTTAAAAAATTATTTTATTGAGTGGCGATTATGTCCAGATCCCAACAAAACAGGGGTATCTTGTTTCCATCTGAATAATCATGAAAAATATAGGAAATTAGCTGTAACTTTCAATGATTCTCCTATCGAACATAATTTCTATCCAAAATACTTAGCAGTTGAATTAGATTCATCTCTCAATTACAAGGTTCATTAAAATGATCTGAGCCTAAAACTGAAAAGTAAGAATAATATTGTTGAGAAATTAGCTGGATCATCTTGGGGTGCTGATGCTCCCATTCTTCGCACAGCATCTCTAGCCCTAGTCTTTTCAGCTGAGTATTGTTGCTCTGTTTGGTTTAATAGGGCACATACACAAAAAATTGATGCACAATTGAATACATCCATGATCCATCATCCATAAGATCAACACCGATTCATTGGTTACCAGTTTTGTCTAACATTGTCCCTCCCCATATTCTCAGACAGACTGCAGCTCTGAATCCTTGGAACAATTCTCATTCTTTTCCCAATTTTTCCCAATTATTTCATATATTCCACAAAATATAATTCCCAGATTGAAGTCACGTAAACCATTATGGCATAATACGTTCTTCAATATGAACATAAGTGATAAAGAATTATAGAAGACTGAGTAGAACTCTTACGAAATGCTCAATAAGTATCTCGTTTCTGATACTTTTGAAAAACTTCCTGATTTCGACCTTCCAAGAAAAATTTGGACAGTTCTTAATCGTTTGAGAACAGGTCATGGTCGTACCAATAGCATGATATTCAGTTCAGAGCGCAAGTTGTGAATGTGGAGAAGCAGAAGAAACAATACCTCATCTCATCAATAGTTGTCCCAAATATAAATTTCAAGATGGTTTTAGGGCTATTCATGATGTTTCCGATTCTTTCTTAGAATGGGTTATAAATTTCAAACGAATATGATACGGATTTTTGTTATTCATTTTTTTTTTCTGCTTTTGTCTTTTCATTTCTAGATTCAATGTGAGCACCTTGAAGATGTCTCTGTCTCCATCAATAGAAGACCACTCTTGAAGAAAGAAGTCCCTGAAATATATTTCAGCTTATTTCGGTATTTTCACACTTAGACGGGGAGCCAGGGTTTTTTTACTGGGGTTTTTTCCCTAGGCTTTTATGTCATACGCCGAATTGTATGACACCCCGTCACTAACCCCTGATCTATATGCTTTATTGTTTGCTAACTAAATATTGTAAGACAAAAATTCAAAAGAATATATATATCACCTATTGACATTTTTTTGGGGTTACGTAAAGTCCTTGATGTATACCAATAAGCTGAGGACGTTTTGGCCGAAAGATGTGGCCGAGTTACCGGAAATCGACCGCTGCAAACGTGCCCGTGATGGCCAATGATCGAAGTCAAATTCAATCTATAAATGATTTGATTGTACTTCAACCCAATAATGAAGTTTAGAAATTATTCGTATTTTACTTTGGAAAAGGTTATCAAGTTTTCATTGAAAAACCTGTCATTATGTATTACAGCTCGATGCCAACACGTTTCCTACTGATGAAGTGATAATAACATCAATTTATCATTTCGTACTCAATACGAGTCGAATTCATCTTGATGCTGAATACTAAGAATATTATTTGAAACGAATGAATAAGAGAAAAAAAATTGTTCACAAAAATATAATTAGTTCATCTTCCACTAAACCGCTATATCAAAAACACGGATGAAGTTGTAATGTAAAGTGAATTTTTATGCTGGATCACGAAGAAATTGCGAATAATTGTAGATTTACTTATTCGACTGTGAAAATCTGTGGAAGTATCCCACAAAGGATTTATACAGGGTGAGTCTTTGTGAGTTAATTTCAACCATGGGTTCTTGAGATAGAAAGAAACATTTTTTTCTCATACCGTTTTTCCATATTCAGCTACATTAAGAAGTTATAAGTATTTTAAGTTTTCACATTGGGCAAATGCCCCTCTGTAGTCCAGTTTGAATGAAAATGACCTTCCATAGTATCCACTACTGTATCTGAATTATATTAAAACATTATTTTCCCTCTAAGAAATGATTCACTCACTCATGTTTCATCCGATAATTATATCGATTTAATTCCAACTTCAAATATCTCAAAAATGGTGCAATTCAGAAAAAAAATGATGAATAATTTTATCTGCAAAAAAGACTAATGATTCAACGAAGTTCAATTCCTCAGTTCAAGTGATATTCGTTTTTCATGCAATTTAACCAATCAGTACAGAAGTAGTGAGAAACTTACAAGAAATGGAAGAAATCTATTGATGCCAAAATAATATATGCATCAGTGTTATCAAAAACCTTCAACAAGAGATCATTTCAATTGATATTGTCGTTCGAATATTACAGGTGAAAATGCAATTTTTTATGAAATTTCAACACCCTATATCTATTGAACGAGGCTAAATTTGGAAAAATGTTATAGAAAGAAAATGATTTTTTTTTACGTAAAGAATCTATGATGGAAATTAACGCAGTAGTCAAAGACTCACCCTGTATAATGTGTATTCATAAGTTCCCTCGCTATTCCTCATTCTAGATATATTTATAATAATAATAAAAAATAATAATAAATTTATTTCCATTAAGCTACAAATTCATTTTTTCTCCTACAACAACAAAACACAAATAGTATTTCATGTGAAATGAATCATCTGTCACAGAAGTAGCTCAGCTACTTGTATGTGAGCTCACGTATTTACTCATCTACAATATTGATTCAATTGACAATCAAACTCCAAAATACAAAAGACAATCCAAGCTTGTTATACCCAAAAAAACAACCGAACAAAAATAACCAAAAAGAAAAAATAAGACCAGACAATATCCCTAGATCCCAGTATAATATTTATTTATTTTTTATAATACCATGTGTTATTCTCCTGTTTGTTTGATTGAGCAATTTCTTTACTCTTGACTTGAAATTCCTATGGAAAACCAGTCTCTTTTCCTCACTCGGGAGTATGTTGAAGAGTCTAGGAGCCACATACTGGGCGCATCTTTGCCCCACCGTCTTCAGACTTCTTGGAACAACGACACAATCTTCCCTCATTCTAGTATGGTGATGATTCTATACATATTGATTTTGATGTTTTTCCTACTAACGTTCGTCAGGAGACTCAACGCGAAGAGCTGCCTGACATCTAATATTCCAGTCTCTTCATATAATTGATCGGTCGGAAATCTTATATTTTTATTATAGATTATCTTCAACACCCACTTTTGCAGAGTCTCCTAACTTCGCAGGTGATTGTGACAGACACCTCCCGAAGCGTAGATTCCATAAGACAACTGTGACCGCACCAGTGCATAATACACTAGCTTGAGGTGTTCCAAATCTAAATACTGCCTAAGACATCTGAATCTTTGAACCAATCCCCTCATTTTTCTCTTAAGATTTTCCACATGTAGGTCCCATCTGAGATGCCTATCCACTAAAATGCCCAGATATTTTGCGCATTTTGCAGATGGAATCTCAACATCAGGCCCCACTCTAAAGGACTCATCGTTTGGCAGGTTGCAGGCTTACGAAGTGAATGCCAAATATTTAGTTTTTTTACTATTCAGTGCCAGCTTGTTCACCTGCAACCATCGCTTGATTTTAGTGAAATCTTCTTCTGCTTTGGACTTCAGAGTTTGCCAACAGTTTGATGTGTAAAGTATGGCTGTGTCATCCGCAAAGCTTATAATTTTTCCAACCGTATCCTGCTGCAGAAGACCGTTCACGTAAACGACGAATGGAACAGGACCCAATACAGTACCCTGCGGGACACCAGATCCAACAACAAGAGGATCGCTCACCGTGCCATCGATATCCACAACCTGTGTTCTGTTTGACAGGTAGCTTTCAATTAGCTGATTTGAAACTCCTCGTATTCCGTATTCCTCCAACCTTTCAAATTTATTCTGTGGCTGATAGTATCGAACGCCTTCGTGCTATCAACGAACAAGCAGAGCGCCATCAGTCGTTCATCCATTGCTCCGTACAGTTCCGTAGTCAGTTTCAGAATAGCATCATCTGTCGACATGCCCCTCCTAAACCCATATTGATTATCCTACAAGATGTTGTTCTTATCTAAAAATGTGACCATTCTCATCTTCATTATTTTTTCAATGACCTTTGCAATATTTGAAATCAACGTTATTGGCCTATAGTTACTTATTTCAGTTTTTGAGCCTTTTTGTGTATTGGTTTTATTACACCCAATTTCAATATATTCGGAAATTTGCCTTTTACGAAACATAAATTCACTATATGTATCAGTGGTAAACATATTTCCTGCGATTCCTTCTTCAGCGTTTCAGATTGAATTTTATCATCCCCAGCACTTTTGTTCGACTTAAGCTGACTAACTGTTGACAATACCTCGAATTCACTTGTGGACCACATGAACAACGATCTCTCATTAATATTTCGCCTCTCATTGCAGTAAGGAGTATCACCTAAGTTATTACCAATTTTTATTCCAATCTTACTGAAATATTCATTCATTTTGTTGGTCATTTCTTTTTTCCGCACATATACCATACCTTCTTCTGTCTTAATGCATGGAATGGTCGTTTTAGGACTATCCCTACCACAAATCCTATTCACGTTCTTCCAAAGTGCTGCCGGATCATGTCTATTTTTCACCATATTGTCCTGAACAAATTTCCTCTTCGACACCTGAATCAGTTTCGCAAGTGTTGTCTTATACTTTCTGTATTCCGCCTTCAAAGTTTCATTGTTCTGGTCCGCTTGTATGAGTATGAACATCTGGTTTTTCTTATTTACGGACCGGAGAAGTGAGGGTGTTATCCACTGCTTAATTGCCGTGTTCTTCCTATTCATTCGGACTATTCTTGTATTGTTATCGACATGATACTTGAGTATATCAACAAAATTTGAGGCAGCAGGATCCACATCATCCGAGCCATACACTCTGAACTCTCTCTGAACTCAAATTCATCCTCAATGTAGAATAATCCACATACGTTTTAAATTTTCTGGATTCCTCTCGTGGTGGTCTACTTCTCTTTAATACGTCGAATGAGAGCGCCACAGGGAAGTTTATAGAATAAAGAAAAGGTTTTCGTGTGATACCAGTTAAAATTAAATAACTTTAATCCTATATTCTCGAGCTCTCGAAACTTTATTTTTCATTTTTCAGGAGTGCTACAAATCAAATGGTGAAAAAGTTACAGAATGGCTGTTGGATTGCAAGCTGAAATATTACAACTATTTACTATAAGAAATAAAAGACTGAATATTCATTATTCTGTGATTAACGTTCGGATTTATGGTGTCGAAAAATCAGGAGAAAATGACGCAATAACTTTACACCCCTACCAACCGGAAATACGTCGCGCGAATTAAGCCAGACGACGGTCGCGAATGAAGATTCTGCAATACTACCGAGTAATTTACATTCGCATCTTTCGGTCACGTTCGGTTTTTGTTATTTCATTGCCAACTGTGCCTACATATCCCATATTATTACAAAAAGAAATACTGTCTACCATCCTCTCCAAAAATTCTATACAGCAATTTACCAACATGAAGACTACGTGGTGAAAAAGGCATTGCTAACATTTTTGAGTGTACCGAAATCGAAGAAACTGCAGATGATAATATCATCACCGTCAATGTTTTATTTAATCTCTCCGACTCCGATAATAAACGAATCTTCCTATTAATCAGAACTGTAGCCGATAGGCTGGAGCCGTTCCGACAGCTATAAATTCTTAACGAAAACACGTCCGAAACGCGAACCAAATTAACACGTGGCTTTCATATGGAAAGACTACGAAATTATTATGAACGATCCCTGCTCAGGTTATTCCCATAATTTCATTGTGAAATTACGGCCACTTTTCCATGTGTCGACGCCGATGTTTCCGCTTTTCTATTGGTGGAAGCGGCTGATGAATGGATTCGGGAAAGAATCCCGAATGGCAACAACATAATTAACAGGAACGAGACGAGATTAAGGAGGCCCACGCTGATTTCGACATGTGTTTTGATGACGGGTGGAAAAATAATTGGAACGAGCAGGAAAGCTACGCAGAATTTGTGAGGAATGATAGATAGATAGTGCCATCGAAATTTTACTTGATTGAAGATTAGAAACAATCGATATCAAGTATTCTGGTGGGACAAGGTAGAACGCATCACTAATTTTTATGAAATAATTAAATAATGCTCTTTTGGAAAAAAAAATTTCAAGCAAATGGACTGCTCCTTCTGATTTTATCTAAAACGTTTTGCATTTCCCGGGAATGATTATTACGGGTATAGACAAATATAGTCATTCATTTTAATGTACATGCTGATTGTACAAAAACAAATGTCAGCTGTTGTTGCCTAAAAATGACCGTGCTGTGAATATTTCTGTACATCATATGGCTCACTATTCTCTCAACCTAGGAAAATGCCGTTGAAAGGCATCAAATATTTGAATGCAGATATACTGAGTAATATGCTATATCTCAAGCTAGAGACAGAAGAATCCGTTTGTCCTAGGACACGATAGTTTGGTGGTTCTCCAATTGGTCATAGATGGTTAGTGGAGCCGGAAAATTGGACCAATGAGAGAATCTCCGTACCATCGTGCTATCGATCAAATGAAATCATGTAACCTTAGCTTAGGTCAACTGATTTGCTGCTTGAAGACAACAGAAAACTTGGCCTAATGCGAACATGCTTATTCCTAAATGGTTGAAGTATTACTTGATGTTGAATCTGAATCTAAAGATTTTCTGACCTCTACAGCTTTCAGGTATACAGAATACAGACATTTGAAATAAAAATTTGAAATAATAATAAGAATTAATAAAGAATAAAAAAATTACAATAAGTTCTAAAATGCCAATAAAATATCAGAGCGCGAAGTTCAGATACTTACAAAACAATCAGCTTTGCTACCCTGCTCAATTCAAACCCTGATGAAAAATATCAGAAAAAAATAATTCGCATGATTATCATAAATGCATGAATTATCATAAATAAAAAAATAGAAAAAAAATTCGGAAGCCAATATTGCAACCTTTACAATTTTTGACTCTCATATTCACCTGAACAGAGTGCTTATAGGTTTGTCCAAATATTTGTATTGTTCGTATATTTGGGAGAAAGTGATGCCAATCTTTTCGTAAGGACTGGCTTATGATGAATCCGTTGTCAAAATCGATCGATTCTGTCCGTGGACACGATTACGTCCGAACGAAATGAGCTAGAAGACTCAAATTTTCAGGGTAGGTCGAAGGAATAAATATCTGGGACGAGTTGGTTATAGGAAGAAATCTGTTCAATGATTCAGGAGTTATGAACATCCGAATATTGCGTTCCTTTATAACTCCCAGAATATCCGTCGGAGCAAGTTGTTACTTGAAAGATCTCTGGAATGAGCTTGAAAATATTGCAAAAATCCACACGCTACAAAATTTTTAAAAGTTCCTTTAGAAAAAATTTTCAATACTTTATACCCCATAAAATATCAGACGTATTAAAGAAAAATTGTGTCTTTATGATTGTTATCTTTATCTCACATATTTTCAAATTTCATTCTCGTAGCTTCTTTCCATTTGAAAATATGATTATTTCTTCATTTACTTAGGAGAAAACAGAAATGAAAAAATGTCAGAATTATCTCTGATCGATGCTATCACACATACGTATTCGATTGGCAATGGTCGGATCTATTAATCTGTGTCAGTTGGGGAAAAACTAATGGGATTTTATCATTACTGTTGAATAATGTACGTCGTCAAAATTCAGAAAAGCACTAACGTAGGTTTTTTGGAGAAGGGAATTTAAATTTCGAACAAAACTTAGAGGAATCCATGACAAGTAATTTTCAATTGGATATATTCATCGTAGCGTTAATATTTGTATCTCATAACTCCAGAGCAGAGAAAAAGAGTATTGTTTACCTAAATAGAGTGCATATAGATTTGTTATAGTTTGAATATTTACTCGCAAGTAGCTCAACAAGAGCGCCAAAGTCATCTGACCTCACATCAGAATGAATGAATTAATTACACCATTGCATTCTCAAATTTTTGAGTTGAAAAATATTATTTTAATTCAAAACAAACAAATATCTTCGCTTATCGAAGAAATTCAGATGTTGAGACATGACAAAAACAGTGACACGCTTATCTTATCAACTCAGCGGGATTCCCCAGATGATGGTGGTCAAAGACCGGGCGAACCTTTAATATGCTCACCTCAGGATGTTTCGATTCCGACAGGTGAATTATCTACAGCTGTCCCGGATAAGTGTGAACTGCTTTCGCATGCGAATATTGTCGCAGAAAATGCATTCTTTACAACTGTGGATCTAACTGATGAGTGGAAGATTGTGAAAAATAAAAGAAAATTAAGATCTAAGGACACATCTAAGAATGGAAATACTGAACCAGCCAATGCAAAACCTCAGAGCAAACCAATTTTTGGTTCATCGAATTCGACAGCTCTGTCAGTTGTGCCTAAAAAAAGATTGTCTCATGTTCACGTATCGAGGCTTAGTCCTACCTCGACTGTAGGTGATCTTAAAAGTTTTATTGGCGATAGTATTCCTGATTTGCTGATTGAGAGGTTGAATTCTAAGAAACCGGATATATATTCCTCTTTCCGGCTATCTTTTCCAAGTGAGTATGAGTCCCTTGTCATGGAGCCGTCCTTTTGGCCAGAAGGAATTATGGTAAATAGGTTTTTTCTGCGATCCCGAGATTGGGGCACCAAGAACCATGGAAAGTGATAACAGGACCATGGTAAATTCTGTCACTTCCGAAGCCAAGTTGAGAATTTTGCAGCTAAATGTTCAAAGTTTAATAAACAAAATAAATCGAATTGATGTCTTCCTCACGCTGGCTGGCCCTGATTTCATCAGCGTTGCTGAGCACTGGTGCAGTCCGGATAGGATACCATTTATGAAACTGGCTGGTTATCGATTGGCTGCTCAATATTGCCGCTTGGAACGGGAATGTGGAGGATGTGCTTTATATGCTCGATCTGGGTATGTAACTCATTCTTTGAACATTGATAAGTTCTCGGTGGAAATGCACTGTGAATTGTGTGGACTGAAAGTGAAGATTGGTGATATAATCTGTTGCATAATTAGTGTTTATCGACGTCCATCTGGTGACTTGATGATTTTTATACGTACTCTTGAATATGTATTGCACTACTGTGCTAAAATTTCGAATGTATTATTTTTATGTGGTGATCTAAACGTCAACCTTCTCTCTAATGATAATCAGAAAAAATTATTAGAAGAATTGTTACTAAGTTTTAATCTAAATCTTGGCTCATGTCAACCTACTAGAACGTTCACTAACAAGCGTGGAATCACTTCAAATAGTAAGGTGGACTATATTGCTACCAATTTAACCTCTGACAGATTTCTAGTTTCTGTTGAGGAACCGTTCATCAGTGACCACAAGGCGGTCATTCTTGATTGTTCTCTAAGTACTTCGTGCCTAGAGTGCTCGTCCGGGATTCAGTTGTCTCGATCGGTTTCTCCGGGCAACTTAGACTATCTTTTTTCCCTCGTCCGAGAGGTTGACTTTGAAAGTGCCTGCTATGGCCTGTCGGTTGAGGATGGGTTTCGTTGTTTCTTGGATATTCTTAGGTCGTCTGTTGAAACTGCCTGTCCCATTAGGATCTACAAAAGTTCTCATGGGCAACATCCAAGATGGATAAATTCGCATATTATAAGATCTAGGGAAGTATTACGTAATCTGCATTGGCTTGTGCGCAACTGTAATACACTAACGACCAATGAGAAATACAAAAGGGCGAAATATCAATATAATCTGCAGCTGAAATTTGCAAAACTTGAATATCACCGAAATCTCTTTGCCACATCTGCGAACGTAAATAAAACCGTGTGGAAATGTGTAAATGACGAATCAGACCGCAAGTCTGTGAAAAATGAGATCACATCCCTTCAGGTCGATGGTAAAGTATTGTCCTGTCCTGAGAGGATCTGTGAAATTTTTGGCGAGTACTTTTCGAAGATCAGTGAGCCTTCTTTACGTGAGTTCTACGGGTCTGCCGTATCGGTCAATTGCACGAGACATAAACTGATGAATAATAATTTCTTTTTTTTTTCAGTCATCACAGAAGAGGTTTTGTCTGTAATTAAAAACTTAAAAAATGGAAATAGTTCAGGTCACGACGGCATTTCGACAAAAATATTGAAATCATTGGCTCCTCTAATCGCTGAGCATTTAACTTTCCTGTTTAACCTCTCAATTGAATCTGGGTGTTTTCCATCTGTTTTCAAACTTGCCAAAGTTATTCCAGTACATAAAAAAGGGCGTGAGGACGATATAGTCAACTATCGGCCGATTTCAATTTTGAGCTCCCTATCCAAAATATTTGAGAAAATAGTTTATCAGAGGATGTATGAATATCTGAAGAGGTTTTCCGTTTTGTCAAGCCAACAACATGGATTCAGGGAGGGTAGATCTACCCAGACTGCCTGCTCTGAGTTCGTGAATTTTATACATATGTGCCTTGATGATGGGGATCATGTTATGGGGGTTTTCTTCGATCTGTCGGGCGCCTTTGATTGTTTACGACATGAATTCATACTTGATAAGCTCTACCAAATCGGATTTAGGGGAATCTTTCTCGACTGGATTCGAAGTTATCTTTCTGATCGCACTATGTTCATGAGCTGTAATGTTTATCCGAGGGGTATCGGAATGACTTAGGGGTTCCTCAGGGCTCAGTCCTGGGGCCTCTGTTATTTCTGCTATTCATAAATGATCTGCCAGAACACCTTTCCGCAAGTATACTGATTCTATTTGCAGACGATACGTCCATAGCTGTCCGAGCTAAAAGTATTGACCAACTGGTATGTCTCTGTGAAGAGTTTATTCAGAGGTTCAAATCGTGGTGTCGCCAGAACTCACTCATCATGAACCCCGATAAGATCCAGATCATCAGATTTCAAAATTATGAGATGGGTCAGTCCCCACCACTGGTGTTGAATGTCGCCGGTAGTGTCATCAAGACAGTGAACTGCGTGAAGTTTCTTGGACTCTACTGTGATAGATTTTTGAGATGGAGCTCTCACATCGACTTTCTATGTAAAACTCTCAACAGGGGGTACTATGCCTTACACCGGTTGAAGCAGTCTCTTCCAACTGAGACCCTCCTAGGTGTCTATTACTCCCTCATTCACAGCCATCTGAACTTCAACATACTACTGTGGGGGGCGGCATCGGAGAGTAAAAGAGTTTTCATAACGTAGAAAAAAATTATTCGCCTTATGTTCGGTTTAAAACCTACTGATTCATGTAAGGAGGTTTTTAGGAGTTCCGGTATCCTAACGTTATCCAGTATGTACATCTTGAGTTGTCTTCTTTACGTTCGATCTAACCTGCCAAATTTGTCCAAATGTTCAGACTTTCATAGTTATGGAACTAGGCATCATAATACATTATGTATACCGAAGCACTCAACGACTAAGTACAAGTCCTCACCTAGGTTTGCCGGAATTTCCTTCTACAATCACTTACCTGACAGATATGAAACAGGTACCGATAGGCAATTCAAAAAGGAAATTAAGTCACTTTTGCGTTCTAGGGGTTACTATGAGCCAAGAGAGTTCCTCTCTGATAAATTGATTTAAAATTTGTTTGAATTTCTTTTCTCATTATGACTTGTCCTATATATCTATGTGATATCTGTAAGGATCAATAAACATTATTATTATTTTATTATTATTATCAGTACTTTTAAATACTCCGATATGTAACTGCCACATATGAAGAAAGAACTACTGATCACTCTGACTGCTTCGATCTTTATAATATCAATTAGGTACTGACTTCAGTCTTGAAAAATGAAAAAAATAGATTCTCAAGTGAACTATCAATATAATTAGTAGTGAAAGTCCTATTGTCCACATGACTTGGTATTATTTCAAATCGACTAGTTAGATACAAACTTTTTGATGGTATTCTCCAATCACTTGACATATTTTATTCAACCTCTGGAAACAGAAAATCACAAAAGGAGCTGAAGATATCTAAGAAAACAATAAGTGAGAGAGAGATTTATTGATGAGATGCACACTACATTACGCTTTCACAGGTCACTATAAAGATACAGAAATATCTGATACTACAACAATACTTCATATAATCAAAATGTACACACTCACATATAGGTAAATAGCAGAACACTAATTACATGAATAGTCATACAAACATACAGTATTGAGAATGATGATCAAATATATAATTTATTAAAGTCGATCTCTGAGATTCTCATGCCTTTGAACTCGTCCACCGAGTAAAGGACATTCGACAACAAAAATTTTTTAATTTTCAATTTGAATATTCTGGTCGGCAGACTACTGACCCCACCAGAAAGCTTGTTGTATAGTGTAGCAGCGCCGAAGTCTGGACCACGCTAGGATCTGCTCAGTCTAACGCATTTCTTCCTAATATTGAGCCTGTTTCTGGTGTCGGGTTCATCAGTATCTGACAGCGTTGTATAGTTCTTGCTGTTTTTATGAATGTACAGAAAACTCTCCAGAATAAATAGGGAGGGAAAGGTCAGTATTCTCAGTTCTTTGAAAATGTGGTTACAGCAGTCGCGGTACATCAGCCCACCCAAAATTCTGATCACTCGTCTCTGGAGTCTAAAAATGACCCCGGCCTGGGCGCAATTGCCCCATACTAGGACTTCATATCTAAAATGTGTTTCTACCAAGGCAAAATAGGCAGTCTTCAGCACTCCGATTGACAATGAGCTCGCACGGCCCCTCAGAGCAAATATATTGTTGCTGTATACACCAAGGAATTTTACAGCAGTGTTTGCTCTGGATAGGCTACTCGTATCTCTCAGGCTGAAAATGAGTTCCTGCGTCTTTCCCTCATTCACACAGAGGCCGTTTGACGCAAACCAATCCGATGCATTTGACTGTGCCGCTCTAGACAACTCCTCGAGGGAATGTAAGTCCGAGGATTCATTTGTAAAGGTGGTATCATCAACGAATATATTCGATTCGACATCAGTCATAAAGTCGGGGAAGACGCCTGATAATATTTTTTATTTTCGAAGCAGTTTACAGCGCCTTTTATGAGCTATAGAATGGCATCGGTGGTGCTTCTACCTTTCCTGAACCCGTACTGACATGACGTCAATAAACAATTTCACTCAAGAAATACAACGATTTGATTCGATATAACCATTTCTAGAATCTTCGAGAATATTGGAACTAAAGAAATCGGGCGATAATCATTTGGATCACAGTTGTGGCCTTTTTTGTGGACTGGTATGACTTTGGAGAACTTCAAACAGGTGGGGAAAATTCCAGATGTGAGGCATCTATAAATCAGTTTGGTTAAAAGAGGAATTCGTGGATTAATGTTTTTTTTCACAATATCCACAGAGAGTCCGTAAAAGTCTGCCGACTTGCTGTTCCTGATATTCGCCACAATATCTCTCACGATATTATGACCGACCTCTTTGCAGCTGAAGTGCGTTCTTGGTGGAATTTCTTTCAAAAATGCATCATGGAAAGGCGTCCTCAACGAAGTTACAATAAGGTTCTCAGAAAAATTCGTTAAGTAATCAAATCATGTCCAACAAAACAACTTAGGAACTAATAAAAGTAATTTCAACAACGGTAAGAAGAGAAACGCAAAAATGCAAAATATCTTAAATAAACCCTTGTAAACAATATAAAACTTGTAAAAATCACTTGAAAGGCAGAATGTCCCAAAATACTAACAAATATGTTCTTTACCAATAATGAAAAAAAAACGGTTATCCCAATTCATTCAAGCTATGGTCTTGTAATCCCCTCTTGAAAGAGTGATTATATTTCTCAAATTTAAAACGTGCAACCATCTTAGTTCAGAGGTTATGTCTAAAGAAGTCGATTTTTCTCCTCACATAGAAAACACATCGCACAGAGAAAAATCGGTGTCGAACTTTTGTCGTAATCAAAATAAAATTCACAATCAATTAGTTTTTTTTTTTATAAACTGTGATTTCCTCATAAAAATGAAAGAGCTCCTATACGACAATCTTAGAGTGATAATGAAATTTCAGAATATGCAAATTATCAATAATCTTCATATATGCACAAGTTTTTTTTGAAATCCGAAAAATAAATTGAAAACTTTTTAAAAATTCTTTACCGTGACGATTTCCAAGAAATTTTGCATGCCTATTGGTTTCAACTTCATTAAACTTCATTAAACCTCTTTCAAGTTACAAATTGATCAGATGGATATTTAGGGAGTTGTTGAGGTGACCACATTTCAGATGCAGAACAATTTTAATATCCCGAGAACGAACATGACCAAGTTTTTGGACAAGTATCCCATTCCGACAATATGAAACCTCAACAATTTCGGAAAATGGGGTATAATGCCGAACAAAATTTCCATAAAGTATCTACAAATGCACTCGAAAATTAATCGATTTTATTGGCAAATGTCATTATGAGCCTTCAAAAAGGAGAGATAATTGATATAGAATTAACAACTAACAAAAAACTACAATTCACTTTCACTTCAAAATTAACGATGGCCGATATTATTGGTCCACTAGACCAGTTGATGTGAAATTAAGACCTGAGAACATCATAATTATGTCATCGTGAGAGTCGTAAAATATTTCAACACGTTGTGTAAAGCAAAGAAATTCTCAGGAAGTCTAGAATGACATTCCCTGCGCTAGGAATGTGAGTGTAAGTTTGAAGGTTCTTAATTTAATGTTGAAATTAAAGAAGCGATGACATATGGATTTTATTTCTTTGGTTCCAACTGCACTTGTGAGAGAATTCCTAGTTGTATTGGAGCCACTCTGAGCATTTTATAGTGGTGTAATTTGTGGTATTTCGTAAGTTTTTTTGAACTGGTATATTTTGCGAAATTTGGAAGTAGATTTGATTTGACATTCCTTTCAGAAATAAAATATAAATGTCACTGATTCAGATAAAGTGAACCATGCTTTTGAATTATTTACGACGATAATTATTAATCAGAATTGACGATTCCAAAAAATCAGTCCAGTGCATATAAAATCTGTCCATTCGATAGTGTCAGTGAAAAATGGAACAGAAATAACAGTTTTCACTTGAATTTTTTCGTTCAGTGATCCCATTTCCCTTTCATATTATTTATTTTTATTGATAATAGTCAGAATTGACAATAATAGTCCTTCACTTTTGATTGAAGTATTTTTATACATCCATTTTTTAATCAAGAACACACGATTTTCTTGATGAATAAAAATCATAATGAATTATGGTCTTTTTTAAGGGAACTTTTCAAAACATTTCAAGAGGGACGAATTCCACTGAATTTCTCAAAAATGTTTTTTTTTGACCTCATTCAAATATCTTCCAATTCACAAATTGATTGGATTGCTTTTCTAAGATTTATTGAGCAAACCAAATTTCAGGGGCTGAACCATTTGACAGAATTGTCCTGAAAATATGAAAACTCTAGCTCATCTTCCTTGGATTATAGAGAGTATAGAGCCGACCATAAACATGTTAGACCTCGGATTCTTCATCAGGAAGTCGAATTCTATCTATTGAGAGCATTTTCGGATCTATAATCGAAAATAGCATAATGATGGCACTGTGTTCTTATACTAGTTTTGAAACTAGAATACGTGCGCAAAAAGTTTCAATAAAATCTTGAAAACTGCTGTTAATGCGGCATATTGAGATGGATCTGGGTTCCATCCATTATTTAATTTTGATTTAATTATTAGTCATAAATATTTTATAATATTCACCTTTATATGTTGGACTGGAAAATGCAGAGAATAGTTAGAAAATGAAATGATACAGACATCACAAAAATTTCCTATCGATGATATTTGATAAATTGCACATTAATTTTCTGTCTTTATCTTTCTTCAGAAGTTTCGAATCGTTCTACTAATGAATGACTATCTTTTACTCGAGTTATGTAGAGAAAATATTTGGAAAAGCTTCATAATGTCCATGCTTCAATAAAATGGGCTCTTCTAAGAAATAGATATCAACCACAGAGCTATCGGAATAGGTTATATAGGTACTTCGTAGTAAGGCTCGTAAGGCAAAATTTTTCATTAATTCCAAATTTTTTTTCAATTTAATTTGATACCAAATAATACCAAAAACAATTGTCTAAACTACTTGTTCTAGTTATCAAAGCCTGTAGCAGAAAAGAAATAATCGAGGATAGTAATGGCGGTATCTAAATCCATTACATCATTTATTTCATTCCGAGTTCAAGTGACCACTTACACCACTCATTATCTCTGATCTCAACTAATAATTTCTGCTCCATCAGATAAAAGAATTCGCATTCAAGAAACTTTGTAGTTTCAACCATGTGTTCCTTCTAAATTGCAATGTGGGGAGCCAGACGATCGTCTTGAAATCTGAAATTCCTGAAATGCGCCAGGCTTCCTGTAAATATACCAACTGATAAATACTGTCTTAATGGTTGGCAATTTGTCTGCCGCAATTTATATTGTTGGATTCTTTCGCCACTATTTCAAAACAGTATAATTAATAGGGATCATATATTATTCTGGTGGATACAATTTAACTCGATATACAAAGTGTTTTTTAGGGATGGTGAGGTGACTTCGATGAGAGAAAATTTCGACAAAAAAGCTTCACGCAATGAGAAATTCGTATCAGAACGTTAGCACCGCAGGGTTTCGTTACTTCATACCTAAGTAGCAAATTTCACACATCATCCCGGACACTTTCATGCCAAGAGATAATCTGTCGTTTCTCAATGAGGGAATATAAATTGACGGACGGTATTGACTGTCCGGCCTTACGCATCCATAATATAACTAGCTACTCAGCCTGATTATTGAAAATTCATAAAAAATCAATCAAACGATGAGAATGCTATCATAGTCCCGCAGAATTATCTATATATTGACGAAAAAATAATTCAGTATTCAACTCTGACTTGCAACCCCATAGGGGGTTAAAATAACGGCTTAATGATTATTCAAGCAGATACGAATATCTCGAGAACTAGACATACAATCGACATATTTACTTCATTTACTTGCACCCCTCAGGGAGGTTAATAAGGAGTAATCCTTATGATTGAATACCTCATCATTACTATACAGAGCAACCATTCAATCCCATTGAATTATTCTTTTCGTCTGCACTGTTTAGATCGATGCACCAAAATTACATTGTTCAATTCTGTAAATTGGCAAAATTTAATTGAATTCCTCACTGTCCTTCATTACCAATATAAATAAATAAATGCATTATTCCGAGAATCATCTTTCCTTTCAGACTCTGTTAGGGAGTTAGTTCTATTTGAAAATTACACCATAATGATTGAATTCAATCGGGGTAGTATTAAAAAGGTCCCGTTTATAGAGTGTATTTTGATCTGAAAGTACATAATAGTTGCTATTCGGGCCAACATTTACGAAATGCTAATACAACAAATGTGAAAATCTCAAAGGGCTTATGTTTTTTTACCGATTCATTCGTATTCTGCGTTATACTGTTGTTTTTGATTATTCTCAAAGCGTTCTGATTGCGAGTTGGTCAGATTTTGTGCGTTACTAATTGGTTCTATTGGTCATACTACTTTGGTTAAGCCCCCCATAGGGGTGCAAAGCAGAGAGAGAGATACCTACTGAAATATTCTTTTGTCAATATGTACATAATTCTGAAGGAGTAGAGGGCATTCTCATGTATATTTGAATTTTTAATAATTAGGCTGAGTACCTACTGACCCCCTGGGAGGTGTGAGTGAATGTGGCAAATGCAAAATTATGAGTTGATGCTTCTGGATGTTATTGTCTATCTTGACCTCAATCCTATGTCTAGTATCTCAGGTATGTATTACTCACAGAAAACTCGGCTAGCCACAACTCTCAAATTATCTCGACGAATCAAAATTGTTTGCACCGCTATCCGGCCAATATTCCAGTGGCGTACGAAAAATTCTGTACAAAACTCGGCTATTTTCACATCAGTTCAATTTCCTCATATCGAAGGGCTATACTTAGCGTAAACCGGCTCTAACTTGCAAGGTAAGGGACTGCAACTTTCTTGGGGGTTGTAAGGTCCTAGTGTGCAACTTAAATGATCGGAAGATGTAGTAGCTAATCTGGAGAATTGCCAAAACTCGGCAATATCGATAAATTTTCAGATCGGAAAATCGGCCAATCGGACTGGTGCTTTCGTACAAATAATTGTACTCGAAACGCTGAAATTTATAAGTTTGAAACAACCCTAGTTAAATATCAAGTACTTCGGTTACTTTATCACAGCTCAAAATCCCAACAACACTCCTGTTATTGTTCTTCGGTGAAACAAATATTAACAATTCCCACCTTAGTGGTCGAGAAAATCTTGTTTCAATGTTTCATTAATTTCAAGAAGTAACAACAGCATCCATAATAATAATGAATCGAGGAAAGGACGAGCTCGTACCAGTCATACGCGAGTTACTCTCCACTGAACCGTACCCATTGCGCAGCTCCGCGCGAATGTTTAAACGTTCGAGATCGAGCGTTACAGTAGTATTTTTTTTTAATCATAGATCGGAGCTTGGTAAAAATATTTGCCAGTTGATTTACGTACACCATAATATCAAACAATTAAGAATTAATTCTAGATTCTAGAGGATCGTTCTTTCATTGTGGTGGTTGTATGAGTATCACAGTGTTTCAGAGTACGGAAAATAATGACTGAACTGAATGATTAGGCAAATAAAAATTAATGTTGCATATTTCGAACATTATTTGAATAAGTTTCTTCGCAAACCAAATTCATTGGCTGGTCGTATATATAGTTTTATTGCTATTTCGAATTGAGAAAGGGCTCTTCCTAACATTCCTCATATTTTTATTTCTGCTCAGAATGAAATACTTATGATTTATGAATACTTAACTTTTCTCATCACATTACTTCTTCATTGAGTATCGAATATCGAATACCCTTCTGGAGAAAAAAGGCATTCAAAAGAAGTAAAAGTAGTTATTGATAGTTTGTTTGGTGTTCCTTATTTTACATTGAAAGCTTATTTAGTCGACGCTTTTCTTAAAACTGCAATCCCTAGTCCTCGACCGGTTTTCTTACAAGACATTGTCGTTCGAAAGCAAGGAGATAAATTAGGAGAGATCTTTTGTTTGAGTGCAATTTTCAGGTTGTTGGACCCGATAAAAATAATTTTTCTGAGGCATAAACGATGCAGTCGAATGTCTTGGAACGTTATTGGAAAATCCATTTTTCATGCGTGTCGTTTCCGTCCGATATTGAAGGCGATTCTGAGCCGGTTTAACGAAAACCATTTGGAGGATCGTAAAGGAGTGCATAAATATCAATTTGGCGAAACGACAATGTGTGGTTTATTTGCAGTCGCGAGATTAACCTTGGAACGACTGTAATAAACATAATTCCTGACGAATAATGGAGAATATTCTCCCTGAACAAAACAGGATGTCGGAAATTACATATACCGCTCCGTGAAAACTAGGTGACAACTAGGTGCAAAAATAATTTCAAATATTTGGCCCAAATTTATGAATGTTCTTCTGAAGGTATAAATAATAATAATAAAAATATTTGTATTGCTTAGTTGTTAATTTGAAAATAAAATTTATCACTTAAACGTCAAAGTGATAAAAATAATTTAATTCTTTTTGTTTATCAACTGTTATCACTTATTCTGCTGGCATGAAAGCATCTTAATTAATATTTTCCAAGCCTTGCCTCAGAGGAAAGATGCGAATTATTATTATATACAGTTTTTACTAATTTAGTGATGGTAATTTGTGATGTAATGATAATCATAGCACATGACGTTAGCCAGATATTTTTTTGAAATACTCGGAAATTTTCCAACACGCAGTGTTCCCATCGAAGGTTTACACCCAAAACCATTTTTATTCGAAAGGAAAGTGTCAAATACTAAGCACCCTCCGTATGTCGAATTGAATTGAAAATAGATGTAAAACAAAAAAGTTATGGTTGGCTAAATTCTAGAACAACACTGTATGTGGCGTCCCCTAACATTGAGCAAAAAACTAAGTTCATATTTGAGTTTCTCGTCATCAACATACCCAGGATTCCAAATTTCATCCAATTGCCATGTTAGTTACGAAAAACAGCTTAAACCAACAAAAAGAGTTTTTTAGATAGAACAGGGAAACATAATAATGGTACTTCAATAAAACAAAATTTGCCATGCACCTTCGAATCTATCTGAAGATGGCCACAAGCTCGAAACCAGTGTCCGTGGATATATAAACACAAACTCTAAGGACTATGTTCAATGAATCTTCTTGTTTCTAGAACGATCCGCAAATGAACCATTTCATTAATTTGTGATACATTTCGATTGATCAGGATTTATCCAGTACAGTTGAATACTCTCATGCCAACAACTTCAAGGTGAGGACCTGCAAGTGCATCTCACTTTTCTTCAATCGCAGGATTCAGAAAAATTCTGATCATACTCTCATTGAAGTGGAAGTAATTGGAGTAATTTTTGACTATAGACTGAGCTTTGTCGAACATTTTCGCTACTGATAATGTGTTCGTTTCTTACTATTTGAACGAGTATTGAGGTATTTTGCGTACTTGTTCACTAGGAACCTAAGTTATCCTCTTATGCTGTCATTCAATGTCATCCTTGCCTAAGGTCCATCAAACTACAAAATGGTGAAAATGCATTTTATTTATATTATATAACGTTCACGTGAAATCAAATAATTTCAGTGGTTGAAACATGTTTATTCATGTGGCATTGGCATGTTTAGTCCGTAGGATTTTGACATAATATAGCCCTTCATAACTACGCCAGTAGTTGATATTTTGAGGTGATGTCAATGCTGTATCTCAGAGACACAGATATAGAGTTTTCAGAACGTCTCAAACTATTTTTGTGTGGATGGTCTAAGGAAATATGTGAGAGCTGTCTGAAAAAAACGTTAAAATTGAGGAATATTTTTCAAAAAACTCTTGTATATTTTTTAAGGTATCATACAGTTTCATGTGCTCCATGTTCTCAATTGCTGATATCTACAATCCACCAAAAACTCACAAACTATGGCAGGTGGAAATGCCGGTCAAGACTTTTTTATTATGAACGCATAATTAGGTCGTATCAACAGGTTACTGAGTGCATTTTCTACTAGGAAAGATAACTAATATCAATTTCACAGACTCATATTTAATAACAAAATACACTTTCTGCCTAGGTATCGTAGTTAACACTTTTGAGCAAAAAAATGATTGATCTGAATAGAAGAGAAATTTTTGACGTTTATTTATAATTTGTCCAAATATTTCTATTATGTGCATAATTATTTTAGAGCAAAATATCGTGCTAACAATTGCTGTAAAATCTATAAAATTATGTTTCAATTCATCGATCGCATAAATAGAAGATTGTGGGAATTGTTATGATTCAAAAATTATCTAAATATACAAATAAATTAAGTAAAGTATTTATTTATTTCGATGCATATTATATTTAATATGCACTACAAAATGTCTCGAAAATTAATAAATTAAATAAAGAATTAATAAATTGTTATTATTATTATGCTAATCGACCACTTTTCACAGAAATCCATATACAGAGAATGTTCTTTGAAAATTCTTTGAGTTTGTCTTTGGAAAGAAAATCCATGGAAAAATTTCCCTTGTATTATTTTCATTCCCTAATTCATCCAAATAGTATTTATGTTTGTGCAAAAATAGGAGAGTTTTATGTACAAGCAATTTCTTATCCAGATGTATATCTACTTTAAACAAAATTCGACATGATTTCCGATATCTTGAGCCAAATTTAATATTGAAAGCCCATTTCTGTGCAATGGAAATCCTAACGATATGAGAGGAGCTTTACCTAAAAATTATATCATAAGATGCCAAGAGCTGAAAGTTTGCGAAATATGTGGCAGTTAACTTGTCTGTCTTTTAGTATAAATATCTAATATCCGGTCAACTGGGAATTTCGAGAAATTCCTCGAAAAACTACTGTTCTGCAATTTTGTAATGGTCTTTAAGATAACTTATTCAAATGTAGTGATATTAATGCTGATTTTCTTGAACCGGGTTGAAATATAAGGAAACTGTAGTTTGATGTACTGAATAATTTCAATCTACATGTAAAGTACCAACAAGGGACAAAAATATTCACCGATATTTCTGGAAAAACATCATCCTATAAGTTGATTACCTCTTATCTTATGTTGCCAGAAATATTGGAGTTCAAAAGTTATCGAAGCAAACTTCAGTGATCATAGAGTCATATAAGTGGACTTAAAAATATTATTTGATCTCCCAAACATTCAACTAACAAATAAAACATATAAAATATAAAAAAATTGTGACATTTCTCTCTGCGGTGCGCTATGACGAGATGTATCAGTACAGTAGATTTATGCTCATGAATATTCATGGGTGCTATAACCTTTTTGATTAACCAGTATTTTCATGCAGGGTTCATAACCTCTTATAGCAAAAACTGAGTCACACCAGAAGTTAGGCAGGCAAGTCTTCATTTATTTATTTTTTTATTCATTTTATTTATTTATTTATTTATTCGTTTTATTTATTTATTTACAAAGGAGTACAACACAGGACATACCCAAATTGTGCATTCACTGGTATACAGATTTATAATTCAAATAACAAAAAAAAATATAAAATTCTTATTGCAAGTTAAAAAACTAAGTCGTAAGTCTAACATATTTTTACATTAGTAAGCTAAAAATCAGCATTAACCTCTCATGAACAACAACCTCAACTTATCTCTGAAAGTCATAATGGAGTCAGCAAATAAGTCAATATCCACTAGATTTGGAACAGCATTAAATGATTTCATACACCTGTTCAAAGGGGAGTTTAAATGATAATTTGTTGAACTCTTGCAAACATGAAATAGAAATTTATGTCTTGTGCGGTATAAGGGCACATTGAGAGCCATCATGTTTAGAAGTTCTGTTGAATCTAAAGAGTGGAAGATGTTATGAACGAATTTAATATCTCTCAACATACGCTGATCTGTAAGAGCTATCAGCTTCATCTCCTCCATGATCTGAAGAGGAGTTCTTGCCACATCCCTATAGTATTTTCCAATAATATGCTTTATAAACTTGTTCTGAACTTGCTCTAACCTGTTAATGTATACATTATAACAGGGATTCCATATCACGAATCCAAAGCTCATTATACCGTTCACATATGCCATATATAATGCTCTGATAGATTGAGGACTATCTATAACTCCCGGAGTTATCGAATAAGTGTTTATCGAATGAATGCACTGTTCGGGTTCAAACTGGTATGAAGCTTGAGCAGATCCAGGTGGGTTAAATACAGAATTAAAATGTTCTGAAAATTCTTCTGCAATTTGCTGACAATCGGTTATAAAAAGTCCCGTCTCTTTCCCTCTTATCGCAGATATTTCGGTAGGTTTGCCCCTCTTTTTTTTTGTAAATTGCCAAAAGTATTTAGGATCCGAAGTAATTGAAGATTCGACAAATTCTATATAATTCTTGTAATCAGATTCAATGAGAGATTTAGATCGACTTCTCAAAATTTTAAATTCATGGTAATCTAAGTTGTTTTCCAGTCAATTGAATTCAACTCATTAGAGATTTTTTCGTAATTGGCTTTTGCATAAATGAAACTTGAAGTCTCATCCCCCCTTCTATTCATCACTAACGCCCCCAGAGGTAAATACTCGAATTCCAATGTAGAGTGATTTTTGTCTTCATTGACTAGAGGAGCACTTGAAATATTAATTTCATTAATAGCAAAATTATTATTCAAATAAATCTAATTCAATAAATCTAATGTATTATCTGAGGTGTTCTTGAAGTGATTAAATTGAGACAAACCACAGTAGGAAACTGCGTCCACGAACAAATTAGTGTGTACATCTGTAAAATTAAGGGGTGTACAATTTTTATTTGAACTATCCCGACGCCAATTTAAAGTTGGCAAATTAAAATCACCACAAATAAATAATGAAATCGTCATCAGGATGTTCAGCTATTATATCTTCTAATTTAGAACAAAAAGCCCGGAGGCGATGAGAATCACCTGGGGGAAGGTAGACACAGCAAAGATAAAATCTCGAAGACTTGTAATCTATAGTCAACCACAGATCCTCCGCCTCAGACATCCATTCGCAACGGAGAGCACAAATGTATTTTTTATTCACTGCAACCAGAACTCCTCCACCCTCTCGTTTGACGAAGTTAAGCTTGTCTCGATCTCGGCGGAAAATACCGAATGATTCAGAAAACACTTCACTGTCATTTACCGAGGAATTGAGCCACGTCTCAGTCAGGCACACAGTGCCATGATCACAATTGAGAGAATTATTTTGAACTATCTGCAACTTTGACTTCAGTCCACGCACGTTCTGATAAAGAAAAGAAATAGCCATAAAAACAGAAACAGACAAAATTATCAAAAACATCTATGTTAACTTTTCAAGGTCACCTGCTGATGATATTTTCAAGACTCTTGTTCTGTCTTCCTTTCTAACATAAATACCACCATCTCTGACCCAAGTGTACTTGTAATTACGTGCTCTAGCCAATTCTTTCGTTCTATTAAGTAGCATATTCATAATTCATTAGAAAGATTTACATTGGTTTCATTATGAATTGAAGGATCAACATTCTCTTGTGGTATATACAAAATTCGAAAGGTATTATAAACATATATATAAAAAAAGCGAAACATAAATATCATGCAAATATAATTGAAAATTCATTTTACTGAAACAAAATAATCGGGAGAATTGTGAACCAAGAAACTGGTAGGATAAATATAAACCATATTGATATGTTGATTTATATACACGGACTCCTTAGTTCCGAGTCGCCTATTGTTGCGATATTCTCGCAACAAAGGACAGTTCTTGGAATTTGGGGCAGCGGCCGTTACTTCCAAGAATGCCTTCTGTCGGTCGGAATTTTGGAAATCCCTAAACATAGCAACCTTAACTTTTGTACACGTCCGACCTCTCTCAATTATTCAAATTCATTCTCTCTACACCTCTCAAGGTGGTCACTTCTACAAGTAAGTTCTTCCTTGTCGATTTACTTTTCACGAGTCTATAACGGCACTCAGAACTACAAGTTCCTCTAAAGATCTCTCAAAATAATCTGTTTTCTGGTCAGTTAGCTACCCTAGTTCATGTGTATGTGAATTTCTCAGTTGAAATTCTCTACGTAAAAGAAGAAGGTTGTGAATTGTGAACCTGTGACGCAATTACATATCGCCAAGGCACAATTCATCAGTGGAAGTTTGTGAAGCTTTATCCAAAGTGCCTGCACCTTAATCTGAGTAATCTACCCTCGACGATTGAAGCAGAGCTGTGGTGAACTCCAAACAACAAATAAGGTCAGATCTCTTTATCATTTAATATTACCAGAAGTGCCCAGTTGAGCAAAGAAGTTCAAATCCTTGGTTATTATAGACACCTAAAAACTCTTTCTGTGAGTGTAAACTCAAGTGCCGAACATTGTGTAACTATTCTTATCTGTGAATACATAATTCTATTATAACTACAAACTTGTTTTTATTCACCTTGCAAACATCTTTTCTACCAAAGATAATTTTTGGATCTACTGTTATAGTATAACCAGCGACTCAGGAAGTGCGCTGCCCTTCATTAAGCGGGTGATTATTATTATTTCTAATTTTGTACCCGCACACCTATAATAGCTGCAGCCACTGCTGAATATTTTACTTGTATCAAAATTGTTACCCTCAAGCAACACTATATGATGTATCTCTGACCAGATAAATCATTCCAAATGATCTGGCATGTTCCTCAAGATATGCAGTTATTTCTGTACACAAAACGAAGGAGGTGACTGTAATGACTAGAGAACAATTTCAATTTCGAGTACCTTTTCCAAAATTGCTGAAAAAGTGGTATTAATGTATATGGTAGATTATTTAGATGAGTTCAGTATTAGCACAAATTGTCAACACGGATTCAGAATCAGTTGCTCAACTAAGAAGGTCGCTGTTTCGTTCGTTGAGACTACTTACGGATGGTTGGATGATGGTCTGTTTTTCGACCAATCATGTGCATTTGATTGCTACTATGAGAGGACTATATAAAATAGGATTTAGAGGAATATTCCTAGAGTGGTTGCATAGCTTCTTGGTTGAGAGATCGATGGTTGTCAGGGTGGGTGACTTATATTCAGGAAGTATAATATCAATATCATTTTACCCCAAGGATCGGTATTGGGGCCTATCTTCTACTATTCGTGATGCCTGAACACCTTGTTGTTTTTAAGTTAATCGAATTAATTTTGTTTGCTGATAAGACTTCGATTGCGATAGCTGCAGCAAACTAATAATAAGCTTTATGCTAATATTGAATCAGGAATCTCATTCCATTGGTTTTGCAGTCCAGAGTTAACAAATTTTTTTCAGAAAGTGACATTTTTCGGTATTCATCACGACAGTAATCTGAGTTGATGTGATTACATCGATGAATTCAGTATAACACTGAGTACTTCCTATTATTATATAAATAAGTTGAAATTGTGTTTACAACTGCTATCGAATCTGGATGTGTACAACAGTTCAGTTTGCAGTAATTTGCAATTCAAAATCATATTATAGGGAGCTTCTGCTGAACAGAATATGTTTGAAACAAAAGAAATAATAGGTCTGATTTTCAACATCAGCCAACTCTCTTCCTTTAGACTACTCTTTATCAAGAATCACATTCTGACAGTCCCTTGTAGTTATGTTTACAAATTCCTCTTATTTATTAGAAGAACTCTTTGGAATTTCATCGGACTATCACAATCATAATTATTGTACTAGAAACTCTGAAATATTGTGTCTCTTCGAAGGATATCAAACTTTGAACTTTTCTCATCTTGCAAGGGTATTATATGTTCTAATAAGTTACCAGATGAAATTGAAAGATTATATAATTTGAAATTTAAAACTACAGTTAAACGTATATCAACCGAACAATCCTATATAGCGAAATATTTATTATTTTATCAGGACAGTCATTTCTCATAATTTTGAATGCTTTTTTTGTGAGTCTCATATATTATATTCAATTTTAATTTGTAAAGATTATTTTATCTTTAAAAGGACCTCATTTTATTAGACATGTACTATACATTCTGCTTTGTTAGTTCGAATCAATAAATACTTATATTATTATTCGTTACATTTTCATCCTAGATATTCTTTGAGCATTCAAATTCTCGAAATTATATAATCTAAATATGTAACTCAATCTTTTCAAATTGACAGAAACGTAACCATAACAGCCGTTCTTCCCTACCAAGCAAACTAAAACATTTATATTTCTAGATTCAATATCGCGGCGAAGTCACATTACACATATATTTCTGTACTCGGAAACCAGACTTTGCCCTGTTTCCAGAAGGAATATAAATGACACACACAATTGAATTCTTCGGAAATTTATTGTTCAGACTTCTCCCCAGTATATGAGAAGATGAGAAAGATTGATTCGTCGACATAGAGAGAATTGGAAAAGGTTAGCAGAGATGAAACAATCGCGTCAAATAAATTTTATTGCTTCTAATATATATTTGTTTATAGATAATTAACCACATGAGTGAATTTAGAATGAGGATTTGTATGAGCTTATATTCAATCATGAAGAATCCTCCACATATACTCGAAAAACATGATTGACTATCATAAAAAAACAAGATATCATGGATAACTTCATGGCACAGATGTATATCATGTTTTTCGTTTGAAATAGGTATTTACACCGTTAATAAATCTGTGCATATCAACAAAGAATGGTTTCAATCGATAAATAAATAGTTGAGTTTCTAATCATAACATTGGAGTGCATATCCGTGAATATTTGGATGGAGATCAAGACAGAAATACGATTTTAACTTTTATATCTCTCGTCACCTTCTTTTTTCAGTACATTGAGACGGGATGCAGTCTCTCCATCGTAAATATAAAACAGCTCGCATCGGATATTTTCAATGAAATCTGAAGAATTTCTGATTCATATAATAAAGCTAATCGATCTTTGTTTAGTAACGACCATGACTACTATAATATAAGTGGATATTCAGATTTTTATTTTTTATGAATAAGGAACTATAAAGTTATCGTTTTGCACAAATATGCGCCATTTTCTAATATCGAGCTGAAAATGTTTCCAACGTATTAGGTTCAATTTCCTGGTGAAGAATCCATTCTCAGGGTAGCTGCTTGGACTGACATAAACCTTCAGAAATCACAGGGAAATGTATCCATAGCACCCTCATAATAGACAGAATATTAACATACCAAATATTTCAACTGAATCATAAATAATTTCTCAGGTGTAATCTTTGTGTACACAAAATATCCTATTGTTGTTATATGAGCAATCGAAATGTCATAATTTAGAGTCAAATAACCGATTTCTATTCATCATTGCCAGCAATAAATCGAAAAGTTGAAGCGGTTCGTAATTTTGTTGAAATTTTATGACTCCATAATTGCAATATTAAAAAAAAAATTATAAATCACTGACATGGCTTTGGCGCTCCTGTTGGCTAATTGCGATTGAATATTCAAACTGTAATAAATCTAAGAGCCCTATGTTCAGGTGAAAAAAGTATTTTTCGGTACACTGGAAAAATGTGACAGAAATACAAATCTTACGATGAATGAACAAACCTATATCTCAAATCAAAAATAACTACTCATAGTTTTTCATAGTTTTCCTCGAAGCATAAATTCCCTTGTCCTTATGCTACGTCAATGCTTTTCTAAATTTTGACAACGTCAACCAATGTTTAGATGCTCAAAACTCCAGAATCATTGGACGAATTTGGCCCAATAATGAACTCGTCCGAGATATTCATTCCTCCGAGCTACCCTGAAAATTTGGGCAAATCCATAAGCACTCTGTTCAGGTGAAAGAGACCGTCAAAAACATTTAAAGAGCACTTACGTAAAAAAACGAATCTTGTTCTAAAGTATTTTTCCAGATTATAGAACAGTGTGATGCTGAAACAACCACCACAAAGAATGAATAAACCTATTTTTCAGATAATGAATGAATGAACTTTCTGCGGAACCCATAAAGACTTTCTTGATTATATTCGAATATCCACATCGATCAACTTATACATTTATAGTGAGTTGGGTTAGGGTTGTATCGGACAGCTTGAATATGTCTTCTCTGTAGCGAAACTCAGGGGTTAAAACCGTAAATTGGTTGTTCACACCTGCTGTGGTCTTCTGTGTGATAGATAGTTCGCTTCTATTCATTTCTCTCTTGCCTTGGTTTCACGGTAGCCTTGCCTAGAAGAGGGCAAAAATAATAATAATAAAAGAGTTTATTCATTTCAAAAACAGTAGAAACATATGGCGGCAAGAACATATCAATAATTCTATTTCTGATTCTTTAACTTTTTGAGGATCTGCAAACGAATACATTCTTGATTATATTCTATTAACCACACTAGTCAACTTCTGCAATTGAAATTAACCATTCACAGTTTCCTTTCAGTTTTGTTTGAACCGCGAATTGCAGTCTCTCTAGAACCAACCGAAAGCAGGTTGGTATATCAACTCCATTAGGAACCATTTAAAAAGTGATTTTTTTCTCTATGGTCTTGTTATATGGGAAACTTTGTACAAGGTGTCGAGAAAGGGTATCGTTTATTTGTAAATTCAATAGAACTAAAAATATTTGTGAGCAATAAAAAAGTTTATTGTTTATTGTGTATTATCAATTATGTATTGGAGAATTATTTGGAAAAAATGATGTTATCCAAATGATGATAGTTGCGTAGCTAGCACTCTTATAAACAGGAAGGAAGATTGGCGATAACACGTTGACACATAGCTAATGATATTGCTGCCATTTATGACCTGATGATTTGCTTCAACTGGGTTAGATTCGTCGGATTATTTTGATTATTCTAAGGTATCCCCATGCATGATAGTCGAGCGGGCTGAATTAGGGAATAATTCGTTAACAACGTCCATTGAATCATTTGAGGTATGGCAAAAGGCCCCATCTTGCTGCAATCACGTTCTTGACTTGAAACTTGCAGACTCCTGAACTCTGGAATCAAAAATTCCGCAACGTATCGCAATAACGGTCACTATTCACATTAATTGCTCGGCCTCGTCGATCTTCATGAAAATGAGGACCAATTATGCTGTGCGGGTACAAAATTAGAAATAATAATAATCACCCGCTTGATGAAGGGCAGCGCACTTCCTGAGTCGCTGGTTATACTATTATAGTAGATCCAAAAATTATCTTTGATAGAAAAGATGTTTGCAAGGTGAATAAAAACAAGTTTGTAGTTATAATAGAATTATGTATTCACAGATAAGAATAGTTACACAATGTTCGGCACTTGAGTTTACACTCACAGAAAGAGTTTTTAGGTGTCTATAATAACCAAGGATTTGAACTTCTCTGCTCAATCTTGGGTACTTCTGGTAATATTAAATGATGAAGAGATCTGACCTTATTTGTTGTTTGGAGTTCACTACAGCTCTACTTCAATCATCGAGGGTAGATTTCTCTGAATAAGGTGCAGGCACTTTGGATAAAGCTTCACAAACTTCCACCGATGAATTGTGCCTTGGCGATATGTAATTGCGTCACAGGTTCACAATTCACAATCTTTTTCTTTTACGTAGAGAATTTCAACTGAGTAATTCACATACACATGAATTAGGGTGGCTAACTAACCCGAAAACAGATTATTTTGAGAGATCTTTAGAGGAACTTGTAGTTCTGAGTGCCGTTATAGACTCGTGAAAAGTAAATTGATAAAGGAGAACTTACTTGAAGAAGTGACCACCTTGAGGACTGTAGAGAGAATGAATTTGAACAATTGAAAGAGGTCGGACGTGTACAAAAGTTCAGGTAGCTTTAGGGATTTCCAAAATTCCGTCCGAAAGAAGGCATTCTTGGAAGTAACGGCCGCTGCCCCAAATTCCAAGAACTGTCCTTTGTTGCGAGAATATCGCAACATATGCCTTTAGCAGACATAGTGGCCGAAACCACGACCCTTTGGGCTATGAAGAGGTGGTTCATGCTTTCATCTTGGATTCTCCACTGTCCAGTACCGATAATTCTGCTAATTAACATAACCATTCAGGAAAAAATTTGCTTCGTCACTAAACATATTTTTGAAATTGTCGATTAGTCGATTAGCATAGTTCGCATCCTTCAATTCTTGAACCAATTGAATTTTATAGGCTTTTAGATGTGAATCTTTTTATAAAATTTAAGATCTAATGTAAAAATGATTTTTTGATATTCAATGCTTGGGACGAACCGACGCCTCAACTTTTTCAATTGTTTCTTCATCGCAAGCAGACCAAAGATGATCAGAATTTTTAATTCTAACTGTCGCTCCTGTACTCTCGAACATTCTCATCTATTTTTAATGCTATCGCTACTTGGCGCATGGCGTGTACAATATTCAGCACGGTAGAGTCGTTCACTATTGAATTACCATTACGATAATAAGAGTACTGTTCCATCGTGACTAAAACTCCACAAAATGACGGACGCCACGAACCCCTCCCCGTTCTTTTCAGACGCCCCGTTCCGAATATGGCACGAAAATCAATACCCGATACCCTTTCTGGACACCTTATATATTCATGCACAAATTGCAGAGAAAACGATGATGGTTCAAAATGGAATATTCTGGAAGCTTTGAAAGAACCTAGGGAACATTAATCATTTTATATAAACATAGCGGAACATGAAGTTTTTTGTTCAATTCGGATATCATATGAGCTATTAAGTTTTAAAATAATTACTTTTGGGAATTCTTAAAACATTTTCTGGAGTGTCGATTTCTACGAAATTCTGCAAGTCTAATTGTATTACCATGATCTGAACATACTTCAAGTTACAACTCGATCCGATGGGCTATTCAAGAAGTTATTGATGAAACAAAATTTCATATGCTTATAATTCCCGAAAAGCTGGAAAGGACTGTGGAGCAGACCTCAGTATGCTTATGAGAATATACAAAGTACTCATAAGATCAAAACTCGACTATGGAGCAGTCGTATACGACTCGGCGAAAAGAAATGTAACGAAAGATTTGAAAATAATCCAAAATCACGCACTCAGAATTTCTTTGGGAGCATACCGTACAAGTCCAGTCAGCAGTTTACAATGTGAGGCGGGAGAACCATCCTAAGCATCACGAAGACAGTTCCTCACAATCAAATATGCAATGTCTCTTTCATCTAATCCATCCAACCCAGTCCTCCATAATATAATAGTATAATAGCAAATCGTTTCGAAACTTTATATCTTAGAAATCAAAGAACTGGCCCACCTTTTTATGAAAGACTTAACAGGTACCTTTCAAGATACAACACTCCAATTCCACCCATGATGAAAACATCTAGTCTTCAAAATACACCACCGTGGATAGTTCCCCCACCTGAATTTGATTATAGCCTCACATACATCAAAAAACTGAAATGAACCAAGGTGCTATTAAAACAATTTTTTATTGACCGCCTACAAAAATATCAAGATTATGAACATGTATATACAGATGCATCGAAACCAGGACATGGAGTTGGCGCTGCATTTACCACGAAAGGTCACGAAAGTATTTTCAGACTAACCCAAACAACAACAATATTCACAGGGGAAATCTGCGCTATATGGAAAGCTCTAGAATTCTGTAACAATAAAAACAACCAACGGTGTGCTATCATCACAGACTCTCTCAGTGCATTACAAGCCATACAAGAGCTATACACTAACTATCCAATTATGACAAGGGTTAAATACGAGCTAAACAGGGCAAGTACCAAAACAACGGAAATCAAATTTTTGTGGATTCCATCACACACAGGAATCAGAGGAAACGAAAGAACCGACTATCTAGCTAAGACTGCCATAACCAACAAAGACGCTACACCTTTTCCATATAGTGTACAAACTGATCCGAAACCTTTCCTCAAAGAAAAACAGAAGAAACTGTTATGCAGAATGAAGCTCGTCTACCACCAAGTTAGCAGAAGTAAAAAAATATGTTGAGCCTCCTAAAAACATCCCGAAAACCAGAAGACAGCAAGTGATATTAAGTGGACTCCGAATCGGCCATACTAGACTTACTCATGAACATCTTATCACCCGGACACAAGAAGCCTTTTGTAACATGTAATATCAAGCTATCAATCAAACATATTTTGAGTGAATGTCCAGTTTACCAGGTAGAAAGAACAAGAAACCTAATAACCGGTACATTACAAGACATTTTGGTGGGAAAGTGCGACATTAAAAACATCATTTTGGTCTTTGCCCGGCTTATGTAAAGCTTTTGGGATCGTATTTGAGGGAGAGAGTGAATTATGTGTTTTACAATGGTTTTACATAATCCGAGTACCTTCTCTCTTGTGGCGTGCCACAAGGATCTAACTTGGGACCAATGCTGTTCATTATATTCATAAATGATCTACTGACCTCTCTGAAGTGTCCTGCGTTAGCATTTGCGGACGACTTCAAGATTTACCTGAGGATAATTGATGTTCTGGATTCATTACTGCTTCAGTCAAGCCTGGAATATATTAACGAGTGGTGTATGCGCAATAGGCTGATACTCAACATGGAGAAGTGTTTTAAAATCACGTTCACGAGATAATCGCAACCGGTCAACTTCTGCTATCTCATAGCCATGATGGATCAGATTCACGATCTTGGAGTCTTGTTCGATTCTACTTTCAGTTTCATTCCCCACATTGAGGAGCTATGTATCAAGGCTAGCAGAACATTGGGATTTGTACTAAGAGCAACAGCAAAATTCGAGGATCTATCGGTTCCCAGAAAATTGTACTTCACATATGTCATCAATAAACTGGAGTACGCCAACTTGATCTGGTTTCCCATCTACAATTGTCATCTTATGCCATTGGAACGTATACATAGGAAGTTCTTCAAATACATTATATTCAGGCGTACAGGTATTTTTCCTGAGCGTGGAGCAGATTTATCAGACATCATGGTTGAAATGAGAATACCATCTTTGCTTGCAAGACGTGAAGAACAATGTGCAAGATCCGCTCAGAGACTCCTAAATTACAGAATTGACTGTCCTTATTTGCTGTCCAAAATTATGCTGAATGTTCCAAGATTGGTGTCAAGATCTACAAGTACGTTTTACTTGCCTACAGCACGTACAAATATTATGTTCGAGCGATGTCCGATTTATAGTTTATGTCGGAGTGCTGATAGACTGGGGATGGATGTGTTCGGTTAACTTTGGGATTTGAATTGTGTGGGGTTCGAAGTTTGAGTGTATCTCTCATTGTTTTTGTTTTTTTTTTTTGATTATATTATTTCATTAATGCTGTAACACGTTGTAATGTACAAATGCTTATTACTTTACCCTGTAATTGGGTGAATAAAGAATATTATTATTATTATTATTATCATGAAATTCCTCGACAGTGCACAATTAATCAATATAATATAATTATGTCAGAATGTTAATATGTTATATGTATATGTATCACTCCTCGCTAATGACCCCTGTAGTTGAAGCGTAATTTCTAAATAAAAAAAAAAACAATTGCTGAAAAATTCGACGGATTCGGCCCCATACCGAACTTGACCGAGATAGTTGGTCTCAGTATACAAGCGACCGGTCGGCTGGACGGACAAACTCATCTTGGACGTGGATTCTTCATCAGGAAGTCGAAAATAATCGATCGAGACCATTTTCGTTCAGCTATTCGATAATTACATACAGTTGGGTAAAACGATAGCAAAAGACCATTTCAGATGTTCATAACAACCGAACCATCAAATGGATTATTCTCAAGAATGACCTAAGCTGAAGTAGGTACTTGAACATTTATTGCATTCAAATATGATGAAACCTGTAGCTCATCTCTTCTGAAAGTCAGACTAGAGGGACTGTAGATTCGATTTACTCATATACGCTTCATCAAGGAATCACAGCTTGTCACTGAGACCATTTTCAGCTTGAAAATGACAGACTTTTGGACTGAACGTTAGCTCGCTGTTTCATGAAGAACAAGATTGAAAAAAATTTTAAAAAAGCATTGACCTGAAGTCAGGAGCATTTGCGCGTTTCGTAAGTCTTCACCCCTACTCTGGAATAGAGTGATACTAATAAAATCGCCACGATAAATGAACAAATCTATATCCCAAATAAAAAATTACTACTCTAAGTTATTCCTTATGAGTTTTGTCCGAAGGTAAATATCCTTCCCCTATAAACCTAGAACTAAAAGTAGGCATATCAACTCCATTGCCGATAAAGAAAACTGTGGGCTGTTATTTTTAATTTGAGATATAGGTTTGTTCAATAATCCTGGCGGTTAGTACCTACTTTTCTGAATTTTGACAACATATTAGTTTTGACGCGAAGGATACATTTCGATTGATTTTCCACCAAATGAAGCTGAATTAATAAGGACGACGTATGTCAGTCGGATACTGTGAAAGCATCTAGAATTTAAATTTCTGACGAATTTTTTTTTAATTCTACAAAAAATTCGTCTTTTCAGACGATTTAGCTCTTTTTCTATAAGTTTGAGGCCAATAGTGTGTGACAGGAGATGTGAAATATCCTGCAGTTTTGGTTTCGACTGCCATCTCAGCGTTTCAATGAGGTAAGAGTGGACATGAAACGTAAATGTCTACGTAATTAATTAACATTAACTTCTGTGATAGCTTGCCTTTGATTGAATGAAAAAATAAATATATCTTGTGCCATGACAATGAACTTTGAGGGTATGTGAGATATCAATAACGTCCATACATGCAGAAATTTTTGTTTGAAAACGTCGGATATCTTATGAGGTTTAACGTATTAAAGAAGTTGTTTTGGGACTCTGATGAAATTCAAGCGTGTCGATTTCAGCCATATTCAGCAAGTTTATTTGTTTCAACTTAATTAAAATATTACGAAGTAACAATCTGATCCGTTGGATATTGTACGAGTTTGTAGGAAACCAAAAATTCAGTTCTTGTAACTCCTGAAGCATTTGAAACATTATGCTCAATAATGAACTCGGCTTAAATATTTGTACAGTTAATCTTTTATGAAATTATTAAAACTTCAACTAATTTTTTTCGAAGATATAAAGTATACTGTCGGACGGATATACTTAAGTCTGACCCTTATTTATTCTTTATCTGGAATTGAAACCCAATTGAGACCATTTTCGGCTCGAAAAATAAAACCCAGCTTACAACAAGATGATCTCCAGTTATTCAACAAAACACAAAATAGTCGTAGTGAATTACTCATTATAGCAAAACATTTTATTGCTCAAATTGTTGCCTCTGAATTTCAGCACATTAATTTAGTGCTCGACATAGCTTGAGCTCGTATACATTGCAATGAAGGAAGCTCAATGAATTTTTGTTCTTCCATGCAATCTTTGCATCGGTCCATTCCTGAGACACCCAATTTTCCAGAAACAATCATTATCAAGTCGCCAACCGACATGTCGTCATTTTAATCATGGCAATTCAGGTCGATCAGTCAGATGTCGATTAATTCTTACCGCCGAAATGCCTTATCTGGAGGTAATTACCGAGGTATGTCCATCGATCGCCTTCATTAATTTATTGAAAAATGTCGAGCCTTGCTCGCGAAGAAATCAGATCGGCCTTACTCGAAAACACTCCGATTTTTAGGTGATTTCGTGTTCTTGAGGACTCAACAATCAATAATAAATCACAGATATTACAATTCTTTTCCTTTGAAACGGATTTTGCGACATACTCGTACAATTACGAATATCTTTAAGACAGGTATATTGAAAGCGTTGAATAATTTATGTACTTGTTTGGAAGATTTATTTTCGGACTAGAACTCGAAGAAGCCGAAATTATTTAGTTTACAGAAACATTGATGTTTATGGTACTATTTGTTGATATTTGAAGAAGCATCATTTATACTGGATAGGTCTTTGACTACAACAATAATTTAAATATATATTTTTGAGATCAAAAAAAACACTCTTTTTCTATACCATTTGTCGAAATTCAACTCCGTTCAAAAAATAAAGTGTCCCAAAATTTCTTGAGAAAAATTTTTGTATTTCATATTTTCGAATGAATTTAAATTTTGCAGAATGTTTCATACAAATAAAACACACCATTCAGGATACACATACTTGCCCTATCCTCCATAGTCTTTGAGTAAATGCATCACCAACTTTGAGTATATGCATCACCAAAATCTTCGAAATTCCCCATAAAAAATATGAAATACATTCTACATTTCTTTTTTTTTCTGAATTGAATCACAATGAGTTTTGCTGTTCCATGATATAAAAAATTTCACTTCATTAGGGATCGATGAAGTTAGGAGCAATTATTTACATTTCTTCATAATGGTGAACTAAATGTAAATAATTCTGTTTTGAATTCGAAGGTATAGTTCTCACTATGTATGTTCGAACCTTATTTTGAATATTTTTGAAAAAAGTAGCAGATACAGATTGAGTACTTGTTAATTACCGTTCCATATTAGAACAGAAGAACAACTTACTTCGATATGAACTTAGATATACCAAATTTTAATTCTCAAAATGAATTAATACATATTATTTGTTATGTTTTTTGATCAGTTATAATTCTTCAATGTGCAATATAACAACATAAATATTTCATCTCAAATTCTTATAAATTTACTATCCCCTTCCAGTGAAATACCATTAGGGACGACAATTTATTCTCATTTCTTTATCTATAATACAAAAGAAACCTCCAACCTAATAAGCGCTTTCACTATAACAAACACAAAAATGAATTTTTATCCAGCTTTTTCCTGAATTTATTAAGTACATAAAAACAACATATTCACTCCCAAATGAATAAATCTAGTCCTTTGTATCATCAAATTTAATAGAAAGGTACACGCGAATTTTATTATCATAATCTTATATAATGAATATATGAAAGAAGAACAGTAACATTAAAACTGCTTGAAGTGTTTAAGAATGCGTCATACAATCTCGAGCTAAATTGTTCCTGTAGAAAAATGATGATCAGAAATGTTTTGAATTTTCAAAATCTATCCTCACTAGTGTTGGAGGTATTTCGAATATTTCACTCATGCACAAACATTTCCATAGGAGCCGTTGTCCCAATGAACATTTTGCCAGCTTCAAGTGCCTCTAAAGTTTTATAAATTGATTATAAAGTATTCTAATATTCCTCTGAGGTGTAAAAAATGTTTCGAAAAATCACTAAAGAATAAAAGCACTCTCAGACCCATAAACCATTAGTATAAACTTACAAAGCACCTCCTAATAAATCAAGTACAATTACTTTAAGACTGATAATGAAGTTGTATAAACATCACCAGCACTACCTTGAAGTACGTTTCAATGAAGGCTGTTTAAATATCTCTATAGTAATCATTATATATTTTGAAGATATTTTTTGTAACCTCAGAAACCACTATACAATCATAGTTACCGCTAATACCACCATGGAACTCATTAATTATAGGTGCAATTGTTATTTCTTTTATACAACTGAAATCTATTGCGACCGCTATTTTTAACACTTTCAGTATTCTAACCTATAAAATTTTGGAAATCATCAATTTCAGCAAAGGTCTGGTCTCACACGTAGCTGGAAAAAAGTGAAGAGTAGTGGTGCTTTCCATCGAAGAGTAAAAAAGATTCTGAGAAAAATTTTAAAATGTATGCCAAACTGCTTAGCTTATCTTATGACGCTCAAATTGATAATGAACCATTTTGAAAAGACCGAAATGCAGGTGTGAGCATTTGCGCTGAGAAGTGTCTTATCTGTCTAAATTTAAAAATTTTTCTACCAGACAATTTTCAATAAATAATTACCTATCGAACCCAACTACCTTATTTATGTAGTGTATGAACCTCGGTTGTCGATATGAATAATAGCTCTTATTCATTATATTTCAGAAATATGGAGCCCACTCTGTGAACTCTGAACAAAATGAACCAATAATCTCATATTAATGATGCTGACGAAATTTTATTGTTTCAGAGATTTATCCAACAACAACATAACTGCGTTGAACGAGACGTCATTTGCCAATTATCCAAATTTGGAAGAACTGTGAGTACAAAATAAATGTCATTCTTACATTTGTTGGTAGATACAAACAATGCCTTGAAATATATTTTTCTTTTATATGTATTCGAAATCGAATGACAAGTTACCACTTTTTTTTTAATTCGTATACATATTAAATTCCGGTTATTTTTGCAATAATCAACAAGAATTGGGTATATACACAAATCGGGAGTACGTCTTCCACCAATGCATTGATTCAATGCAATTAATAAGTAACAGGTCTTGGTAAAAAAACATATTTTTTGCAGATATTCATTTCAATTCATCAATATCATCATTTCAACGTTTCTTTAGCCATTCGATACAACTGGTGTAGAATGATTCATCGAGACCTTCGAAATATACTTCAGTTCAAGCAATCACTTACTCGACTGAGCTGAATTTTTTTCCAGGGAGAAGTTCTTCGGAAAGCCAGTAATTGCTGGAGGCCAAAACTGGAGAATACTGAAGATGCGGTAGCAATTCAAAACTAATAGCGATCATTTTCTCGGTAGTGACATGGTTCACTGTCTTGGTAAAAGAGCAAGCACCATTTTCTTATTCGAATGAGGCTTTTTCTGGATTATTTCGAACTTCAAACGATGAAGAAAACCGATATAGTAGTCACTCCGATTTTTCTTCCATGTTGAAAGTAGTCAATTAATGATATGCAATGTGCATTACCTACCCAGCTAATGTTTGAGTCTTTGTGGGTTTTCGACGGTTTTCTCAGCGTTGATTCTGAAGAGAAGTGTTGAAGCCATGTTAAATCCAGTTTGATATGCCGACTCAAAAACTCCATGTTATTTTGCGTGAATATCTCCAAACAGCTCTTTGGATTATCTACTCCTTGTTGCTCTTTGGTTTGGTTCGCACAAACGCGGTACCCTTACGGAAACATTTGTTTGGGATAACTTCAGAGTGTCAGATGTCTCCTTTTAATTCATTTAACGAATGCCCATAATGAGTTTCAAGGTTTTTTCACCGTTTTCTGGAATGAATGTTTCATTTCTTTCTTCTGGGCGTTCAGTATGATCGGTATCCGTACGACAACGTTTGAAATCTACAAATCATACTCCTAGTTTGATAGGAGTTCTCGATGGGGGAGAGTCCGCTTAACACCTCTCAAGTTTCGGCCTGAACGGTGTTGTTTCTCTATCGACATATATCTGAAAATATCTAAAATTTCTAGAAAAAATAAAGGTATCATTGATAATTTCAAGAGAAATAAGACTATAATTGTCAATTTCAGATAATTTTGATTTATTCACACTCAAGAATAGACTTGTTCCATTAGATAGTTTTAATTATGGGAAAAATTCCATTTCCAACTCCAATTCCAATTTCATTTATTTATAATGAACTACTCAATTCCTCAGATCATTCAACACTTTACTACATCGTCCAATGAAATCGCTCAATTTTTGATAACGGACCAATGTAAACAAACTGTATCTGAAAACACTCAACCTCATAGTGTTTTCACTTTTTGAAATTTGTTTTTATCAAATGCCTTATTTGCATAGGAATATTAATACGTCCGGATAGTGGCCATTGGTGGAAGTAGCGGTCGTCATGGTTACGATAAACAAGCGATAACTTCAACAGCACATTTGGCAGTTCTGTCAGTTTATTTTCGTATTTTACCATAAAGTAGATAAAAATGAAACGTTTTGGTAATTGTAATATTACTTCAATTCAGGAAAGTGTGAAGAAAAATGTTCCGCTTAATACAGTGAAGTCAAGATCCTACATTTGGAAACAATTCGAAGAATTCTGTGATGCCCGGAAATACCTTGTAAATGAAAAAACAAGTTTGTCAGAGCTCAATAATATTATGCTAGACTGGGCTTTCAATATGAAGAAAAGAGATGGATCAGACTACAAGGAAAGTGTCGTAAAAACCTTGTGGAATAATACTGCCAAACAGCTGCAGGAAAAATTATATTCCGAATGGACCGTTAGGTTTGATCCATTCACAGACGTGGCTTTTAAAACGGTGCGGGATGCACGAAATGCCAAGAGGCGTATTTTGCAAGTGGACCCTGAGAAAAGAAAAGTTAGTGCCAAGGCGCTGTCTTTGGAGCCACACAAAAAGATCAACTTATGTAAAGTAGATAATCCAGACGGTTTGAACAGAAAATTTTATTTTATTGCTGTGACATATTAACAATATGTATATTGTTCTATGTTTGGTATCTATAGTTGGACATTGGCATGCCTGAAATGTCCATTGTCACTTGTCATTATTAGATCTACAGACATAAGATACATGTGATTTCAGCTACTTGTGAATTCTAGATATTAATATAAAATTAATAAATAATCTGTGTTTAATTACAACATCACAATAAGAACGAGACATAAAACGATACATGGTGTCAGGTTATACGATTTTGGATCAAAACAGAATAATATTTTGGTCAAAACGTGAGTACCTAACCTTCATAAAATGGAAACACTAAGTGGAAGTTTTAAACCACCAAGAAGCCTAATATTTAATAAGAATATTCATAATAACTTCGAAATATTCTTGAGAAGTTTGGACATATACATGAGCGCAACAGGTCTAAATGGGAAAGACGAAAAAACGAAGATAGCAATATTCCTCAACCTAGCTGGTGAAGAAGCACAGATAAAATTTCAAACATTTGATCTGTCTGAACAAAAACGGCAGAAATATGAAGAGGTCGTCAATGCCTTCCAAGAATACTGCAGGCCCCTCAGGAATGAAACCTTCGATCGATACAAATTTTTCACTCGTATACAACAAGAAGCAGAAAGTTTTGACAATTTCATCACTGATATAAAAATTCTGGCGTCAACATGCAATTTTGGTAACCTGGAAAAATCGTTGCTAAGAGACAAAATTGTAAGTGGGATACTGGATCTATCCATACAAGAAAGGTTACTACAGCAATCGAGGCTAACATTGGAGAAAGCTGAAGAGATATGCAGAGGTTCAGAGATTAGTAAGAGACAGGTGAAGGAGTTGAAGAATCATAAAGAAGTGGACTTAATACAAAGGAAAACCAGAAGTGACAGACCAAAAAGTGCACAGGTTGGTAATAAATTTATAAATAATAATGTTAATAAAAATAATTATGACTGTTTGAAATGTGGTCGTAATCATGGACCTAAAAACTGTCCTGCTTTTGGAAAAATATGTCAATTTTGCTCGAAACCTAATCACTTCTCAATAGGTTGTAAATATAAGACAAACAGTAGGAAGTTCAACCAGCCTTCCAAATCAGGTTATACTCCTCAATTCAAGAAAAGAGTACATGAAGTAAATGATAGTTCTAATAATAATAATGATACTAGTGATGAAGATTCACCTTTTATTGATAGTATTGAGATATCTATTGATAATGTAGAAGAAAATAAGAATGGAAGTAAGGCTGTTTGGAGAGTCCCTGTATTAATTAATAGTCAAACTGTCAATTTTAAATTAGATACTGGTGCTGATTGCAATTGCATGTCTGTTAGTACTTATGAAAAACTAGGACTGAAAAGAAAAAATATTATTGATACAGGTGTTTCTATAATTACATATAGTAACGTAAAAGTAAAGTGCTTAGGTTATGCTGTTGTACAGTGCATTGTAAAAGGGGCTCGGTACAATGTCAAAATATATATAGTGGAAACAAATAATATTCCCATTCTCGGGTTAAATGCATGCATTAAAATGAATTTAATTAAACGAATAGAAACTTTGGAAAGTTTTAGTGATAAAGATAGTTTCATAAATAATAATTTAGAAATATTCGAGGGCACAGGCAAGATACCTTTTCAATATAAAATTAAGTTGAAACAAAAAGCTGAACCTCATGTTAGTGGTTGTAGAAGAATACCTGAGACTGTTAAAAATAAACTAAAAGGTACTCTAGATGACTTAGTGAAACGTGACATTATAATGAAAGTAGAAGAGCCAACAGAGTGGGTAAATAATATAGTGATAGTGGAGAAACCAAATGGTTCCTTGAGAATTTGCTTAGATCCGTTACATTTAAATAAAAATATAATTCCTGACCAGTTCCCAATTCCAACATTAGAAGACTTAGCAGTCAAATTGAAAGATAAATCAATATTTACAGTAATTGATTTAAAAGATGGATTTTATCAAATACCATTAGAGAAAGAAAGTATGAAGTATACATGTTTTTTGACACCTTTTGGTAAGTTTTGTTTTCGAAGACTTCCTTTTGGTCTCAAAGTAAGTCCTGAAGTATTTCAGAGAACAATAGAAAAGATATTTGGAGATCTTAATGTAGGTATATATATTGATGATCTAATAATAGGGGGCGCTACTGATGAAGAGCATGATTCAGTTTTGTTTGAAGTGATAAAACGTGCAAAAAAGTATGGTATTAAATTTAATATGAATAAAGTACAATTTAAAGTACATGAAGTGAAATATCTAGGACAAATATTCTCTTCTACGGGTATATCTCCTGATAGTAATTATATACAAGCTGTGTTAAATATACAAACACCAACTGATAAAAAACAACTTCTTCGCATAATTGGCATGCTCAATTACCTAACAAAGTATATTCCTAATTTATCTAAATTTTTATATCCTCTTAGAGAACTTATAAAGAAAAATATGTCCTTTGTTTGGAATGATAATCATCAAAAATTTTGAATGATATTAAGAAGTATATTACACAAATGCCACAGTTGCAAATATTTGATCCAAATCATCAGATAGTAGTACAGACTGATGCAAGTAAAAATGGACTTGGTGGGTGTCTACTTCAAAGAGGAAAACCAGTAGCTTTTTGTTCAAGAGCTATGACAGAGGCTGAAACACGTTATCCACAAATTGACAAGGAGTTATTGGCTATTTGTTTTTCTCTTGAAAGATTTCACAACTTTGTGTATGGAAGGAAAATATTAGTTAACACTGATCATAGACCGTTAGTGTCAATCTGTAAAAAAGATTACTATAAAGTGTCTGGTCGATTACAAAGACTTAAGTTGAGACTTTTGAAGTATAATTTTGATGTTGAGTATTTGCCAGGGAAGTATATGTACATTGCAGATTTGTTATCAAGAAGTTTTCTTAAAGAGAATACTGAAAATAAAAGTCAAGTAGATACTAATTTTATTGTTCATAGTGTGGATATAGAACTTTCTATTTCTGATGTCACACTGACAAGATTAAGGAATGCTACCCGAAATGATTCTACATTGAAACAAATTATCACATTCTGTAATAATGGTTGGCCACTTAAATCACAGCTTCCTATTAACTCGGAATTAATGACGTTTTTTAAGATACAAGATTCATTACATTCAAGAGGTGGTCTACTTTTCTTGGATCATAAACTAGTGGTGCCTAATTCTTTGAGATATGCAATGTTAGAAAAACTACATACTGCACATTTAGGTATTGAAAAAACTAAAAGAAGGGCAAGAAAAATTTTCTATTGGCCTAATATGTCTACAGACATACAAAAGTTTATTTCTAAGTGTTCTGTGTGTCTAAAATATTCCCGTAACAATGTTAAAGAACCTATGATACCTCATGATAGACCTAATTTACCTTTTATTAAAATTGCTTCTGATATTTTCACATATGGAGGGTCTGATTATTTGGTTGTGGTAGACTATTTCAGCAACTGGATTGAAATGAATCCCTTGAAATATAAGACTGCACTTGAAGTTATTAAACATTTTAAACGAATTTTCTCAACTTTCGGAATTCCTAAAGAAGTTATTGCAGATAATGTTCCCTACAATAGCTTAGAATTAAAAAATTTTCAAAACAATGGGATTTTACTTTGATAACGTCTAGTCCACGGTATCCAAAATCAAACGGATTAGCAGAGCGTGCAGTTGGTATTTGTAAGGATATGTTGAAGAAGTGCTCTGAAAGTGACACTGATATTCATTTAGCTCTCTTAGATTACAGGACAACTCCTTTGTCAGGTTTAAATTTATCTCCAACTGAGTTATTAAACAACAGATTATTGCGTACAACCTTGCCTGTGACATCGAATATATTGTCTGAAAATTCTAAAGTTGACAAGAAAATTAATTTTAATCATAGAAAAAGAAATTGTGAAAATTACAATAAAAGTGCTAAAACCAGAAGTGAGTTTGAGATAGGTGACAGCATTATTTTCAAAAGAGAACAATCTAGTCAATATGTATATTGTTCTATGTTTGGTATCTATAGTTGGACATTGGCATGCCTGAAATGTCCATTGTCACTTGTCATTATTAGATCTACAGACAGATACAGATTTCAGGGTTCATCATATAAAATTAATCTAATCTGCATTTCAATTCGAAATTGAAAACGATGGTAATCCCACGGGCCGAATTGCCTACAATCCGATATTTTCTAAAACAAGACAAGGTGGTGCCCAAAAATGTGTGGAAACGAAATGGCTGACTCCCAATATTGAAGAAGATATTTGCCCGGTGAGGTTATATAAGCTACTTGTAACCAAAAGAACTGCAAACATAACCACTGAAAGACTATTCCTTACTCCACATAAGAATTGGAAATATGGTTCATGGTTCAAAAACTCCCCAGTCGGTCCCAATACGATAGCTAAATGGACAAAAGAATCGACAGAACTCATTGGCATCAACACAACTAAGTCGAAGATAACCAACCACTCGCATCGAGCTACTGCTGAGGAACATCGAGGAACAGCTGATAAAGGCCATTTTTCTGCAGCGTCAGTGAAACCGTATCTCCAACTGGACCAACAACATCACAAAAAAATAATCACAGCCATAAGGAATAAAAGAAATGTCCTTCAAGAAACAACATCAGTATCTACTTCATCATTTGAAAATAATGCTCGTAATGTGTATAATAATTGTAATATCAATAATTATTATTTTGAGAATAGAGATGAATAATTTGTTGTTATGCTTCTATCTGGTTATTTTTGAATAAAAAACTATATGTTATTTCGTTTGATTTATATTGTTGAATGATCTTTCCAAATACCACACGAGATTCGAATTTTTTTTGAGAACACTCTGTCGTTTTTTGAAAATCATACAAATTTCACTCAACAAAGTGATCCCAAAATACCACTCACCTTCGGTTTGTTGTATTTCAAGGATAACTTTGTTTCGTGAAAGTTATTCGCATAATTCCCAAAAAAACCAGAGTGTTCTCAAAAAATTCTCACCTCTAGTGGTATTACCCTTGAAAATCTTTGAATGCAGTTGTAATTTTCTGTGTCGATTTCGTGGAAAGAGATAACACTTTATGCCCATATTTGAGGTTTGTTTTTAAAATATCAACCGATTTCAAAGTAGCACCTGCATTTATTCCGTTGTAGCATGTCACACAGAAGTTTGTAACCAAGAATTGTTCAAACTATTGTTATTCGAATATTAATGCCGGACCAGGGGTCAGGTTGTACACAAATCTGTAAACTCATGTGTCTTATTCAATTTAATTTTTCAATTATGTTTATTGTAGTTTTTTGATGTTATGGTAAAAATGAAAAATTCTCTCTAGTTCATCAAAGAGTTTTCTAGAATAAATTAAGTTATCAATGACACTTTCAAGAAGTGTCAGACTATAATTATCAATTATAGATATTTTTGATTTATTTACACTTTCAAGAATAGACTTGTTCAATTGAATACATTTGTTTAAATGTATCGTTTTCAAAAAATTACAAATAGCCTCAATTTAACCAATTTAACTTTATAAATAATAAACCAAACGTCATGAAATTCCGACAGCAGCCTTTTGAAGGTTGGCACTTACGAAGAATTATACTGATATTTAAATACATAGTGGTGCCATTCGTTAGTTAGGCTCGGAACTCATTGACCCATGTAGTATTCAGGTCAAACAGAGACCTTTTACTATTTTTGTATAATATTCAATTTAATAATAATATGTAAACAGCAAACCGAAGTTGCAAACTCTGACCTTGAAGTGCTAGAGCGATTCACGGATATCGAAGAAAAAATTGAGTTTTGAGTCAAATATTTGGCCAAATTTAATTTGAATTTCTAATTTGCTATTTATCGGTCACTGAACATAGTAGGATCAAATTCACATTTGGTGGTATTATCAAGCACCTTAAGCTACCAGTAAGAGTATAATTGGGATGAACACACACCTCAGTGCCAAATTTGCTTTTCTAGTAATTTATACATAGGATTAAATTCATATCTGACGGACTTGGAGCAATCAGGAATTGCACTAACGGCGTGCACAAACACCTCAAGGAAGATAAAGAGGAAGCGAAAAAAGTGTCAAATTTGCGATGTTGATAACTATACATAAGAGCAGATTCAAATTTGGGGGTATTATTGAAGACTTAAAGCCATCAGGAAATACACATGTGGCATGTACTTAAATCTGAAGCGGGCCGAAGAGGGCATCAATATCTGGCTCAAAATTAAATTTTTTGCAATGATCTGCGCGCAATCTCTCGAGCGCTCTCGAGGACTCTAAAGTCATAGTTTGCTATCTCGGTTTGCTGTTTTATACTAGTCAGTTGAATAGTTCATAGACTACCTATAGATAGGCAACTCTGGCATGAATTTTGGTCCCGGCTTCGAGAGCTCAACTTACAGCGCCATCTTTAGTCATTGCCTAGTTGATTACAGATTCCATTCGCACAACGTTCCGTCTCGTGGCACCCTCTAGTGCATATCGTAGGATTCCCCGCAAGCGCAGGTTGAATCCCATATTTTTATTGGATTTGGAAACAAACACATTTGAAATGACAATAATTCTTTTAATCTGCTGAAGATTGTCACAATTTCAATAAAAAATTATCATTTGATCAGAAAATTGTGACAATTTGCAGCAGATTAAAAGAATTATGGTCATTTCAAATATATCTGCCCTTCAAATTAAAGAACATACTAATCTTTAGAGGATGAAAGGAAATAAACAAAAAAGAAACTTCAGAAATATATATATAATGCAGCAAATAATCAATTTACAAAAATTTCAATATCGATGGAAAGAATAAACGAACCAACAATAATTATGCAACAATTACTCATCAAGTTATGAAAATACATTAAAAGAATAAATTAGAATGTTAGTGACAAATATATCAATTTGAGCATGAAATGCATTAGATTTATACTTTTATGACAGAAACAATTTCTAAAAGTCTATTTTCTTTTAGATACTTTTTGGGATGCCATCTTCATTATTGGATCATAAGATCTTATTGTTTTTTTTCCTGATAAAATTTTATTAATAGTTCTGTCATAAAAGTACATAATTAATTTCATGGCAAAATCAATAAACTTATTAACTGAAATTCCATGAATTTGGCGTTTCAACGGTAAACCTCACATATCCGTTGAAGTATTCTAGGAATCTTCTGATAAACGATTTTTATGAAACCAACTATTAGTGGAATACCCAAAACTATAATCAATGACCATGAGCAGTTCACTTATATATAAATACCTTGTTGCCTCAAAGTTTCTTCAGGAGTTCTGGAAGGTAGAAAAAATATGTCATCATTATGAGGGCGGCTCACATAATCTGAAAGATTATTGAAATTACAAAAATGATAATCATTGGGAGTAAAATGAATTACTTGGCAAATGAAGTGTTGGTAGAGCAAATCTTTTTAGCTTTCCATGTGGGTCTATACAATCCATATGAAAATGCTTTATGCAAATAACGTTTTTGGATGAATGAAGACATGGATTTCCGATTCTTTCCATCCAAACATTTCTAACACCCTCAACTTGTGTAATGAAAAACCTAGAAAAAACAGTGTTATAAACTGTCCCAAATTTTTACTAATCAGAAATTACTACTCGAATATGAAATTGCTACAGAAAATATTAATTCACAGTACATTTTTAGTGAGTTATAAGTTAATCCAAAACCCCTACTTATATGAATGCAACACATACCTTTTGACATTACTATCACGGTAGCAATTAGGAACACAGCAAGAATAAACCATTTCAATTAAATTAAATTGAATAAGTTGAAAATGAATACCTCTCTAGCTGAATAACACTGCTTTTTGAATTAAAAAGAAGTAGTCTATGTATGGAATAAACCTAGAACACGACATAGGAAAAAAAAGGCGTTGATATAGATAACATGAAAGTTCATGGTCGTCAAAGAATAGTCCATCAAGACCGAGATTCGATAAAATCCATTTTTACCGATCACTAGGTACTGAGAATTCCTAATTTACCGATCCGCTTTGGAAATGACCTAAGATGTCTCTGCCGCTCGTCGAAGAAAAACGTGACCACTTTTCTAGTAGGCGAGTTCCCACCCCCTGGAATAGTTATCAACGTTTCAATTCATCGCATTGGGCTGATACTCTTCACATTCAACATATCTCTGAAACATGAGGTTCATTTATTGATAATGCGTGGAATCATTAGATGAATCCTTTATTAATCTTCTAAGTGAAAGAAATTTTCGGTCAACTCAGCATTCATACCAGAAGAAGTAAAATCAGCAAGTAATAGAGTCCTAGACTTCATTTCTTTAAATTTCAAATCATTATTTTCAGTCCAAATATTGTAGCATTCACATTTTGATTTGTCCAATATTAAAGTTAATTCTTTTAGTGGAACCTCGAACTATTATTTTGCACAAATATTAAGAAATCTTGGATTATAGAGTTGAAAATAGTTCCTGACGATTGCGTTGGACTTCTAATGAAGAATGTATATGTTTAGTAGGAGCAGCCGAACGGTCAGCCCTACCGTTAATTACCATAATCCATCCAACAATTCCGTAGCTGTATCTGAACTAATCAAAAAACTCGATCTGTTTTTCGAGTTGGTGATATCCTGTTTATTTAAATATGTATTCCTAAGGTCTACTTCGACGTGAGTGTACCAAAATGGATCGATTCAATTCTTTCATTCAATTATCATACAGAGGAGTTCTATGCTATTCCCTCATAGCAGTTCGAAACTCTTTTCTCTAAAGAACTTACATTGAGAACACCCTCACAATTGGAGACTAATTCTACTGACTGCAGTAGCCTGAAAATTCCAAATCAGAAACGCTGATTCACACATACTCTGGAAAGCGGTGATTGAGCCTTTCAGATTGAATTGAAACCGAATGCAGAAACTGGAAATTCCCGATTCCAACATATATTTCTCGCCTTCTCGAATTCAAATAGAGGTGATTTTCCTCTACTAAATTGGGGGAGAAAAGTCCTGACACTCAAGAAATTGGTCTAGACACGTACTAACCCTTTCATTATGCACATTTGATGTACGTTGAACTGGAGATTTGTCGGAATATGACAGCGAGAACTGTCGTATACTGATATTTTGTTTATAAAATACCCTAGTTTATGAAGTGCCAGCAATTTTTATAGTCATAAAGGGGGATTCCACTTGACCTTTCTTTCAAATGAGATTGATGTACAACGTACGACGTTGAGGCCAATTAGCTCATACCGTCATTGAAATAAAGCAGAATATAAGTAAGGTGTGGGTTGTGAAAAAATAGGCCAATTTTAGATTTTATATATTTTAATTTTCCTAAGAACGAGAATGATTTTGCAGAAATTAATCTTATCCTTTAGTCTTATCATACGATACTAGTGCGGTAAAATATACTTATCGGGTCGCATCCTTCAGCCCACGTTTTCATGAATACCCAGATTCAATTCTTCATTCACATCCCTTTTGTGATTCTACGTCCTTATATTACACTTTTCACAGGTAATTTTGCTTCCACCCCTTTGTTGCGCCCGTATATGAATGCAGAAATGGTAGTAGATAGAATGAATTGATGACTCATTTATTTTGTGAAAATCCATCTTGAATATTAAAAGAAAACAATTATTTTTGTCTAATTTTCACTTTATTAATAATAAAGTGAAAATCAGACAAAAATAATTGTTTTCTCTTAATATGGTAGTGGATGCTGAACACTTTATCATAAAATATTTTTTTGTTCGGCACAACACGTCAAGGACGCCGAATGATCCCATTTCTTTTTCTCTGAACTATATTTCGAACTCTTTTCATTCATGACGATACAGTTGCTCAACGTATAATAGAAATGTGAATGGCTGTCACACTATCCCTTAATTTTAACGCCCGTGAAACTGACAACATTGGAATGAATATCGATATTCGTCAACCCTGTATTTGTGCATCCTCTAATTTTTTTCAAATGTGTGTTCTTGACATTTTTATCCATCTGATTTGTTAGGTCAGACTTGATGAATGCTGTAATGATATTGATGTGTCTTTTTGAATTCGTCAAACCATATAGTGGTCAACTTTAGCCGTATTGAAGTTACGCAGAAGAATCAATTTTTGAAAAACTCCTGGTTGATATCTAGTAAAATTAATTAATGCCACTTACGTTCTTTCAATATCACGAAAATTACCAATCTTCGGTCCACATTTACTTCAGCGCTTATAAAATTATTTCGTTCAGAGTAACATTAGAAACGAAGTATATTAGAAAATCAATATATTGTAGATTAAAATTTGATATTCGTTGGTCTCGGATTTTTGGCACGAATGAATCTATATATATCTATTTATTTGTCATGATATAGTGATTAAGAATATTTCAAGGTTTAGTATAAAATTTTGTGACAATCAGATGTTAACTCAATTTGAACGAAATAAACAGAAAAGAAAGAGAAGTGAACCAGAGACCTAAAGAATTACCACAGACAAGAGGTGTCAAGGAAAAAAGTAGCATGCATTAGTACCACGCGGCAGAGGACTATTGAATATGAAAATAAGTCCTATGGAAATATGTCCGATGCTGCTTCCTTTAAGAAATACAGTGTTTTATGTTTATTTTTTCTACTTGTATTTTTTTATAACTCGGGGCTAGAAGAATTAATTGAACACAATGTGGCATGCAGGGGTTTTAAATGATGCAGAATCCAAATATCCTCTTTCTTTAGATTCCTAATAAATGGTGCTCATAGTGGATTCCTATATTCAAATCAACCATTACTTTTTTGCTTTACACTGTATGTCATTCTGGACTAGATAAAAGCTACTCCTCTATTCTATTTCCTTCAAAAAGGTGAAACTTGTTGACGTCACTAGGACCAACGGTTTCCGGTAAAATTGCATCGAAAAATTATGATGCACGCGAATTATCCAGAAGGACTAAGAACTCCAATAATGAAATTTCAATAACAACAGTAAAAGACTGATTGATTAACAAATAAATATTAAACATGATCGAAGATGGCCGGCGACGAATTGGCAATCCGAGAGTTGAATCTTTTAACGAAAAATAAGTTAATAGAGATTATTTTAACAAAGAAAGTACCTAATGATGTCAAAGTTAGTGAGTCTGTCAGAAAAATCATTGAATTCGGATTAATGGATGATACAATAATTGAACATGATATCACGACACTCAAGCAGGAAGATATAACCTCCAAATTGGTATGTGTTGAAAAGGAACTGCATTGTGCAAATTTAGAAAACGAATATCAAAAACGATTTATTGCTGAGATGGAGAGGTCGCTCTGCAATCAACAGGTGACGATTTCATCCCAGGAATTTTTAATTAAAATGTTGAAACCAAATGAAAATCATATAAACAAGAATTGCGATGTTGCCGCTCATTCCGGCAGAACACAAAGTCAAAATAAGGGGCATGTACCTGTGAAAGAAGTAGTGGAATCGACACAGAAGATATCAGGAAAAGTAAATACAGATGGCAACAGGTGGAACGACATGGTTCAGAAGGAGAGTGATAAGCAACCAGATAACATATCGAATAAACATAAACAAGGTATTCACGATGAAAAGAATGAAGAAAATTCGAATTCGACTACAGGGAATGAATGGAAAGTTGTAACTGGAAAACGATATACTAAAAAATTTAGAAAGCACTGACGTGAGGTCAGATTGCTTTGGCGCTCTTGTTAACCTACTTGCGAGTAAATATTCAAACCTTAACAAATCTATGAGCTCTCTGATCGAGTGCTTTTCTGAGTTTTGACAACGCCATCAAATTCTTTCTCTATGATGAAAAATTTTTTGATTAATATTACGTCTGTGCTTTTCTGAATTTTGACAACGTCATCGACATCGAATTCTACCTCTATGAATTCTATGAAAATTTTGATTGATATTACGCCAACTGACACTGATATCTAGGTCCGCAAGTTGTCAAACGAATATCGATCTGTGATGGCAAATCTTTCAATGACAAAGCTCGGACTTCATGACATTTCTATTTTTCTCTTGAGTAAATGAAAAAAATGATCATATCTTCAGAAGGGGGAAAGCTACGACGATGAAATTTGAGGATGAGTAAGATATCGGTAACCTCAATTAATATACGGATTTTTATCTGAATCTAAAGAAAGTCTTAGGAGATATTGAGTATTCAACATTTTTTTTTGGGGAATTTTTTAAAAATTTTCTAGCGTGACGATTTCTGCGAAATTTTGCAAGCCGTTTCGTTTCAGCGTCCCTCAATAACATTCCAAGTATCAACTTGATCGGATGGATATTCTAGTAGTTATTGAGGAAACAAAATTTCAGATGCTCATAACTACTGAACCATCCGACGGATTTGGCCCAATAACGAACTTGACCGAGATATTTGGACAATTAACCTATTCTGAAAATATGAAAACTCTAGCTGATTCCTTTTGGATGCTAGAGAGGATACGGCCGGCCGGACAGACTCAACTTTCGCCACGAATTCTTCAACAGGGAGTCGAACCCAATCGATTGAGACCATTTTCGGGTCGATATTCCAAAATTACAGACATTCGGGCAAAATGATAGGCACTCTGTTCGGGTGAACAAGAGCGCCAAAAAGAGACAGTTTTGCCCCCAAACAAGATAACATTATGGGAGCTCCACGAAAACGGTGGATTTATCTTGGGAGAATTGCTGGCAATACAACAGAAGAGGCTATTTTGACGTATCTTAATGAATTGAAAATCTCAGGAAATATTACTGTTAAGAAATTGAATACGTTTGGATCAAATTCCGCCTTCAGCATAGGCGCCCCAAACGATGAAATTTATAATCTGTTGAACGATAAAGATTTCGGGCCCACTGGAGCAGTGATAAGACCTTTCAATTTTAATATTTTTTTTCGAAAGGGGGGAAGAAGTAAGTGAAGAATCGCAAACTGTCAGAATGTTTGAGATGCTTCATGTAAATGTTCAGTCTTCGTATTTGGATCATGACGTTGTTTTGTTCAGTGAACACTGGATGTGTAAGAGGGAGATTGATCTTGTAAAACTACATGATTATAAAATTCTTTCAATGTATTCCCGTAGGTATTATGGTCATGGTGGTGTGGCAGCTGCTGTAAAAAATTGTCATGTTGGCCAATTTGTAGCTAGAAATGACATTAACCAAAAATCATTGGAAATGGAAATGGAAGTTTGTGCGATCCAATCAAAGAAATTTGAAACCATAATTATAGCTCTCTATCGTCATCGTCATGGTAAAATTAATGTTTTTCTTGATGTTATGGCGGGCATTTTGGAATTGGTGAATGTTCGTGACTGTCGTGTTTTCGTCTTGGGAGACTTCAATGTTGATTTTCTCGTTAGTGGCAATGACAGATCGACGATCACTAATCTTTTTTCATCATATGGGTTACGCAATATCGTGTCGTTCCCTACGAGAGGTGTTGCATGTCTGGATAATATGTATATTTACGAATGTTGATGAATGTAAGGATTGTGTGATTGATTTGGGTTACTCGGATCACCTTGGTACAGCGACTAAATTTGTTTTGGACTCAGAGACGAAAAAAACCTTTAAGTTGACCGTCTGTAGGCCCCTCACTGGGGTTGGTTTCGTTCTCTCAGATTTCTGAAAAGAAATATATGTTGGGATTTTGTAGAGGTCAGTGACATTGGTACGGATGCTAAATTTGAAATGTTCACAACTTATATAAAAAATTGTACGAATTTAGCTTTTCCAGAGAAGACCTATAAGCATGCGCCTGACACCTTGCCTGTACCTTGGTTCACTGATGATTTGAGGAAAATGCGTGAAAGGTTGAATTTTTATGGTGACCTGGTAAAAATTGAAAATTATTCAATTTTCCTAAAACATGTGAATTATTTCTTCGGGAGTGAGTTCAACCCAGCGCTTTCGCCATTTAACACATACTGCTGTAATATTAGATGCAAAGATTTCAGTTACTGATCTGGTCTTCTGGCATCCTCTCGTTGTACCACATGGAGATAACTCATATTTCAGCACTGCATGTCGTGCTTGTCCGTACTATCAATCCATGAATACGTTCTATTGATTTCATGACTACTGAATATGTAACTGAGTTTTTGATTACTTAGGTATTTAAACTTATTTCAATTCGAATTTAATTCAAAACTATGAATATAAGATGAAAACCTTGAACTTAATTTTTTTTTATTCGAAATTTTAATACGCCCATAAAATGGAATTCAACTTCTTGATACAACCAAAATAACCTTCTTTTAGCCAGATTCTCTTCATAAACTGACCTTTAGGGGTGTGAAATTCTGTAGGAATTTTTTTTTCCGCAAAATAACAATAGACAAAGAATATGGAATTCACAACATCAAAAAACAAAGGTTAATTTCTTTCTCTATTTCCGCTGGATGAAACGATCTGGTTGAAATCAAAAGCGCTTGAAATTTTATATCTTGAAAGATGACCTTGCTTGCATATTGAAATTTTCATGACGAGGAAACTGAAATGTTAGGATAAACCAGATATTTTTCATCTCCATGCTTTTCTCACTGGGACATAATTCATTAATATCTCATCAACTACGCCCCAGCATCTTATCAGAGTAGAATATGCCACCCCAGAAATACGCAGTTTTAATCAACGCTTCAAGAATAAAGGGACATGATCTGGAAACTGTTAACAGCAGATGTTCTGCCATCTTCTCACAACCTCGTCCTTCCGAGTTTGAAAGTCAGGCACTTACTCCCATTGAATCCTCGTTAGGCAAGAAATGCTCCTGATATACAAGGTTTCTATAAAAAGTCGGTTACCGTTTGTTCTGTAAAAGGTATCGAAAAATGGTGATTTTTGCTTTCTGTGGACTATTGTAAATATTATTATCAATAACAAACGCACTGAAGTCACTCAAGTCCATATCGGAAGTGTTTTCTAAATCGATGGACAAAATACCTTAAGGAATGTGAACATGAATAGTATACCAGATAAAATTGTAAAATATATTCTATATTCAAAACGTCCAGAGACCTCAAAGACCGTATAACAGACGGTAAAAGTGAGTATTCAAGCTAGTACAAGATATGCTACAACACGTTATGGATAAAGGACATAACATGAAATTTAAAACAGAAGACGTCCCATATTTGACAAGTGTTATAAAAAAGCAAGACCTGCACAGGAGATTATCATAATTTCACAAAACCGTTTAAACATGAACAGAAATTTTGATATCAGTTACAGCAATATCATCTATGCATATCTCATAATGAATGTATACCTATTAATTGTATGTATGATGCCAGATGAAGACATCAATAACCTCAGGATTTTTTTTAAACTATAAACGGACAGAGTGATCGATATTAATGCACTTTTTTCCTACCATTACACACAATTCATTCAAATTATTTTTGAACCATTTATCCCAACTAATTTTAATCATATTCATAGATAAAATGTTTATTCCACTCTGGATATTAAATCGACAACTAGTACAATAGTACCTACTAATAGAATAGTATGGTATCGTTTAGCCTGAATGTCAGTAATTTTCACATATTGAGTCGAAAATGGTTTCAATCGATTGGGTTTGAGTTCCTGATGAAGAATCCACGGTCAAACATGAACCTGTCCGTCCTGCCGGCCATCTCGATCTCTATCTTCCGGAGAGATGAACCTGAGTTTTCATATTTCGAATAGGTTAACTGTACAATTAACTCCATCTAGTTCGATATTGGGCCAAATCCGTCGAATGGTTCACGAGCTATGAGCATCTGAAATTCGGTTTCGTCAATAACTCCTAGGATATCCATAGGATTAAGTTGTTACTTGTAAGATAATTCAATGATGTTGAAACACACAGGTTCGCCAAATTTCGTGGGAATCAACAAACTAAAATATTTTCAAAACATTCCTGAAAATTCTTTTCATTCCTTTTTCATTGTCATGTAGAGGTTTCAAAAGATTCGATTTCGAAGAATCAAATCATGGCGTTTGTGTTTTTTGGATTTGAATATATATGGAATTTCAAAGGACATCTGTTTGCCCGTCCGAAAGTCTGATTATGTTGCCATATTCAGTGTAATTCAAGTGGTTATATAGTTGTACAGATCTGTTTGCAACAGGATTGTGATTCTGGCGATCCCTTTTGAAAATTACCTCAAAATATTTAACTACAGGGTCCGGCAGAAAAAGTTCCCTATAAGGGACACTAATAAAAATAGAACCCAATAGGGTAAGAGATTTTTATTTATACGCACGATGTTCACTAGACTACGCCATGGCGTACACTAAAACCGACACGTAGGAGGCTACTCAAGGAGGAGCTCCCTTCCACTCTGCTCCTTCTGCTTTCCGCATCACGTTACTTTGAAATCGGGGAGTCTTTCTGCGATTATAATATCACAATGTCAATAAATAAATTTTTGTGACATATAAAGAAGGAGAGTTAGAAATCAAGTTTCAGTACAGCTGCGTTGATACGAGCTGAATATCTTCTGGCTAAATGACAACTTCAGATCACAAGCTAGCATTTAAAGAGTGTTGATTTCCTAATATCTCTATCTATACAATTAAAGCTGTCCTGATGAAGCGGTTGATAGGCCTCGAATGCTTAACATGACACAATGAATGGTACAGGGAACCAAGATCTTATTTTACTCTGAAATTCTCCTTAGTATTTATTTTTACTGTCGCCAGTCAGGGATGCCTTCCTCTATACTTTACTCATCAAAATATATTCATTTCATATAATATCAAAGATTTTTGAGAACTTTTCTCCTAGTACTTTAATGGTGTACACTTGTTTCGGTCCTCATCAGTACGGAGCGAAAGAATCAGGATGGAAGACACTAAATTATATAATATAAAATATTAAACGATCAGGCCTTCAGTTGTACCTCTGGAATTCAGGGTCTTCTGGTTGAACTGGCTTCTGTTTGTTGTTTACGTTGGCTTGATCTTTTTAATGTTTATGTAATATAACCGAGTATCTTCCATCCTGGCAATTTCGCACCGCACTGATGGGGGCTAATAACCCGAAACACGTGTCTGCGGTAAGAGTACTGAGGGAAAAGCTTTCTTCTTGATGTTATTCATATGGTCCTTTCATGAATCTGACTACTATTAAATTCATATATATTTATTAACTTTTGGTCTACAATTTTGTGATAGCAGACATTGATTCATGAATGAAATCCTCGGAGCTTTCAACAAAAGTATAATTCTCTGATAAACTAAATTATCCACAATTTTTTCGTGAACTTTTGTCGAGCCTATTTCGGTGCACACCTGCAGAAAATTCAGTGTTAACTAAGCCTGATTTTAAACCTTGTATCAACTTCAAATGGCCCAGACTCGGAAAATGAAAGGAGTGCCTCTTCCGACGAAAATATTTGTATACAATTTATACATCAAACGATTGCTGATCAGAGGACCACTCCACTTCTTTTTGAACATTTTCTCATCAATACATATGGAAACCGTTGTAATGATCATTTTATGATATCTCGTTTCCATCATTCGCTGGATGTCTGAAACTTTTTTAGTGCACTTTGTACATATAAAGGTTGATTCCATTAGAAGAGCTCGATTTTTTTCTCTTTTCAGGGTTAACTCGACTTTGAAAAGTGCTCCTTCATGGCAATTAATCATCGCTCTTCATATTTCGGTCATCGTTCCTAATTACCAAAATGGAGTCTTTCATATCCTTATTGTTTCCAGTTCCGTAGGTTCCCTTTGCTCTTTTCAACTTTAGTAGACTACATTACGAAGTGAATTATCTGGACAGTTGATGCAGAAAATTCGCACTTATTAGCATGATGTTCGATTCAATTTCATTATTTACTGATTATTCCTGAGACTTTGAACATTGTTTTAGATGGAGGTAAGCAACTAAATCCGGCTATTCTAGTGCATACAGTACAAAAAAAAGTTAATTCGAAATTGAAAATGTGGAAGACCACTGACGTGAGTTCAGAAGCTTTTACTCGTTTGTTCTGAAATGTATTCATGGGTTCTGGAAACACTATGCCAGACCGGCCTCAGTTCGATTTTGGGCATATTAGTAAGGAGGCTATTAAAACTGCCTTGAGTGGAATTGCATCCCAATCGGTTGGATGTGATGAAGTGAGGATAAAATTGCTCAGACCTATTATCAACGAGATACTCCCTATTCTGGCCCATATTTTCAAATTTTCTCTGCAAAGTTGCAATTTTCCGACAGTCTGGAAGTGTGCTTGAGTAGTTCCCCTCACGAAAAAAGAGGACGGTGACCTGCCTCAGGATTTCAGACCAATATCGATACTACCAACATTGTCGAAGGTCTTCGAGAGGCTCCTTTACTCTCAGATCTTGAACTACTTGAATGACCATTCCCTTCATAATAGATTTCAATCAGGGTTCCGCCGGGGATACCGCACTGCAACTGCGCTCACTAAAATCACAGACGACGTAAGCCAGGCAATGGATAATAAAATGCTAACCATTTTGGTACTTTTGGACTTTAGCAAAGCTCGATTGACTTCGATATTCTTTTGAGTAAATTGCGCTTGATGGGATTTTCTGACCGTTCCCTTGCTTTTTTCAATTCATATATCCGGGGACGTAAAATATCGGTGAGTTTGGGTGACAACTCCTCTGAATGGGTGGAGACGGTTGCTGGAGTTCCGCAGGGGAGCGTTCTGGGTCCGCTTCTGTTCTCACTTTATATATCTTCGTTGGCTGATCTTGTCCATTGTAGTTTTCACCTTTATGCGAATTATTCACAGATCTACGTTCGGATCCGCGTTGAGGAGTTCGCACAGGCTGTCCAACTTTTGAATAGAGATCTTTCGGCAGTTGCCGATGCGGCTTCGCGCATGGGTCTTGCTATGAACACTGCAAAAACGCAAGCAATTTTCATTGGTGCGAAGAGATACTTGAACATTGTGGATAGACACGCTCATCGAGTAGTTCTCTGCGGTGAGAAGGTTCCCTACTCTTCGGAGGTGAGGAGTCTGGGTTTAATAATCGATGAGACGCTGTCCTGGAACCCCCAAATTGCCATCACGAGTAAGAAGTTCTACCAATGCCTTCATCAGCTTCGGGTTTTGAAGAACTCTCTGCCATTCCAGACGAGGAGGACCCTGTTTTTTGCGCTCTTACTCCCGATTTTGGATTATGCGGATATTGCCTTTATGGGTCTCACAGCAAGCCAGTTAGGTAGACTTGATCGCCTGCAGAATGCAGGTATCAAGTTCGTTTACAATTTGAGGAAATACGATCACGTCAGCCAGTTCAGACACGCTCTTAACCTTCTGTCTATCCGGCAACGTCGTATTTGGCATATGATGCTCATGGGCCTTAAGGTCTTGAACCGTCACGAGCCAGCTTATCTGTACTGTGGTGTCAGACCACTGGGGAGTGAGAATCATCAGACTAGATCACTCGAGGATCAAATTTTAAGAATACTAGCTCACTCAACTAACTATGTCAATAACAGTTTTTCGGTGTGATTTCCACAACTCTGCAATCGCATACCTGTGGAGATAACTCGAAGGCCAGCTTTCTCATCGTTCAAAGTGAGCTTGAAGAAATACCTGAAATACACAAACACGATCAGTTGAAGAACATTTTTCTCTTTATGTGTTATGTCGTGGATATCTTCTCCTTTTTCCTTCCTAATCCATTTCCATCCATAGCAGGAGTTATTAAATTTTATATTATATTTTTTAAAATTATTTCAATAACTTTTTCATGTAAAATAATTGTTATTCTTGAGCTACGATTGAAGGTTGGCAGGAAGACATCGCTCCGCGATATGCCCACCCATTGCATATTGTATGAATTCGATTGTAAAACATCAGCAGCAATAAAAAGTTAAAATAATAACTATACGGTATGAGAAATGATGAAGATAATACCTATATCTTGAATCCAAAATAATCACTGGCAGATTTCCTGAAGATTTGTTGGAAACCCAAAGTTTCTTCTCTAGAGACAGGTGTTTTATATTAAAAATCATATAGGAACGGTTATCTTTCTTCCAGTGCACTATTTTTTCTGAAAACATGATTTTTTCAAGTCCAAATCACTTGCTTTCGGATGTTCTTGAGAATAAAAAGTTAAATGAAACACTTCAGCAAAATTTTAGACTGACATTATCGATAACTCGTCGAATACGGTTTAGAAATGTCCAGAAATTCTATCAAAAAATTGATTGCTCAATGGTGAATTCCATGAATATTCACAAACTCTAATTCATCATCTCTCGATTTGTGTCATTTATTATTCTTAGAAGTGGAAAGACGAATATCCAATCTTAACTCTCCTCTATGAACTTCTGTGACTCCATCCCTTGAAAATGATTGCTCTATTTTCTCGATAATTCAAACAACAAGAATGAAAATTAAGAATATGCAAAAAATCAATACTTCTATACATAGACAAATTTTCATCGGAATCTCACGAATACTCTTACCTTATGAGCAATCGAATATTTAAAAAATTTTTGAACCTGCGGATTTCAACAAGATATGTCAAATTTTTCTTATGGTTATTCAAATGATTTTGCACTTTTCAATCGATTGTATAGATAATATAGATAATAGGTTTTAGGAACCCTAATTACATAACTCATAATGGCTGAGATATTCCATGGAATTGGCCCAGTAATGAACATTACCGACAGACAGTTAACTTTTTCTGAAAATATGGAAAATATAGTTCATCTCCTTCGAATTACAGCAATTAAAGAGTCGATTGGACATACTGAATTTGATTAAGGACTCTTCTCCGAATATTATTGACATTGAGGCAAAAAGAAAGCACGCTCTTCCATTAGTTTACTAGAAATGTCAGCTGAGTGACTAAATAAATAGGAATACAGTTTATTTTGAATGTTCTAATAGTACGTACGGGTAATCTAGGTACATACAGATTAGGCCCAACAAGTAAGGACAATCGATTAAGGATTATATTTAGCAGAAATATTACACCTAAATATGTACGATGACGTTCTAGAGTCTAGAGAATTAACCTGAAACCTTCTCAGGAAATTTTCGTGAGGTATACCACGCAATGTATTCGAGTGAGAGCACTCTCTTCACATTTCAGCTGGACATGTTCACCTACTTACTTCAATCAGCCCACCTCAGCTTTAATTTTGTCATGATAATAATTTATTGGTCCCCATTGGCAGATACACATTTGTATGGCACAAGTCGAACAAAACAAAAAAATGAACAATAAAAATCTATAGTTTATCAATACATCACATAGATAATCATCTACTGAGTAATAACATTTTCTTAATAAAAGGTTTTCAACAGCTTTCTTGAAAGAATTACAATTCAGAGACTGATTGACACGTGGCAAGTTTTTGTACAACTTAATACACTGATACGTAGAAGACTTCTCAAACTTTCACATATATGACATCTCAATATGTATGTAGAGGACAATAGAATGGTTTACAGGCAGATCGTTAATAAAAATCTGGAATAGAGGTCCAAGAACGGACCCTAGTGGTACATTCAGATTTGATTCGTGCTCGTTTGATACAAAATATTGAACTTTCACACACATGACTCTACCTTCCAGATAGCTGCGGACTCGGTCCAAGAAACCCCAGATTGTAGCACTTGTCAAGCATGAACTGAAGAGACAAATTATCGAATGCACAAGACAGATCAAAATATATACCCGCAACACTCAAACCATCACATCAGTGACTGCCCACTTCTGTAGGTTTCTGTTATTATTATCAACTTGCAACGAAAAATAAGGATCGATGGAATACATCACCATAATCTCAGGAACTTTTAATAACGACTTATTTATCAACTTAACATGCATCTTCAAGAACGACATATACAGGGTTGGGATAAAGTTTGGCACCAAATTAATATCTTTAAAACGAAACTGGTGATATTTTTGAAATTTGGCAGTTGAGTGTAATGGACCACAATGCATCTGATGAGCATATTTTCATTAATGAGATACTTCCGGTTCAACCGAAAATGACAATTATTTCTTATTTAACTGAGACACCCTGTATTATTCTGCAGAATCTGAAAGTGCACCTTGTTTCGGATCTGTCCATATCGGGTTCCATGTAAAAATTCTCTGTAAAAAGAACAAAATCAGTCTTTTTGCACATTTAAGAAAAATCCATTTAAATAAATAAATCGTTGTTATTTGTATCAATAGTGAGAAATAAAACAAAATACTTTACAGTAGATAACTCTTTTTGCATTTTATGACGTATTTTTTATGAAAATCTATAAAAAAAATAAAGGGCTATTACTAGTAGAAAAAATTTATCAAAAAAATTAAAAAAAAAATCATTTTAGATGTTCGAAGTGCTTGCCATTCACCTCCTGAGAATATGCCAGTCTATTAACAAATTCTGAGTAACATTTCTCAAGACTTCTCCATGTATTAATGCACATTCATCAAGAATCCGTTGTCCTAATTCCTGCAAGCATGCTGGTCGAATATCATAAACATGTAATTTTAGATAACCTCAAAGAAAAAAGTCTAATGGGCTCAGCACTGGAGAACGAGCAGGCCACTCTATGTTCAATCCATCGATTTGGAAATGTAGCATCTAGAAAATTCCGAACCCGTCTATCATAGTGAATCATCTTGTTGAAACGATACGTTCGTTGGTAACTACCCGTTCTGTTGGAGTGCAGGAATGATCTGATTATTTAGTAAATCTAGATACTTTTCTCCATTTATGTTCCAGTTTATGAAAAATGGGCCTATTAGCCTATTTTGTATAATTCCCATCCAAACATTCAACTTTTCTGCAATGGTCGCTGGATTTGTGCTTCATCATTCCAATAAGGATTCTCAGTTGACCAATATCAAGATAACTCAAGAGTTATGGCGGTTAACCTTTCCATTCAAACAAAAAGTTGCCTCATCAGAAAACACTACATTGAAATCAAAACGGTCGTCGTCATTACAGATGTTCATTAGCTGTTCGCGAAATTCGAGCCGTCGATCAAAATCATCCTCTGACAATTCTTGGACTAATCGTACCTTAAACGAATAAAAATTTTTCTTTTTCAATATTTTTCCTACGGAACGTCGACTTATGCCGAAGTTCCGCACCAGAACTGTGGTAGAAGTTTGAGGTGATACCTCTAAATCAATGGCAATATTTTGCCTCATCGTTTCGTTCGTTATGTACCGTGGTGTTACAGATCTTGGCAAATCCTTGACTAGAACGTTGTAAAGTTCTAGTACCTGTTGATCGTGATATTGGATTTTTTCAGGATGCAAATCATTAAAAATATGACACACTTCTTCATGAGTTCTAACACGATCATCATTAATATTTCAATACAATCTTTTTCACTCAAATTGACCATTTTCAAACGTATTCACGATTTATTTTCACAAACTAAAATTCAAAAAACGTGGAGAAAGTTACCTACTACAAAATATTTCGTTTTATCTATTACTATGGATATGAACAACATCAATTTATTCATCTGTGCGACTTTTTGCTCAATTGGAAAAAAAACTGTATCTCTTCTTTTTACAGATAATTTTTACATGGAACCTGGTATGGACAGATCTGATACAAGAAGCTTTATCAGAATCTGCAGAAATATACAGGGTACCCCATTTAAATAAAAAAAAAATTGGTAATTTCCGATTAAACCGGAAGTATCTCATTAATGAAAATATGCTCATCAAATGCATTGTGGTCCATTACATTCAGCTGCCAAATTTCAAAATTATCGTCCGTTTCGTTTTAAATATATTAACTTGGTGCCAAACGTTATCCCTTCTCTGTATATCTACGATGTTGCCTTACTAGTTGATTGTAGCTATAAAATCCACATCCCATATTGATTCATCGCTTGCACTGAATCCTTGGATTCCATAACGTCGAAAATGGGGGTATAGGTCAACAGAATGCATCCGAGACCTTTGTATGTAGCTCATGTCTTGACTTATAGCAGTCATATTTCCCGACTTGTCTGAACGATCACAATTTATGATATCACGGTTGTCGAGCTACGTCATTACTGTCCCGTTTTCCAGATATTTTTCACGGGGTTTCAGATTTTTGGTTACGATATGATCGCTGAAGAGCGATCATATTATGTCAGTGAAATATATTGTTTGAGGTTCGGTCTTTTATACCTATTTAAACTGTTGGTTTTTTCCACTTTGCAAACATTACATTGTATGATATATTTCAAGGCTCCAGGCTGTCGTTATCATATCCCGGTAAATGATGGGTTTTCACGAATAACACATTTCTCATCATTATAATTCAAAAATGTAGAAAGGCACTGATGTGGGTACAGGAGCTTGTACAAGCTTGTTCTAAGGTTTTCTCAGTGTACCGCTATGAAAACCGCTACAATTAATGTGAAGTTATTAATAAGCATATATCTCTAATTCAATATAACCCGTCCCTACTTCTCCTGAATACGAACTTCCTCCTCCTAAAACAAGGACTTTCCCATCGAAAATCAAATAGAAATATATTTCTTTCAGAAAGCACTTGTCGTTCGAAATGCATTATTTATTCATATCAAAATTAAGAAAAAATCACCTGTTGGCAATTGAATCTTATACTCCAGGAGGTTTTTATTGGGATTCTTTTAGGAACAATTGAAACAATTCTGGCAATTCACGAAAAAATAGAATTGAATATAAATTGACAATTTGTCAAAAAAAGATCTCATGAAATTCGTTTCAGAAGTGTTATAATTCTTCTCTCGAGAGATTGGATGCCTTTTGGTGAACTCTATAAACATTTACAAACTTCGAATTATAAACATTCGATTTGTAGGTCCCCTTTATCATTCGTAGGAGTTTCATTTTCAACTTTATGCTTTAAAATTTTATGATCTCATTACGTTAAAATAAATTGAAATATTTTCTCTACGAAAATTAATTTTCTGACAGAGCAGAATATCAATATCCTCCAATTTTTTGTCGAAATACGACAAATATCTTCAAATTATTCGGACAATTAAAAAAAATTCTAAATAAAAACAAAAATTAAAGTGAGCATTTCTGCAAAATTAGGCAGACTCATCGTTATAATTTCATTACTCCTGAACTATTTGACGGATTTGGTTAGTAACGAATTTGACAGATATGTTCGGGCAATTAACGTCATCTAAAAATATATGGCCAGATGATCAGACATATTTAAGTTTATGACGAGATATTGTTGATGATGGAGCTCGTGTTGATTGATTGTTTGGGCTATTACCATAATCTATTGTGGATGTAATACTTTTCGACGTTTCGATAGACATCTTCTATCTTTATCAAGGAGAAAAGTAAAAAAACCTTTTGAAAATTATCAATTTTCAAAAAGTCAATATTGACAGAAGTCATGAAAGAAATTGAACGATGTTATATACTCATCTGTGATATGATGATCTTTTTAAGTTGGATCGAACTATCGGCGTCTAAACTTCTGGCAGATCTATAGATGGAGCACTTATGGAATCAGGTGTTATTTTCATAAATGCTGCTTCTTTGATTTTTCTTCTTGCAAGTTTTTCTTCTTTGGATATTATTGATGCTTCATCCCACTTTATACGATGATTCTCATCTACAGCATGTTGGACCAACCTGGATTTGTCGCTGTCTAGTACTCGTAGAAGCTTCTGATGTTCTTTTATTCGTACATTCAGAGGGCGTTTAGTTTCTCCGATGTAAGATCTTCCGCACTCGCAAGGTAATTCATATATGCAGTTCTTTGTCCTTTGTGTCTCATTATTAGGCTCAACTTAAGTAAGTAAGTTTAGCTCTGATAGTGCCTTGAGTTTTGAATGCAGTCGTTATGTTGTATCTATTTCCAATTCTTCTCATTTTCTCCGACAAACCTTTTACATAAGGAATTACGGTTTTAATAGTCTGTTTTATATCTGTTGGTTCAGGTTGACTCTCTCTTGTTCGTCTAGCTTTTTCTAATATCTTTTTGGGGTAGCCATTGCTTCTGAAAGTTTTCGAGATGTTATTTATTTCTTCATTTTGGTCTTCATCAGTGCAACAAATATTTATTGCTCTATCAAATAAACATTTTACTACTCCCAATTTAGTGTTTAGTTGATGGTTTGAATCAAAATGTAGATATTGTCCTTGTTCGTTGGCTTTTTATACACAGTGGTTCTTGGGATTCCATTTTGTTTATGTACGAGTACATCTAAGAATGGAAGTTGTCTGTCTTTCTCGATTTCCATTGTGAATTTAATTGATTCCTCTTGATTGTTTAGATATTGAAGGAATCCATCTATAGTGTCTCTTCCATGTTGCCAAATAATGAAAGTATCATCTACATATCTTTTCCATAGTATGGGTTCAAGTTTTTTTACTTTTCTCCTTGATAAAGATAGAAGATGTCTATCGAAACGTCGGAAAATATTACATCCACAATAGATGATGGTAATAGCCCAAACAATCAATCACTATATTTAAGTTTGACCATAGATACTTGATCAAGAAGTCTATTACAATCGATTGAGTAGATATTCGACATGATGGTCGAAAATTAGAGGAATTTGAGCAGAACGATAGCACGATATTCTATTATTTCAATGAACTACAAGTCCAAGAAATTTAGAAAGCCTCGTGAGGTCAGATGGCGTTAGCGCTCTTGTTCAACCAATTGGAAGTAATTATCCAAACTTTAAAGAATTACTTCAACGAAATATTCCTCTGTCCGAGACGTGTTAAGTGTTCGAGTGAACACGCAGTGCAACATAGATTTCATAACGATAATTCGTGTGCAGACGAGAACTGACGAGTATTATGAAATCACATAATGAATAATATTCAATTTGAATAGACATATTCGAAAGAAAGTTCGGTTCTTCAGATAATTTCTTTCGATAGTTATTGTGCTCACGGACGGACAGAACCGATATAAGTTGATACGATTGATACCATTTCTGCTCAGAATTTTGAAATTTAAAAATAATTTGGCTAAATTTTGGCAATCTGTTCAGGTGAACTAGAGTATCAAACGTCTTTCTAACAAACACCCTGTAAAATGTTGTTGGCGAAAAATTCTTGATGATGGAACTCGTATAGATTTATTAGTTCAGCAATAACCATCATTATATTGTTCTTCTACCCATCGTTTCAACAGACATCCTCTGTTGTTTTCAAGGCAAAAGCTGTTACAAAAGCCGGCAATTTCAGAAAATTTTCAACTTTCATGGATGTTGTAACTTGACAAAGTGCCACTTTAAATAATGAGCATGACTCTACTCTTAATTCTCTTAGGGTGGGCTCAATTATCCCAGCAACAAAACTCCCCTCGGTTTTTGACAAATGTAATGAGGTGTATAAATACAATTCACAGATAACAACTTTAAGGAATATACAATCTTCCAATGGACTTATCTTAAGGCTATTTGAGTCGATAGCTTCCTCCCAGCTCCCAGATACAAAATAAAGTCCCAGAGGGTATGGCCTGCCAGTTGACCAGAAACGGGTTGTATAGTTTCCACACAGATGTTCCAGACAGCGACTCGATGACTCCAATTTTCATCCCAGTTGAAGAATGTGCTCAATGGAAAGGTGGTTATGCCACAAGCTCCAATTATGTACTGCTCGAACCAGGAACTGGATATGATTTAATCTCTCATCATGGAATGCATCTCAATCTTGAACTAATATAACAGATGCCTTTGGCCTCGTAATAGGATATAATTTGTCTCCCAGGGAGGAGCTTTATCAGGATGAACGAAAGAACATTAGTGCAAGCGCATGTATAACAAGGCTCCTTCTCGATTTCTCTTAGACAAATCATAGTAAAATTACATTATCTCAACAAATTAAACCGAGAAGAAGTCATGTTGTGGGAATCATTGGAAACAGTCAATGCAAAAACGTGCTCTCATGTGAAAGTGCGAAAAAGAACTAAAATTTCGGTTCCTGGGAGGAAACAAACACTTACCGAGAATAGTTATGTATTTCTCGCAAATCTCGGACGCAAAGAAGTCATTTTTAGATATTGATTTCAATAATTACACAGAGATGACCGGCATCTGATCTCGACAGAGAAAAAAACTACGCTGACAGTTCGAGGTTAGCTTCCGTGGAACACAGATAACCGGCATAGAACATATATATATTGGGTTGAAGGAGAGCTACTTCAAATTTCAACCATGATTCAGGTGCGCGTACGGAATAACGTTAGTGGCGTGCAAATCGTTGCAAGCTATGGACGTATCGTCTGCAAATAGAATCCGATACTTGCGGAAAGGTGTTCTGGCAGATCATTTATGAATACCAGAAATAATGGAGGCATCAGGACTGAGCCCTGAGGAAGCCCTAAGTCATTCCGATACCCCTCGGATAAACAATCATTACAGCTCACGAACATATTGCGATCAGAAAGATAACTTCGAATCCAGTCGAGAAAGATTTCCCTAGATCCGATTTGGTAGAGCATATCAAGTATGAATTCATGTCGTAAACAATCGAAGGCGCGCGACAGATCCGATTTGGTAGAGCATATCAAGTATGAATTCATGTCGTAAACAATCGAAGGCGCGCGACAGATCGAAGAAAACCCCATAACATGATCCCCATCATCAAGGCACCTGTGTATAAAATTCACGAACTCAGAGCTGGCAGTCTGGGTAGATCTGCTGTCCCGGAATCCATGTTGTTGGGTTGATAAAACGGAAAACCCCTTCAGATAGTTATACATCCTCTGATAAACTATTTTCTTCAAATATTTTGGATAGGGAGCTCAAAATTGAAATCGGTCGGCAGTTCATTATGTCGTCCTCACGCCCTTTTTTATGTACTGGAATAACTTTAGCAAGTTTGAAAACAGATGGAAAACAACCAGATTCAATTAAGAGGTTAAACAGAAAAGTTGAATGCTCGGCGATCAGGGAAGCCAATGATTTCAATTTTTTTCTCGAAATGCCGTCGTGACCTGAAATATTACTATTTTTTAAGTTTTTAATCACAGACAGGGCTATTAAACTGTTTCAGTTCTAGAAGATTCTGGTGTTTCGGACTATGAATTCATAGGTTTTATTGGATGAGAGTATCAACTGTCTCATATGCGGCACAAATGAACAACCACTATCACACACAAACCCCAGATCCCTTATCTCGGTTATGCGAGACAGCATTATGCCATTGATTTTATAATCGAAATTGACAACATTTTTCTTCTTTGTGTATGTCATAGCATAGCATTTAGACATATTCAATCTTAATCTATTGTCTTTGCACCATGTCGAGAGGCTATCGAGTGCTGCCTGCAGTTTTGCAGAATCAGTGAGACTGAGTATTTGTAGAAAAATTTTAAAGTCGACCGCGAATAACAACAATGACACATCAATTTCATCCACTATATCATTTACAAATAAAAGGAAAAGTAAAAACCCAAGGTTGGATCCTCGAGGAATTCCGGATGTTGCACAAAACTCCACAGAACAGTAATCCTCATTCTCAACACAACATAGCCTGCAAGACAGATATGACCCGATCAAATTGATCAATTTAGAGCTGAAACCAAATTTATTCTTCAAGTTGTTAATCAAAATACTATGATCTATCTTGTCGAAGGCCTTCTTGAAGTCCGTATATATAACGACTACCTGATCTGATTTATCCAATGAACCCAGCACCTTCTCGAAAAATGAAACAAGGTTTGTTGTCGTTGACCTTTGGATGGATCCATGCTGGCTGTCGGTTATTTTATTGTGCACAGAGGGAAAATAGAATTGTAAATGATGATCTCAAAGATCTTTGAAAAATTCGACAAGATGGAAATCGGTCGGTAATTCGAGATCATCGATTTTTCACCCTTTTTAAGAAAAGGAATTTTTTTGGACCGTTTCCAAACTGAAGGATACATGCCTGTGGTTATGGAAAGATTAAATATGTGTGCCAGAGCCGAAAGTGCAGTCCTTCACCATGAAACTAGGGATCTCATCAACCCCAGCAGTGCGCTTGTTTGGGAGTTTTTTCGACGCTCTCGCTACATCGTTCTCTGTAATCTCACCAATGCCAACAAACTGACTTAAATCACCCCCAAAATTACCAAAATAACAACAGGCAACATCATAGACATCACCAAAGTGCTGTGCAAACGCGTTAACAATATCCTGCGGCTTATCTATTGTTCTTCAACCATCGATCATAACCCCGGGTATCCCTCACAAATGACCAAAAATCCGAAGGATCTGTCATTAACCTTTGTTCAGAAGCTATAACATAACCTCTGTGAGCGTTGTTGGTTTTTGACTTGAGCAAACTTTTAAGTTTGTTATATTGATTGCGATTGAAGTCATTCTTGAATTTTTTATAGCTCCTGAGGGCAGCTTCTTTGCGATAAACGATATCGATGATTTTGGATGAATACCATGAGGGAAATCGTCTTTTTCTAGGGACTTTGACAGGCACTATTCGCTCAAGTATTGTGTTTAAAATTGAATAAAATCGATCACATGCCAAGTTCAGATTAACATCTGCAACAGGAGTCCAATCCGTTTCCCAAATGTATCGGTACATATCGACATAATTCGCTCTCAAGAAATTATATGTACATGGAGAAGAGCAGGGACTCGAGCTTGAAAATTCAAAATTCCTCCTGGGCTGTTCAGGAAAATGAGATATTTCCAATGGAGGATTATAGTTATAGATTATAGTTATATAGTTGAGTATGTTTATGAAAGTCTGGATGACGGCTTTTTTTGCTGGACTATTTTTTGATCTATCGCGTGCATTTGACAGTCTTTCATTCAAGTTCATTATAGATAAATGTTACAATTTGGGTTTCAGGGGAGTGTTTCTGGTTTGGATTTTGAGTTACCTCGAAGATAGGACGATCTCCGTCGGAGTACAGAATTCTTTCTCTGCAGAGCACAATGTCAGATTAGGTGTGCCCCAGGGTTCTGTCCTCGGTCCACTTTTGTTTTTAATTTTTATCAATGATCTCCCCCACTATTTTTCTGTTGTAGTAAAGAAGTGTATGATAACCCTATTTGCTGATGATACCTCAGTGGCAGTAAGAGCTAAAAGCTTTGAGGAGCTTCAAGAGTTGCTGCTTGTTCTGGTTCAGAGCTTTGTTCAATGGTGCAGAGAGAATGCACTAATAATCAACATAAGCAAAACAGAGTGTATTCGTTTTTCAATCGGTAATGTTGATGGTAGTGGGCTGAACATTCACTACCTGGATAAGATCATTGCAGCTAAGGAAAGTACTAAATTTCTGGGGGTACCTACATATTGACCGAAATTTGAAATGGAGTTTCCATATCGATGCGAACTAAACAGGTCATATTACGCCATTAGTAGGGTCAAAAAATATCTTCCTCTGGAACCGTTGCTGAACGTATATTATAGCTTGGTATTCACCCACTTATCTTATAATATTCTGCTGTGGGGTAATTCTTCGGACGCCGGAAGAGTTTTCATCCTGCAAAAGAGGATCTTGCGAATGATTTTCAACATTGCTCCCCGATCTTCATGTAGGCCTCTGTTTCTTGAACATAAAATCTTGGCACTTGCCTCAATTTTCATATACAGAGGCTTGGTTTATGCGAAGGAACATGAAAACAGTTTGCTGAAATCGTCTAGTTTTCATCACTATAGCACTAGAAATAGACAAATGTTGGCATTTCCAAAACATAAAGCCGCTATATTTGAACTATCTCCAATTTACCAGTCAATTAAATTATATAATCACCTTCCTAGTCACTTTCAATCGGCTAATTTGAGTAGATTCGAGATATTAGTTAAAGAATTGTTATTGTTTAAGTCTTATTATAGCGTTCAAGAGTATTTCCTTGATAAGCTGTAAATTGTTAATTTTATTTTTCTCGACTCGTCCTATACATGCTTTGTAATGTCTAAGAGGATCCTTAAATTATTATTATTATTATTATTATGAATCCACAGCCACAAGAGAACAAAATGAGTCAACAACATCACACTCAAAATCAGAGAATACTTAGTCCAACAATGTATTCCTTGAACTACATACCTCATTGAATTGCTTCACCTGCGATGATTCCGAAAACACACTGAGTACCAAAGAGCGACCATCAAAACAAGATTTCTCAATATATTTTGGACAATTAAAGTCACCTAACACGATTAAACTATTATCTTGAAATGCACTGAATCAAACGAATCAAAAAATTGTTCATAACTTGCAATATCAGTCTTTGGTGGAATATACAACAGCAAAATAAAGACATAATGAGTTCTGTACATAATCTTAGAAGCCAGAGCATCTATTGAAGGAACAAGAGTAGTGAGCTCTGAAATGTCAACTAGCACTGCACACAAATCACCACCAGTTTCCATACCCGTTGTAACTAGGTTCCTATCACATCGGAAAATATCGTAGTTAGAAGGAAACAACTCAGAATCGTACACGCCATCCTGCAACCAAGTCTCAATCAGACACACCACATCGTAGTCGTCACTCAATACATTAGTATTTAATTCCATAGTTTTAGCGTTTAGGCCTCGTACGTTCTGATAATATAATGTATTCTTCTTTATCCTACAATTGGGAGAACTGAGTTTAAATGTTCTATAACAGGGACGCCTTTTCTATATCTCAGCTCAACATTTTCCCTGGTAGATCTTCGTTGCTCTAATTCAGCTTTAATTTTATTGAAGTAATCTCTCTGTCTTGGGGTCCTATCTGAGGAAACAAACACAGTCCCTTCTGAAGACTTTGGATTTTCCCAAGACCCTGAAAACAAGTTGACTCTTATTCAGGACAGTGGCGGCTTGTCCTATGAGGCAGTGCCTCATCAAAAAAATTCTGAACCGTATATATCTTCATTCCCTTTCATCATCACTTTTTTCCTCAATATTTTTCCCAATCTCACGTTCCTTGTATATTCATAACAAATCAAATCCTCTTTGAATAAACGGTTGGAGGCATGCCTAACGCAGGGTTCTTTGACTGAATTAGCGTGTTTTCTACTTCGATGACCTACGAGAACGTAATGGGAAGCCGTTCTAGGATTAACCCGAGGCTGGCCTCTGCGCGATCTTAGCCGATCTGAGATCGTTTCGTTTCTGCGATGTCAGCGGGTTATCTGTGTCGAAGCGGTGAGAACATATCTACGGCTTTGAAGGCGGCTTCTCGAAGAATTAGAGGCTGGCCTCAGGTTTTTATTCGAGTTAATCGGGAAGCGGGAAATAGAGAAATAGGGTTAGTTCACTTTGTCGTTATTTAGAGGTATCGCGTTTGCTGTGTATCGCGTATGATTATAATCATTTTTAGGTGAATTTTTTCTGAAATATAAATCTTTTTGATCGAAAATGACTACCAGATCGCGAAATGGATTCAGCGGGACCTAGTATAGTAAATCTTTTGAAATTCCTAAGGAACATGTTCAGTGTACTTGTGATATTGTTAATTTTATAATAAATAAGCAACATTTTTCGAGTCATTCGTAAGATGATAAATTATATTTAATTAAGGAAGTTAAGCGACCTGTTCCAGATTTGAGGAAATATCTATCTAGTGTCTAGTGGTGGGGTCGGTAAATCAAATCGGGGATTCCAAAATATGTGTTATGACCAGTACGACTGGCTTACTGGAAGTATTACTTTAAAAAAAATGTTTTGTTGGCCGTGTATTTTATTCTCAGCAATTAATAGAAATTCCGACAGAGTTTGGTCGAAAAGTGGTTTTAGTGATTTGAAAAATTTATCTCGGGGTCTATCGCTACACAATAAAAGTGCTCAGCATATTTCATCTAATTGCAAGCTTACCGTTATGAGAAAGCAAAAACAAAATATCGCCACAGCAATAGACAATGCGCGTCAAATAGAAATTGAAAATTTCAATGCTAAAGTCAAAGAAAATCGACAAATTCTAAGAAGTTTAATAGATATTATGATGCACCTCTGTATGCAAGAGTTACCTTTTAGGGGCACGATGAATCGAATGAGTTTAAATCGCGGAAATTTCAAAGAATTGGTAGTTCTTGTTAGTAAATTTGACACGAATTTGAAAACCTTTTTAGAAAATGACACCAACAGTAAATCGGTATTTAATGGTACATCTAAAACGATTCAAAATGAATTAATTGATTCGGTTGCTTTTGTTGTGAATAAACAAATCGAGGACGAAATTTCCCAATCATTGTTTTTTTCTTGGCAAGTTGATGAAACAACTGATATAAGCTGTCATTCCCAGTTATCAGTAATTTTTCATTATGTAATAGATGACTAACTTGTTGAGCGCTTCATGGGATTTTATGATGTTAGTTCTGGGCGTTCTGCTGATGATCTATTTCAATTTTTATCTTCAAAATTCGGAAAATTTGACAACTGCTTCCACAGAAAGAAGTTTCTCTGCGTTGAAAAGGATTGAAAATTATATTAGAAATACAACTGGACAGGCGCGGCTGAGTAATATGGCTAAAATTTCGATCGAAAAAGGATTCAGAAAGTCACAGGGCGAAAATATTTTTATTGACAAAGTTATAGATCATTTCGCTGATCAGAAAAATCGTAGAATTCCATTGATTTACAAAAAATATTAATATTGAGAATTCAATTTGGAATAATTTTCATTTATAACTTTCAGAATAAATCCCATTTTACTACCTTTTTAATTTTTTTATTCAGTGTTAATTTTATTTATTTAAAGTTTATTTCGTTATTTTGAGAATTTTCAACTTGATCTGATCCGATTTCCTTCATTCTCATCCCACACGTGGCAGGAATGCTCAACACCTCTACGTTGGTTCTTGCTGTACAGCTGCATAATAATGGTTTTCATATTTTTGAGCAATTTAGTATATCGAAAAATAATGTCATAATATATTGGGACAATTAAATTAATGGCTTTTTTTGCTGAATGAAATAAAGTAATATGTATATAAATTAAAGAAATTTTTTTAATATATTTATTATGCGAGGATTCATCAAAAATTCCAAGCATTAGTGAAGAAATTTTTTAGAGCACGGGATACATTTATTATGCAACTGACGAAGTAGAGTTCACTATATAAACTTTGTTCGCCACGTAAACCCTATATATATATATATATATATATATATTACATTATTAAATTTTTTTTTCATATGTGCCTCACCCTACTATATTGTCACGAGCCGCCACTGATTCAGGATAAGCTTAAGAGATCTTTGCTTATCAACAGCTGATCGTTTTCCCAGTCGCCTAATATCAGATTGGTCCAGAGTGGGAAAACCCGGCTGAGTAGAGCCGAGCATCCCATTGATATCCTGACAGTTACTAGCGATCATTTCATCATTTGTTACAGCTATTGGCTCAGGCAGACCATGAACTATCAAATTATATATGACAAACGATAAGACCTGATGACTATCGTATTGTTTACGACAACAATAACATGAAATTTTGTTAGGCATCTTGTTATCGGCTATTAATAAATATAAAAATGTTGTCACAATATGGTGCTTATCTCCGACCGTCGAATTTGCTCGATATTTCACTGGAATTTACGTATTGGAAACAAAATACTCAAAAACATCAGTTTCCAATGAAGAACACTAACAACCCTTGTAAAGGAAATAGTTCCAGAGTTTGAAATTGACAAATAAAGGATTTTATAATCAAGTAAATTAACTGTGTTGAACCACCCATTGAAGAGCCGACCTGTGATACGCGCATGATGATGAGTTGATAAGATATGCGTGTCGCTGTTTTTGTCATTTCTCAACATCTGAATTTCTTCGATAAACGAAGACATTTGTTTGTTTTGAATTAAAATACTATTTTTCAATTCAAAATTTGAGAATGCAATGGTGTAATTAATTCGTTCACAGTTTTGTGGAGTGTAGTGGAAAGTAAATCCTCACCCACTTTTTGAGTGCACTGAGGTATTGTTGCTCCAAATGTAGAATTGGTACCATCACAATTGCCACAAGTCCACTCGGTAATGAGTTCATTTTCATGCATTTCATTAAAACTCTCTATTGATATATCCCAACATTTTATGTGGGAGTTATTTTCGAACTTAGATCATGTCGACTCATTTTAGAAGAACCCTGAAAGCAAGCCAGTCCACGCAAGAGCGACATGTTGTTTTAGAGATATTGAGTATGGTTCTATGAGTTTCTATAAATTTTAGTTACATATTTGTTCATTCATTTTATTAGTATCACACGGCTTCAGAATACGGAAAATACTCTAGAACAAGCGTATAAAAACTCCTGACCTCAAACAGTGCTTTTCTACATTTCGAATTTCAGATATAGGTTTGTTGATTCTTTCACACTCATTGTTGTGGTTGTTACAGGATCACACTAATTCAGAGTTCAGTAGAAGACTTCTCAAGAAGCGCACAAAATTTTTCAAATCAACTCACCCGGAAAACAGAAGAAGTTGTCTATCAAACCCTTGTTTATAGGATCATGAAAGATAATTTGAAAATTTTCGAATAAAAATATCATCACTCTAAAAGTATCTCACATGGTTCTCATAAATATAATTTCGCAAACAGAAATTTCGCCTAACAGCCTACAATTTTCAGGAATGTTTTCACAATACAACGTATTCTGAGCTTCAATCAAATTTTTCCATTATAATTATACCACAGAATAATCCATGGAGAAGAAAAATTAAGACCGAATTGACCTAGATTGTTCTGACGGTTAATGCCCTATCGGAAAGACGCCCACACCGGTACAGGCGGTCTTATCAAAACTTTCCACTCCTGTTATTGTTGAAAATGCTCAGTAGGAAGACAGGAAGCGGATGCATTCGCATTTCTCGGAACTGTGGAAGTAATCTTCTGAAGTCTCAGTTTGAATTAAATGAACGATGCTCAGCTAGTTTGTACAACATTCAAGGTTGTATTCCAATTACGTATAATACAGGGCGGTACCAGGTGCATGGGCTGCTCGATTCCTTGCATCAATTGTGAAGAATAAATGAATTCGCCGAGTTCACTTTAGGAGATTGTCCTCAAAAATATGATGTTGCTGAAGTAGGTAAGGGTGGTAAATATTTCTCATCATGAAGTGAGAATTTGTGATTTGTGATGGATTTAACAATGTCGATGACGAAAATCTTTTTGTAATAGAACTCGTGTAGTATGCTTATTTGGGCAACATTCACCATATCATATTGTTCTTTTTCCTACCAACGTTGCGATAGACATCATCTATCTTGGTCAAGGCACATTAGCTTTCGAAAAAACCGACGATGTTCGAAAATTTTCTTTTTTCATTAGTGTTAAGATTGACAGAACTTTGAAATTTGATAAGAATTTTTACAAATTTGTCTTTTGAAGACTTTTGCATTGAGATCGAACAACAGGCTCCCAAGGTGTCGGCGAATTTATTGATGGAGCACTCATGTGATCCGTAGTGATTTTTATGAATGCTAATATGTCATTCCATTTTATCTGATGATTCTCATTCATAGCATGTTTTACTGATTCCGATCTATCGCTGTCTAAAACTTGAGAAAGCTTCTTAAATTTTTTTATTCTTACTTTTAAGAGGCTTTGATTCTTTGATGAAGAATCTTCCACATTCGCATAGTATTCCACATAAGCCATTCTTCGTTCTTTAGTTCTTATTGAAAGTTTCAAATTTTGTTCGGGCTCTTTTATTAGAATACTAGTAAACACACAAAAATGGGTGGCAGTATTGTGGGCACTTCATTCAAATTTTTGAATGAATAAATATTATTATTACTTAATACAGTTTGTTCATCCAGTTCTTCAAGGAAATTTCAGAAATATGAAATTATACAGGGTGTCCTACTGAAAAAAGGCACTAACTAAGTATACTTGCGCGATTCACCTTGTAGATTTGAATTTATATCCTAACAACGCACTGAGTTCAAAAGTTGACGTATTCCAACATTTACCGTAATTTTCTTCAATTATGATATAAATAAACCTATTTTATAAATGGTTTCAATACTGTTCATGCCAACATTAGGTAACCGCTGTTTGAAGCTGGAATTCACGCAGTTAATATTATTTGGCCATTAATATATTATTGAGATATTGCTTTTTCTTATTCTCACAAAGCAAAATTGGCCAAACCAACTTGGATTAAAGAAGAAAGGATGCATTTCGAAACTCCTATAAACTAATATAATCACAAATAGAGATAACCGTAAAAGCAGAATGGAATCTTGTCAAACTTAAATATGATTTTTGCTTCTTATGAAATATGTTTTATTTAACTGATGGTAGACGATTGTTTGCCAAAGTGTCCTAAGGGATTAAAGAAATAATGGATGATGAACTCTAGTAATTCGTTTGCATTCAAATCAACAGAATTGAACTGAAGATCAATACATGTCGAAAATATGTTTCCAACCCCTCATCATTGCATTATTGATGGATATTGGAGCTGCAAGAGCCCAGGGGAAGAAGAGACGTTCACACTCTACTCGATAATCTCCCTTGAGTCCTGTTTTTCTGTACTATGCAGTTTATCTCTACCCACTCTGTGCCGGCAGTTAATTCCAATAGTGGATGTTGCCTATCTGCTGTCTCATATTTTGATAGATAGAGTGGGAATTCAATGTCTTCGGGAAACCTATTCAGTTCAGAAATATTTCGAACTTTTGCAGTTTCACCGACTTCGCGCAGACAAGTTCAACCATTTCAGTAAGATGTCGATGTGTTTTCCTCTTATTCGCTCATCTTTATTCTGGCTGACGAACCTTTTGAATGTTGAAAACCTTTTTTCATCAAGAGTCGATAATTTGATGTCGATTATCGAACAAAAATCATCCATTCAATAATTGTATATCCTGATAACATTTCTTGATATTTTATTCAAATGATGGACAAATCATTGAAAACATCTGTTTCTTGAAAATATGCAGGAAAGCATTGACGTGAGGTCAGGCGTCTATTCAAAAGTCTTCTACCGGATGCTGGTACAGTGTTATACTATATCAAGTCCAATATACAGGGTCTTTCACGAGGAAACACACCCATATTTATACGGGAAACTACTGAACGTATTTTCATGAAATTCATCACTTATAAGTATTTCACGATGATAATGAAATCTAAAATATTTTCAAGGCTCCGGTTTTTCCGGAAATGACGTCAACTTCCGTTTTTCTAATTAAAACACCATTTCTTTATTGCAGAAGTAGATTTCTTAGAAAATTTCAAGTTATTTTGATGTAACATTTTTCAGTTTTGGTTGGAGAATTCTCTCTGAGCGGGATAATTCGAAAAAAAATCGAAAATAGAGCTCCACTTAAACAAGAATAACTTCGGGGTTTTTGGATGGAAAATTTTCATTTTTGGGATTTTTCAAGATGTAAGATTGATGTATCCACTTAAAAAATCGAAATCGCGATTCCTAATACAGGGGGTGAAAAAATCGCTTTCAAAGTGAGGGATGACAAAATCGTGAAAAATCAGTTTTTTCAAATTAGAACCCCATTTTTTATGGCAGATATTGAATCTACGTTAAAAAATAATGTGAGTGTATGCATCACACTCTTGCCCTAAAGTGGATATTTTCCGAGTTAATAACAAAAAACTGTTTTTCGTCTTGAATTTTCAGCTATATCTTTCTCTTCACGCCAAAAAGATGAAATTTTCAGGAACTGTTACTTAAACCATGTTTTAGATTTTACTACCCTAATATGCAAGAGAAAAAAGTTACAGGTTGTTCCTAAATAGAAGGCGAATTTGGATTCGAATTTATATCGGAAACCGCTTTATTTCAACTAATCGGCCATCGGTTTTCTCTTCAGTGATCGATATAAATATAGCAGTAAGGAACGAACCAGAGAACATTATGAGAGGGGTCCCGTCAGGGACCAGGAAAGCGAAACTTTCCAAGCGGCCCTGAGAGGCAATCTTAAAAAAAGACGAAAAGGCGTATCCTCCTCTAGGAGAAGCGACCCCGAACCCCGAAGATATTTCTCATAATGTGGTACCGGTACGAGCCGCGGAGCCCCCCGAGATCTTTACCAAAAAAACGCAGGTAAATGGGCAATTTTACGACCCGCGAGTACCGAGAAACGTCAAAAAACCGCCCCGATATTTTCGTTTCGTGGGGGCGGTAGAAGCCCCCAAACGCCCTTTGGGCAGTAGAAAACGAAACTTTAGGAAACTCGCAATCTGTCGATATCGATATTCATATCCAAGTAGCAGGTCAACACTTTGAAATTTACCTCTGAAAATTCCCATTTCTCGACTACATTTCGTCCATCTTGACGTTATTTATTTCGATGTTCGTTCGAGCCCGGTCAGTTTCCATAATACGTCAAACGACGAACGAGGAATAGATTATTTCAAGTATGAAATTGATGGAATTGGACCGTTATAGGTAATATTATGCATTATATTCGTGTCTCATAACGATTCATTCCCTTTATTTTCAGTAAATAATATCTAGGAATATCAAGATATAATGCAATCGATGTCAATACGACATATTATGTAAACACGATCTGGAGTTGAAAAATTAGCTCGAAATTGCTTTAAAGAGAGGTTCGCAGGTATTTATTCGATTATAAATCAAAGATAAATCAATCAAGCGTATCGATTCATTTCAGTTATCTCTCAAGAATGAACGAATAAATCCAAATTTGCCTATATTCTTCATACATGTTAACAACGGATATTCTCAAAACAACCTTCAAGCAGGTAGGATTTTCCTCACATATAGTGTAACCTTTCTTTTAATTCAGTTCAAACGGTCTCAGAAATCACGGATAGACCGAGATTTTCCGTTTTGAAATTTGGTATTTTCATATTTCTTTCCATTCTGTCACAATTTTCACGGAGAAACCCGAACAGGTTTCGCGATTCAATAGTCTTGAAATCATAGACCTTTCGGCAATTGATAGAATCACACCGGGTTTGGCCTGGAAACGTAAAACTTCCGATTGACGATCGGATCTACTCGGTTCATGCATGAGCCGAATGGAACGAAATTCCAAGTTCACGGTTACATCTTAGAACTTTATCGAATAATTTTTATTTTACATTTATGAAATTCACCGATCGCGAAGAGATCAGATTGAAACGATATTCCTTTGGTTTTTTTCATGGAAAAAGCATCCACTGCGAATCAATTATTTACAGGGTGTCCCATATGCTTTATCTATTATTAACAAATACTTCCCATCGAGTTATTTCGGCTGTTTCTGCTTACAGCTTCTTAATTCGATCTAATATTTTCGATTCATGTACAGGGTGTCACATCTGAGTTGCGCAAACATTCACCAGAATTTTTCTCAAGTTTTCGTTTTTTTCCGCGTGAGGGAGCTAATTTCAATGAATTGTCATACAGGGTGTGCCATTAACAATGAATTCGCGATCGATTGATATACAGGGTGTGCAATTTACAAGTTCATTCGGTATTTTTTGCACGCTTTCGGTTTTTTGTGCCCCTTCGGGGTTTTTAGCTTTCCTTCGAGTTTTTTTGCGCGCTTTCGATTATTTTGTGCTCCTTCGGGGATTTTTGGGTTCTTTTGGACAGAGCTGTGCCAAAGCATTGTGCGTAGAGCTCGTGAAAGCACTCTAAGCACTTTAGTGCTTCCGAGCACTGAGCTCGCGAGCACTTTTCAAAGGCTAGTGCTTAGTGCTTGTTTTTCGGAGCACTCTCGCGAAAATCTTAGTGCTTAGTAATCCGCTAAGCACTAAGCCTTTCCGAATTCTTGAAGTAGGGTCAATATAAGCAGGTACGGTATTTGATTTTTTTATGTGCGCAAAGATAATATGATCGTTTTGAATTAATATTCAGTATTTCTTCAGTCACCATTGATTTGACTTTATGGTTATGAAGGCCAGAAAATTTTTTTTTTTTGCGCGCTTGTTACTAGTGGCACAGGCGGGCTATCGTTCTGTCCAAATGTCTGTAATTTCCGAATATCGAGCCGAAAATGGTTTCAATCCATTGGGTTCGACTTCTTGATGGAGAAATCTTGGTCAAATTTAAGTAGGTCAGGCTGGCCGGCCCTCCGATCGTATACTCTCTATCTTCCGAAGGAGATGACCTAGAGTTTTCATTTTTCAGAATAGGTTGATCGTTCAAATATCTCGCTCAAGTTCGTTATTGGGCCAAATCCATCGTTAGTTATTAGCATTCAAAATTTGATTTTCGCCTAGAATATTCATCTGATCAATTTATAATATAGAAGGTGTTTTAATGATCCATCCACACTAAAGCGAACAATGCATCACATCAGTAGTCTCGAACGTCAGAGAGCGAAAACGGTAGGAATACTTTGAGCAAATCTGTAGATTCCAACTGAAAAATGGTAAACGAGGAAAACCATATTCTTAAATAAACTTCAATCATTACTGGTTCAAATGGTGGGAATTCGAATAGATGTGAAATAAAACGAAAATTCGAACTAGACTAGAATGATTTATTGCACAAAATTTTCTGTACTCTTTTTCACAACATCATATCACTGATTAAAATGGATATTACACCATAATAAAAGAAGATTGATAAGCTCTTTTAAAATATTGTAAACAAACGAATATTTTCACAAAAACGTTTGACCAAACTGCCGTTCCCAATTGGGAATTTTTAAGCCAGATGTTCTTGTGCATATTTTATATGACCCATCAATTTTAGCACTCTTCGGAATTTCCGTCGGCAAATTTGTTGATTATTTGGAAAGTTTGTGAAACGTTCAATTGGGCCCTAAGCTCACGGAGATATTTAAATACACAAAACCAGGGTTCAATAACTACCTTATCAGTGGCACTCGGTGGGTAACCGGTAGTTGTAAAATTCGAAAGTTATGGCAATCCTTGAAACACAGCCCTCATTTTTGCGCGCTTGTTTCTAGGGGAGCAGCGAGCTATCGTTTTACCCAAATGTCTCAATCGATTGGGTTCGACTTCCTGATGAAGAACATTTGAGTATGTCCGGACGCGGGCCCTCCGGCTGTTTACTCTCTATCTTCCGAAGTAGATGACCTAGAGTCCTAGAGTTTTCATAATTTCAAAATAGGTTGATTGTCCAAATATTTCGGTCAAGTTCGTTATTGGGCCAAATCCATCGAATAGTTTCAATATTTTAGTTTGTGATTAAAGACCTCAAAATAAGTAAGACATTTCAGAAAGTGGTTTTGAAGATGAAGCGATATTCTGTAGTCTAATTAACTACTAGCGTAACCAAATACAAAATTCGATTTGATTTAATTTGCCAGATGTCCTATCAACATACAATTCAAATATTCCTCAATCAGTTCACTGGAAGAAATCAGAGACAACATATCCCTTGTTTATTATGAGGGACCTAGAGTTTTCATTTTTTCAGAATAGGTCGAGTGTCCAAATATCTCGGTCAAGTTCATTATTGGGCCAAAATTATCGAATAGTTTAGTAGTTAATAATATTAATTTCTTGAATATTCATCCTATCAATTCGTAACTTAGAGAATGTCTAGATAGCGTTAAAAGGAAGGAGTGTGCCAAATTTCGAGAAAATGGTCACGAGAGAAAATTTTTTAAAAATTCCCAAAATGTTTTTTTTCCAATACACGATATCTCATAAGTTATTCGTCAGATCACAACAATTTAGGGCATTTATGCAGGGTATAGGTACCTAAAATATTTTAAAATTTCATCATCATAGCGTACAATCTCCAGAAGATATAAGAGTTTTTCTGCAAATGAAGTCACAGATTATATTTTTATCTATGAATTCACATAACATCAACTATAAATCTCTATGAGGGTGGTTTTAATTTTATGACAAATAGTCATAATGAGTGAATATTGAGCCGAAAATGAAACTGATTCTGTGGGTTCATTTTTATGACAAACATGTCTATAATACTGGTGTGTGCAGTTGTCATATTTTGAATGGAAATGTCATTATGAATTTTGCGACAAGAGGACTATTTTTTCCCAAATGTCTGTAATTTCTGAATATGGAGCTGAAAATGATCGCCATCGGTTGGATTTGACTCGTGATGAAGAAACGGTGGTCCAATTTGAAAATGTTTGGCTGAATATTCTCTATCTTCCGAAAGAGATGAGATAGAGATTCCATATTAATAGAATTAGTTTATTATCCAAATATAAGTCAAGTTAGTTATTAGGCCAGACCTGTCCGATAGCTCAGCAATTATGAATCTGAAATTCGGTTATAATTGATGACACTCAACTACAACAACTTATATATGGTATAGAAATGTGGAAAGAATGCCAGATCGAAGAATTTGCTGAACTGTAAGTTCACTCAACTTCCATTTAAGATATATGTTTATTGATTCTTTCACACTCATTGTACTGGCTGATTTTGAATCGCACTCTTTTTAAGTCTGAGAAAAGACTTTAGAACAAGCGCGTAAAAGCTCCTGATCTCACGTCAGTGCTTTCCACATTTTTTCAGTAATGTGTTCTCGCTTATAAAATAATTGGTCCTCGATTATTAATTCAACTTTATGCATTGATTAGGAACAGCCATTCAGATTCAGATCGACGAATAAGATTAACTAGTACCAGAATGTAAATTGAATGCATGCATTTCACAAAACAAATAAAATGGCGTTTGAGTTTTTCCCAGTCTCGAAATCATCCCAATATATTAAAAACAATAAGGAATATTTCTGTGGTAATCCACAGAAGGAGATCGAAAAACTTTGGGTCGGCGAGGGGTTCAGAAATGCGATATTTCGAGGTAGAAAGGGGAAGGCGATCTCGCGAGCGAAGCGAGCACCGTAAAGTTCATGAGACGGACTTTCGTTAGGTGCATTTCACATGCCTATACGACCACGCTAACATTTTCAAAAAAATTATCTAAAACACCGATTTCCCGGTTTTTCGCGAAAGATGGTCCGGTAAAATTGAAAAAGGCTTTTTCCACTGACGCGATCGGGAAAAGCCGTTTTCATATGTGTCTTCCTCGAGAATCGGACCTTAGGATAAAGCTATTCATATCTTCCAATCGAAAGTAAAAATATTTTAAATTAATTGCTGAAAATAGCTTACTTCGGCTCAAACACAAATTTCCAGATCATCAGTCACGTCCGACGTTCACAGAACATTGTCACATATTTTCAATTACAATTTTAATCCATACTCCGTATAATATTTTGAAAATTCTTCAATTCAAACGATTCGTAAGAACCCTGGTGAGGTATACTCTTATAGTTTAACAGTCTACGATATGTTTTTATGAAATTTAAAAATTTACCCAGCATAGAACCAGTTTTGCCATCCCTATCCAATCATTTCACCCCTGTCAATTCCTACTCTGAATGACAATTGTCGTTGACATTCTAATATTATGTATTGTAATCATAACCAAGCAATAAACTAATCCAAATGGATATTTCGCAGGTAGGGATTTGCAGATAGCAGATTATACTTTATTCGGGTTTTACATTTCAATTTTCACTCCACAAAGAAACTTAGGAACGACCGTGTAAAATTCATCGTGCTTGGTTGTATGTATTTATATAAATGAATCTATCAAAATATGACTACCTATATTAATCATTCGTAATCAATGGATATTTTCATAAAAACCTTTTGCATGTAGGATTTCCTCACGTATAGTGTAATCTTTCTTTTAATTCATTTCAAACGGCCTCAGAAATCACAGAGAAACGAACTATATTTCTAAAATAGTGTTTTTAAAATTCCATTTCTTCAATTTTCATCTAACGTAATCTTGACATTTCTGTTATGTTCGGGCAGTAGAAACCCATTTTCATATCCAAGTAGAGAGATAAGACCGAAATTTTCCGTTTTGAAAGTCGAGAATTATTCCATTCTGTCACAATTTCCACGAAGAAACCCGAACGGGTTTCGAGATCAATCGTCTTGAAAACATAGACCTTGCAATTGTATAGAATCACAGAATAAATCCGTTCCACTCGGTTTATGCGGGAATAACTGGAAATTGAGTAGCCTCTATTTATGTGCACATCTTGTCACAAAATGTCATACAGGGTGTACGATTTACATGCCATTTTGGTATTTTTTGCGCTCTTTCGGTTTTTTTGTGCTTCTTCGGGGTTTTTAGCCTTACTTAGAGTTTTTTTTACGCCCTTTCGGTTTTTTCGCGCTCCTTCGGGGTTTTTTGGGTTCCTTTGGATTTTTTGCGTTCTTTTGTGTTACTTCGGGTTCATTCGTGTTTTTCGCGTTCTTACGTGTTCCATCGGGTTCTTTCGTGTTTCTTCCATTTCTTTCATGTTTTTTTCGATTTCGACGGGGTTTTTTGCGTTCTTTCGAGTTTTTTCGGGTTCCTTTGCGCTTTTTGCGATCTTTCATGATTCTTCGCGTTCTTTCGTGTTTCTTCCGGTTCTTTCGTGTTTTTTGGCGTTTCTTCGTGTTTCTTCCAGTTCTTTCATGTTTTTTCGCTTTCGACGGGGTTTTTTGCGTTCCTTCGAGTTTTTTCGGGTTCCTTTGCCCTTTTTGCGATCTTTCGTGTTTTTCTGCGTTCTTTTGTGTTACTTCGGGTTCTTTCGTGTTTCTTCGGGTCCTTTCATGTTTTTTTCACGTTCTTTCGTGTTTTTTCGGGTTCTTTCGTGTTTTTCGCGTTTCTTCGTGTTTCTTCCAGTTCATTCATGTTTTTTCTCTTTCGACGGATTTTTTTTGCGTTCCTTCAGGTTTTCTTGGGTTTCTTTGGGATTTTTGCGATCTTTCGTATTTCGTCGCGATTTTTTGTGTTTCTTAGCTTTCATTCGTGTTTCTTCGCGTTCTTTCGTGTTTCTTTGGGTCCTTTTGTGTTTTCTTGGGTTCTTTCGTGTTTTTTCGCGTTCTTTCGTGTTGCTTCGCGTTCTTTCGTGTTTCTTCCAGATCTTTCGTGTTTTTCGCTTTCAACGGTTTTTTTGCGTTCCTTCGGGGTTTTTTGGTTCCTTTGGGCTTTTGCGTTCTTTCGTGTTTCTTTGCTTTCAACGAATTGTTTTGCCGTGTTTCGTGTTTCTGTGCGCTTTATTGATCTATGGGCCTCATTTATCTATGGTCTGTATTGATTTATGGGCTTATGGATCTACTGGCCTATATTGATCTACGGGCTTATTGATCTACGGGCTTATGGATCTACTGGCTTACTAGTAATTTTAGATATGTCGATGAAGCTAAAGAGTTCTCATTTCAATCAAACAACATTACATAAAATAGTTCCCACTAAAGTGCTTAGTGCTTAGTGCTCGAAATATTCAATTACTTTTGCAAAAGTGCCCGGTAATCCGGAGCCTTCTGTCGAAAGCGGTGCTTAGAACTCGAGACTCAAAGCCTTTTTTTTCGAGTGCTTAGGGCTTAGTGCTCGAAGCATTTTTTTTCGGTGCTTAGCACAGCTCTGCTTTTGGATTGTTTGCGTTCTTGCTTATTTCCTGTTTTTTCGCGTTCTTTCGTGTTTCATCGGGTTCTTTCGTGTTTCTTCCAGTTCTTTCATTTTTTTTTGCTTTCAACGGGGTTTTATATGTTCCTTTGGGTTTTTTCGGGTTCCTCTGGGCTTTTTGCGATCTTTCGTGTTTCTTCGAGTTCTTCCATGTTTCTTCGGGTTCTTTCGTGTTTCTTCGAGTCCTATCGTGTAATTAGAGTTCTTTCGTGTTTTTTTGCGTTTTTTCGCATTTCTTTGTGTTTTTTCATATTTCTTTGTGTTTTTTCACGATTCTTCGTGTGCTTTTGCGTTTTTTCTTCCAGTTTTTTCGCTTTCAACGGGTTTTCTTGCGTTCCTTCGTGTTTTTTAAGTTCCTTTAAGCTTTTTGCGTTCTTTCGTGTTTCTTCGGGTCTTTTCATATTTTTTCACGTTCTTTCATATTTCTTCATATTTTTTCGGGTAACTTCGCTTTCTTCCGTGTTTCTTCGCGTTCTTTCAAGTTTTTTTGCTTTCAACGGGTTTCTTCGCCGTGTTTCGCGTTTCTGTGCGCTTCATTGATCTATGGGCTTCATTGATCTATGATTTATATTGATCTATGGTCTATATTGATCTATGGGCTTATTGATCTACTGGCTTATGGACCTACTGGCCTATATTGATCTACGGACTTATTGATCTACCCGCTCACTAGTGAATAAATAATTCCTTATGAACCATATGCAAAAACTTACCATGTTTTACATTTTTTTTAATGATAGATATCATTAATTACATCTGCTAAATTCCCCTTTATTCACTAGCATTTTGTGGTTATTATTAATTTGGTGATAATTCGTATTAAGTTATAAAATCGATCACTATGCCTAATTTTACCAATAAAGGATATTTAAATCTCATTCTACTTCATGGAGAATGTAGTAAAGTTGTAGATAAAATGATTCGACTGTTCATTGAGAGGTTTCCTGACCGACCCAGACCAACGAGAGATGCCATTAACAGAACCATGACAAATTTGGGAAATGTCGGATCTTTCGTTAAGAAAACTATACACAGAGAAAAAAGTGTAGTAGAAGATGGGAACAACGAAATTACAGTTCTTGCATATTTTCGTGTGAATCCTCAAAATTCTCTCAAAGTTGCCGAGATTGCTCTAGGATTATCTCAATCGAGTGTTTGGAGAATATTAAAAAAACATAAAATGCACCCATATAAATTCAATAGGGTACAGTATTTGAAGGAAACTGATTTCGTCGGGAGAACAGAGTTTTGCGAAGCTATGTTGATTCGATTTCAAGAGAATGAAAACTTTTTGGACTGTATAATTTGGACAGATGAATCTAAATTCACAAAGAATGGTTCTTTCAATAGGCATAATAGTTATTATTGGGATGAAGAGAACAACCACCACTTCAGACAATGGAACTTTCAAGAGACCTGGAGATTCAATGTTTTTTGCGCCATCAAAAATAATGCAATTCTCGATGTTCACATTTATGATGGGACTTTAACTGGTAAGATAGAACACTACACATGTTTGCTTTATTTAAAGAATGTTCTCCTTCAGGAGATAGATATTCTGACATATTGACTCAAATAGTTGAGCTGCTAGTACAGAATGACTATGATGACATATTGACTTATGGTATCAACAAGATGGCGCACCTCCACACAATTCACTTAATGTGTCAAATATCCTATACAGGTTATTTGAAGATCGATGGTTGGCGAACAATGGTCCACATCTTTGGCCACCATGTTCTCCCGATTCAACTCTTTTAGACTATTATGTTTGGGGTAGGATAAAAAATATTGTCTACTCAACTCCCCTGACTGATAAAGAGGACTGCATAGAACGAGTCAGAAATGCATTCAGGTTTGTTTAGATTTTTAGATTCATAGTTTTGAAATTCAATTTGGTTTTTAAACACTTTTGCAGATCTCTTCCTCCCGATGAAATAAGAAGAGCAACGCACGAAGCATTCCTGAGACGTATAAATAAAGGTCAAAACTTTGAGCATCTTCTCTAGTTATAACTGCGAGAGTTTGCCATGGTTCTCCTAATAGTAACTTGAAGTCGATTTCAAGAAGGGGTGAAAAATCTACAGCATGGTTCAAATAACAGTTTCTGAAAATTTCATCTTTTTAGCGTGAAGGGAAAATAAATAGTTGAAAATTCAAGACGAAAAACAGTTTTTTGTGAATAACTCAGAAAATATCCACTTCAGGGCAAGGGTGTGATGCATTTACTCACATTATTTTTTAACGTAGATTCAATATCTGCCATAAAAAATGGGGTTCTAATTTGAAAAAATTGATTTTTGACGATTTTGTCATCCCTAAATTTGAAAGCGATTCTTTCACCCCCTGTATCATGATTTCGATTTTCAAAGTGGATACATCAATCTTAAATCTTGAAAAATCCCAAAAATGAAAATTTTCCATCCAAAAACCTCGAAGTTATTCTTGTTTCAGCGGAGCTCCATTTTCGATTTCTGTTTCGAATTTTCCCGCTCAGAGAGAATTTTCCAACCAAAACTGAAAAATGTTGCATCAAAATAACTTGAAATTTTCTAAGGAATCTATTTCTGCAATAAAAAAATGGTGTTTCAATTTGAAAAACGGAAGTTGACGTCATTTCCGGAAAAAACCGGAGGTGCTCATGCCTTGAAAATATTTTAGATTTCTTCAGCATCGTGAAATACTTATAAGTGCTGAATTTCACGAAAATACGTTCAGTAGTTTCTCGTATAAATATGGGTGAGGTTTCTCGTTAAAGTCCCTGTATATATATATATATATATATTGAAAAAGGATGGATAATGGGTTAAACCGCAGGAATGCAGAAAATATGGGAAATGGATGGAATGTACTTGAATTTAATATATATATATTCTTGTGAACTTTTGGCTTACAACATTTAGTTGGCAAACAATAAAGCATATAAATCAGGGGTTAGTGACGGGGTGCCATACAATTCGGCGTATCACCTAGAAGCCTAGAGAAAAAACCCCAGTAAAAAAAAAACCTGGCTCCCTGCCTAAGTGTGAAAGTACAAAAATAAGCAATAACGAATGATCAAACTTGATTCTCAAATTGAAAATAACTTTCTACTGAACTGCCCATCAATAGTTTTTTGATTATAATCAAATATCTGCATGAACAACATATTTTTCAACAAGTATAGATCCATGTTTGACAGATCATTTCCTCTTGTTACGATCGAAGATACTTCTTCCCAGAAAAATATGTGGACATATCTCCAGATATATTGAATCTAAAAAACCAATTAGATTACCTGTACCTGATTTCTCGTTACCGCTCGGAATATCTTGATCTTTACCGCAAAACGAAAGCTTTATATGATGAAAGTCTCAACATGAATAGAAAAAAATTCATAAGTGATCATAGCAGAAATTCCAAAAATGAATCCAAAGCGGTCTGGGGTATGATATATCAAATTACGGGACGTAAAAATGATACTCAAAAAGGATTGTTAAAATCCAATAATCCCCAGAAACTTGCAGAAGATTTCAATAATCATTTTACTGGCGTCTCCTCCTTATTGATATGTCCTACTCCAGATTGTACCCAATCTGCTCCGGTAGCTGATCGTATTCATCGGAATTTGAGGTCTTTTTTTCTTTTCTTTTTACATCGGATGAGGTTGTCGGGGCTGTGAGGGGAATGCCAAATAAAAGTTCTTCTGGTTTTGATGAGACACCGATGACTGTTATTAAAAATTTTATTTCTATAATAGCGCTGCCAGTAGCCCACATAATGTATACTGCCTTTAAGGAAGGAGTTTTCCCTAAGTCTCTGAAGATAGCTATCGTGAAACCTTTATTCAAGAGGGGAATTACAGATCATCCTGGGAATTATCGTCCGATAAGCTTGCTAACATCCTTTTCTAAATCGTTTGAGAAAATTTTGGTGAATCGGCTTTTAAATTTCTTCCGAAAATCAGGTGTTTTCGGATTGTCAACATGGTTTTTTGAAGACAAGAAGCCTTGGATGGCGGTAGGGTACCAATGGGGCTTTTTGTTTTCGACTGCGTGGTCCATGAGAAATTGTTACATAAATCATCTCTTTACGGAATTCGAGATGAACAACAAGATCTTATGAAGAGCTATCTGCAGGAACGAGTTCAGAGAGTGTGTCTTGAGGTTGATGGTGTCTCATACTATTCCTCTGATGAAATACTGAGTGTAGGAGTGCCTCAGGGTGGTATCGCCGCACCACTACTCTTTCTGGTGTATGTGAACGATTTACTGGGGAGCATTTCGACCGATTTTATTTCGGGTTTTGCTAATGCAAGCTCGGCTATTGATTATCAATCGGGGAAAAGCGATCGTGAGGTCGTTATGTACGCAGACGATACCAATATGCTGGTAGTAGAGGCTGAAGTTGCCAAATGTATAGAGTCCACGCAGAAGGGTTTTTCTTATGTTGTAAACTGGTGCCGCCAAAACCAGCTCGTTCTCAATTTAGAAAAAACCGAGTGTATATTTTTTGTACCTCGCACAATAAAACTGTAAAACCTCAGAATATAGATCTTTCTGGACAGATTAAAGATCATATTGTGAATACACGCTTTTTGGGTATTGTTCTGGACCAACATTTGAGTTGGTGTGATCATATAGGTTCACTTCAGAGTAGACTAAACTCTGTTCTCCATACACTTCGAGTACTTGTACGTTAAGCTGACATAAGCTTACTGAAAACCGTATATTTCTCTAATTTAAGTTTAATGGCGTATGGAATCATTGCGTGGGGAAATAGCTCCGATATCACTAGGATATTCGTGATCCAAAAAAGAGCTTTGAGAACTATTCTTCGTTTGCCATCTAGAGAATCTTGCCGTGGACATTTCAGGAGAGAAAGAATATTAACACTTACCGGTTTGTACATATACCGATGACTTGTTTTCCTACAAAAGAACGAACAGTTTTTTGAGAAGCAATTGAATCTAAACAACACCAGACGTATCCGAATATATCATTTACCGAATTATTCCCTCACGTTAGCACAGAAGAATGTCGAATATATGTGCCTCAATTTGTTCAGTAGGGTACCAAAGCAGTATCGCGTTTTAACCGACATCAAAAAATTCGAGGAAGCTATCCTAAATGTTTTAATAGATTTAGAGCCATACTCTATAGATGAATATATGAACTCTTAATATATTTTTTGAGCTGTTCTCATGTATTTTGTTGTTAATTCTGATTCCTTTTTGTTTTGCCTTGTTGCTTTCGTTTCCCATGTATTATGACGTGTTTCATCTTCAGAATGTAATTCAGATTATGAAATAAACGATATTATTATTATTATTATAAAGCCTCTGAATTCACGTAAGTGCTTCTCTTATTCGTTATGTACTGAGAATAGAGCTATTCGATTCGATTTATATAATTGAAATTATTTTTATCTATCATTTCTTTTAGCACAGTTTCGCTGAATTATTGATCATAATGATAACGAAATTTTTAAGGGTTGATTTTCATGTGGATAAATCATCCGTGATGTCATGCTCAGTCGAATTTGGGCACCTCAACCTGTTCGATGGAACAGATCTTATTTCTTGCAGTGCGTCTCACAAAGTGAACTCCCTATCAGATTTCTGATCTCATGTAGCAATTTTCATACAATATGATACAATGCTTCTCCTTTTCCTGTAGGTGGAAACTACTTTACGTCGTGATCCGTATTCATGTACATCTTCCTGACCTGAAATGTAGTAATCTTAGTTTCCTCCTTACTCTTCCTCAATAAACTGGGGTGCTTACTTGCAGACGGTATTAACATGAAACTAATGCCAAGACATTTGTTGCAGGATCATGTCGGATAACAAATTAGACTTCATTCATCCAAGAGTCTTCATCAAGAACATTCAGCTGAAGCGCTTGTGAGTATTGTAGGTTATATAAGAAGGAGGTTTCTGCATGTTCCAGTAAACTGGTACAATTAACAAAGAGGCTCTGATACTCAATAGAAAGAATTGATTACTTGCTGATTATCTGCTTTATGCATAAAATTGATGTTTTTCATTTTTGCTGAATTAATATTGTAGGGGTGGTTCAGTGGTATTTTTTGGGTTCTTCTTGAAATTCGGTGAATATGAGTTGTCTGGCTTGAACGAAATAAATTGCACCAATATTTGCGATGTTTTATTTCCAGAGTAACTTGTACAAATTCAAATTCGATGACAAGGTACAAAGTAATTTTATTTTCCAAGCGAGAGTTCTTATTTATTCAGTGTACAATATTCAATTGTGAAAAATACCATATCGAGAACCTCTGCTTATCGCTCCGAAGGTGTTATAAAAACGCATATGTCGTTTTTATTTCGATGTTGACAAAGTACAATATTTCATTCAGGATATACCGCGGAAATTTAATTTGGAGAAACAAAAATAAACTGATTTCATTAATAATTTAAATAAGAATTCGTATCCTCAACAAATATCTCAATTAATTGACTTTTGATTATAAGAATGCAATACATTAATATCAAGAATATTTTACTTTCTGGAGATTTTTCACAGAATTTCTTAACCTTATTGAACAAATATGACCATTACCGATGTAATTTCTAGGCTATTGTTGGGTAAATATTCATTGATCTCTCAAAGATGAGAGAATATTTCAAATGAAGTAGGTGTATCGAACAGGAAATTTTGATCATGTTAAACGAAAGTTTCGTTGACCACAGTTAAGAGTATCATGATTGATATATTGAAAGGATAAGTAAGGTTAAACTGAAATCGATAAAATATATGGAGTTGTACACACTTTTCAAATCTGGCAATCGTAAGTAGACACCATGCTTCCTCAAAATAACCCAATAATTTTTTCGTTACGTTGGGAGGATTCTCTCATCACAGACACATTTTCGGGGGTTTTCACTATTTTGGGTCTTTCCATAGTTTCTTTGTTGAACCACATTCTTCCAATGCACGAAGCCAACTCGCAATAACATTGCGGTGCGCAAAGGGATCATTTTGAAGTATGGTCGGGAGGTTCGCTAGAAGATATTAAAGATAATGAGGGAAAAAGAAACGGAGAAGCCGCGATGCTCTTCCCTCCAAACCGTTGCTAGGATTAAAAACGAAGTGAGTAATCGAATATAATGAAACCCTTTCCAGGCTCCCATTCTTACTAGCGAGTTGCAGTCGTCTATCGCAACTGCACTAAATGTTCTGCCGCACTCTGCTTCGATCAACTTCTACAACCAAAAGTAAGCACTCATAGTTTCTTTCCGTTTTGTTCGAAGATCGAATTGCCCTCTCTTAAATGCCAACCGAAAGTAGGGTGATCAACTATATCAAAAATCATGTTCTCTGGCTAATCTTATTAGTCCAGTTCCAGTAAAGGAAGTGCTGAAATCACTCACTTCTTCTCGTAAAAGCTGCATTTTTGATATGTTGATTGTTAAAAAGAGAGAAACATATGGTCAAAAATGTAGGTTTGAAATTTTCAGGAACATTGAAAAATTCTTGAATATAGAGAAAAAAATACGGTTTTTCTGATATTATCGCGAATGAGAAGGTTAGGTAAGAAAAAGTTTCAAATAAAAATTGTAGAGCGGAAAATTCTAGTCCAAATTATGTACTTTACCGTTCTCGAAAGTTATTTTGTATACTGATTATTAAGGTATTTCTATAATGCGGTGGTAACAGTGAATTCGAAATTTGGCGCCTAGTGCAAAACCGAGGAGCGGTCGTAAACATCTGGAATTCTAGAACAGGGTAGGAACACAAGTTATCTGGAGAGTGTGATTTGAAATTCTCGGTGTATCCGAATGAATAACAGCTCGTTTGGGATATCAATAACATGTAATTATTGGGTTTAAACTCATTAGTTTGAAATCGATATTTCAGTGACGCATTGAAATTAATAATTACCCCACCAAAATATCATTTTCTGAAATAACTCGTTAACGGGATTTTGGATACTTACAATGAGCTTTATCCTATTGCGGAAAAAATAGTGAGATATCTGTACAAAGACAAGAATGTTGGCAAGAACTGTTGCCACAAGATCTGCCCCAACGATTACAATTTTGTCGCTGAGTTATTAGTCACCTACGAACTATTTTTCGTATTCTATTCAGCGACGAGGCTATGTTCACTAAGAATGGAATTTTTAATATCCACAATTCCGACGAATGGGCAAGAGACAACCCGCATTTGATGAAGAGTCATAATACACAACACAGATTTTCTGCCAATATTTGGCTTGGAACAATAGACGGAAATTTAGTTGGCCCTCACATTTTTGCGGAAAGATTAAATGGTGAAATTTACCTAGAGTTTTTGGAAAATATTTTACCAAATCTATAGGAAAATGTACATATCCGCTCTATGTACTTTCAGCATGACGGAGCACCACCTCACTTTGCATTGAATGTGAGAAATCACCTGGATGTAAATTATCCGAACAGATGGATTGGTCGTGGAGGCCCTATTTCTTGACCACAAAGATCGCCTGATCTGAACCTTTTAGACTATTTTGTGTGGGGATATCTGAAAACAAGAGTGTATAAGGCTGAAATTAGAAGTAGAGAACACCTAGTTGAAAGGATTTTCGAGGAATGTAATATCTTGAAGCAAAATCAATCCCTCATTAAAAGGTCAATTGAAAATTTAATAAAAAGGTCTCGAATATGTATTCAAAAAAGGGGAAATCATTACGAACATTCTATGTAAATTTTGTGTTAATCCTTAGTTTTGCCGTTTCGAATGTTTATTCTATATAAGTTGTAGATTTTTTGGTTTAAGTAGGTAGGTATGAAGATATTTTCTGGATGAAATGATTTCATTCATAAGAATATGATTGATTAAATATGAACTTCGAATTTGGAAGAACTAATTTAGGACTCAGGAAGAGCTTCGTATCATTGGACGACACCGGTTAACAATATCCTCACTGCCTTGGAGCGAAATAACGATATTGTTCATCCTTGAAAAATTTTTCTAGGAATACTGGATATGTGCCAAAAAAAATAAAAACGCTTCAGTAATGTAAACTTATGATAGAATCTGAAGCATGTAGAAAATTTTTGAAAACGGAATGTACAGGGTGTTTTTTCAACCTGCATACTTAATCTGAACTTATCATAATTACCATTCTGTATTTTTGAAAAAATGTTGGAATTATTGAAAGAAGATAATCATATTGTTCTACACTGAAAATTTCATCATGCCATACCAAAGTTATGAATAAAAGGAAAATAGGTCGAATAATAATAATAATAATAATAATAAAGGTCTTTATTCAACAAGTTTCATATAAACCAAATACAAACTCTTACAACATTTGAAAAACTAAGTTGAATAGGCGAGATTCAGATCACCATTTCAGGTGTACTGTTCAATCTAACCCCGTGATTCATCATAGAAAAAAAACAAATACTTGAGCTCATATGAACTATCATTACAACAATAAGATCGTTTTACCACCCAGAACAAATCAAAGCGAATTATGCTCCACATGAAAAAATAAAAATAAAAATCATGAATTTTCAAAAATTAAGTATCACCTAGAGAGAGTTGCCACCTGCTCATCCATGAGTTTGCTGAATATCACAGCCCTCAGACGCCTTATGTCCCTCACGCCTCCTATCTCAACAGATAAATTATTCACACAGAACGCAACGCGGTAAGAAAATGATCGCCGGAACAGCTGCGATGTAAACACAGGTGGCGTGAGAGTTCCCTTGAATCGAATATTCAAATTGTGGACATCAGAACGAAATGTTATCCTATTGTAGAGGTATGGTGGAGTTCGATAAACCAGAATTTTCATGAATAGTACTAAAGCATGAAGAGATCTCCTCCTCTCCATGTTGAGCCAGTTTACATATTGCAGAGTATGGCTTATTCTGTCGAATTTTCTTATACCAAAAATCAGCCGTAGACAGGAATTCTGAAGCCTCTGTATACGTTTTCTATCAGAGCAACTCAGACAGGGACCATAAACACAGTCAGCAAAATTCAAATGCGACAGTACCAACGACTCACATAGCAGCTTCCTTACATCCCGCCCCAGTGTTTCCCTGTTCACATAAATAATTCTCAGCATACTATAGGCCCTCTGTAGACAGGCAGAGATATGGTCTGTAAAGCTTAGGTCAGAATCCAACCAAACTCCCAAGTCTTTAACTTTGTCACACAATCCAACCACGCTTGACCCGATTTCTATGGTATAATTTTCATCCAAAATTTTAGATCTTTCACCTCTCCTTCCAAATAAAATGGAGACTGTCTTATCCTCATTTAGCTGCAGACAATGTTTGGAGGATATATCATTGATTATATTCAGATCGTAGTTCAATGCCGAGATTGCCTGGGCAGCTTCATTCAAATAAAAGGAGACGTAAAGTTGACCATCATCTGCATAATAATGCATGTGGCAAGAGATAATTAACTTAGGAAACTGTGAGATGTACATGATGAAGAGCAACGGCCCCAGAATCGACCCCTGCGGAACTCCCCTGCATATTTTCAAAAAGATGAAATCCTACCATCATAGCAAACCGCTTGGAACCGCCCAGCGAGATAAGAACACAAAAGCCGGACCGAATCATTACAAAAACCAAGATGAATCATAATAGCCTCAAACAGTTCATGACTGAGGCAGTCGAAAGCTTTGGAGTAATCCAAAAGAGTGAGCACAGTTAGTTTCCCCTGATCGGTTGCCCTCAAAACGTCATCTGTTATGTTCAGCAAGGCCGTAGTGCAGCTATGATCCTTCCTAAATCCTGACTGCATTGGAGGTATGATTTTATTCAAGTTCAAATGTGACCAAATTTGCCTACTCATTATTTTCTCCAGGATTTTCGATAATGTGGGCAGGATACTTATGGGCCGCAAGCTATTCATGTCCTGTGGATTAGGTACCTTCGGTACTGGTATCACTACTGCCTTCTTCCACTGGTTTGGAAAAACAGAATGTTCTAAACAGAAATTCATTATATGCGTGATATGTGGAAGAATATGAGGAACACATAATTGTAGGGTTAGTATATTTATGCCATCATAGCCGATTGCTCTACTCTTAATGGATCCGATACATTCCAAGACCTCAGCCTCATCAACAATCGAAAACTTGAAAATACTAGTCGCAATGCAGTTCGTCCGATCAGCATAGAACGACAAAAGATCATCATCAGGAGAACGATTAGGCACTGAATCCAGAAAATGACGATTTACTCGATCAACATCACAAAGCGAAGAGTCCAGATGAGTACCCCTATTCTTGACTATACCCAATTTTCTTAAATTGGCCCAGGTTGCTGTGGAACTACCACTTTGATTAATGTATTTACTATAATACGCTCTTTTTCTCTCTCCTTACAGCAGCAGTGATGGCATTTCTCAGTTGTTTATATGTATTCCAGTCAGCAGTCGCACCCGATGTCTTGAATTTGGAAAGAGCACTATTTCTAGTCTTGATCATATCTCGCAAAGTGTCAGTTAACCAGGGTGAATAATTCTTCGATATTTTGATTGTCCTAACAGGTGCATGCAAATCCAACAGCGCCACCACACTCACGGAGAGGAAATCGACCTTTTCATCAATTGTTGATTTGTCATAAATATTGTTCCATGGTATTGACATCAGATCAGACTTGAACTGACCATAGTTAAGATTTTTAAAATCTCTGGAAGTTTTCAAAACCGATCCCACCTTATGCACTTCCTTATTGAGAACACAGTGGACAAGATCATGATCACTAATCTGAGGAACAGGCATGACACCAGAGTCCCTCACAAAATCGGGGTCAGATATGAGTATGTAATCAATTAACGTTGAGGAGGTAGCAGTAGTCCTAGTAGCTTCCTTAATTATTTGATGGAGGCCGACACTCCTCAAAACTTGCACCATTCCTTTAATCTCCGAACTACTCCTGTCAAAAAATCCATATTAAAATCTCCGAGACAGACGACATAGTCCGCAGAAGTAATCATCTCTGAGATCATCAACTCAAAATTGTCAAGAAAAAGTCTATAGCTATATGAAGGTGACCTATAGACAACAGATACAGCAACACTCACATCCCCAAGTCTCAAAATCAACCCAAGCTGCTCAAGCTCCACATCATATTTAAATAGTTTGAAACGTAGGTTATCCCTTACATACATCCCGACCCCACCACCTCGACTACCCCTGTCAGCGCGTATGAGTTTGAAACCTTCAATACCAAGAGAATCATCCGGAATCCTCTCACCCAACCAGGTCTCACCCATGCCGAGAACATCATAATCATTATCTATCAAAATATCTCTGATCTCACCGAAATGCAGAGGCAATGATCTCGCATTCACATGAGCCACCCTCAGCAAACTTCTCTTATTACCATACATAATATTACACTTTGATCATAGCAAGTTTAACAATACAATGATTTTTTAAATAAAAATAATTACAGTATTAGTGGAATGACAACTGTTAGTTTCAACAATAGTTCAAGAAATATACAATAGAATAACAAATAATGAAATCAAACAGAGCAGAAGTTAACTGAGTGAAAAGTCGTATTATGAGCTAAATATGCAATAAAGTGTGGAAAACAGAAAGAAACCTATCGGACAAATCACTATGTAGACTCTCAATGAAGGCACCGAACCATAAACCCAACATTGTTCCGAAACTATATTGACTAGTGTATACCTAAAATCTGACGGTCTCCTCAAAATTGCACAAAACCATTACTCTGAAGAACCACAAAGATGATGAATCATCTCTTATAGACAAAGCGGAGCAAGAAACTTCTCCAGAGCATGATTTTTGGTCAGAGTTAACAGTACATGAGAACCTCCAATAGACTGGAAATATCCATCAATACCTCTATGAATCCTGACGTAAATTAAACAATCACGCCAAACTCCCATAACTTTTCGTGTCTTCGGTTTACGATGGTGCAATTTGAGGATACGTAAGATATCAATAACGTCCCCTTATGTGAAGATTTTTGTTTATATCTCATGAGCTATGGAATATTGAAAACATATTTTCGGGAATTTCTTAAAAATTTTCTAGAATGTCGATTTTAACAAAACTTTGCAAAGCTATTTGTTCCAACCCTATTCAAACATAGTCCTAGTTACAACTTGATCCGATGAAAATTCAAGTAGTTAATGAGGAAATCAAATTTCAGATGTTCATTAATCCTGAACAATTAGACGGCTTTGCTCCATTAACTAACTTGACCGAGATACTTGGACAATTAACCTATTCTGAAAATATGAAAACTCTAGCTTATCTCTTTCGGGTGATATGGATTATACGACCGGCTGGCCGTATGGAGATACTCAAATTTGACCATTCGAACCTAACCGATTGAGACATTTTGACAAAACGAAATCAAGCTGTTCTACTTGAAGCAGAGCGCAAAAATGAAATTTTATCTAGAAATAAAAGTCCTAGTAGCCTTCAATGCAACAGTCCTCATGCATGCAAAACGAATTTCCACGAAACTTGTTCAGCCACCGAATGCTGTTTAGAATTTCCTCAATTTCGATGGTGGAAAATTCCGGAAGTGTGATTCCGCCCACGTAACTTTCCCGCGAATCCACCCCCAGAGGTCGATGAAACAGGGTAGCAGCCGAAGCTGTTTGTGCTTCCGGAAGTGCATAAGTCCCCTTATCAGAGGCAGTGCACGTAAATGGGCCAGGACGGAAATACGTCGAGACTCGTGTGTTTACATCAGGCGGTTTCGCTATAAATGCCTTGACATATAACCAACAGCAAGTTATTACAACAAATTGTTTCTGAGCTTTTCGAGGTGAATAGGTCGACGCTAGAAAATTGTGGTATTCTGCTTTTCATCTATAAGCTACTGATCTGTAGCATACGATTTATTAAGAAATGGCCAACTTACAGATATGTAATTAATGCGCTTCTGGGATTGTAACTGTAACTATCTTATGTACAATGTAACTTTCGATCTACTTATCGTATAACTGTACTTTCTATCGTAAGCTTTGATCGTAGATTCAAATTATACGTCAATGGTTTCAAGTAATATTTGGATTCGAAAATTTCTGTCAGGTGCGTTTTGGAAATAGTGAATTGAGAAAAAACAAAGGTAAAATAATGAAACCATTCATATTAGATAACCATGTTTTGAAGCCTACAAAATTTTGAAAAGACCCCGTTGCCAAAAAGTTGAGGGTAATCAAGACCTGAAATTGAAAACTATTAATCAAGTTCATTGAAAAATATTTTATGACAGGATTATCTTACTTTTTTGGGTAATGTAGTAGCATCCGTACTTTTTTTAAGGAAATGATGTTAAAACAATAATCAAGTCTACGGTGGACCACTTGTTAATTCTGATTATTTTTTTTAACTGAACATCACGCAACAATTTCCTTCGAATTCTCATGAAGTTTCTATTATAATTAAAAATTATTTTCAGATTTTTCAATCTATTCTACCATATAACGTACCCCTCTTGGTCTCCTTCTGATGCAGGACATACACGCTCCGGTCGAACGGACAGGATAAAGTGTACAAGTTAACCTGCGCGGGTCGACCAGAGCGTGTGTGGCAGTTTTTCAAGTCTGCACAGTATAGACTACCTATAGATAGGCAACTGTGGCATGAATTTTGGTCCCGATTTCGAGAGCTCAACTTACAGCGGCATCTTTAGTTATTCCCTAGTTGATTACAGATTCCATTCGCACAACGTTCCGTCTCGTAGTACCCTCTAGTGCATTTTATATGAGTTATCATAGGATTCCACGCAAGCGCAGGTTGAATCCCATATTTTTATTGGATTTTGAAAAAATACATTTGAAATGAACATTATTTTAATCTGCTGAAGATTGTCACAATTTCAATAAAAAAATATCATTTGATCAGAAAATTGTGATAATTTGCAGCAGATTAAAATAATTATGGTCATTTCGAATATATCTGCCCTTCAAATCGAAGAACATACACTAATCTTTAGAGGATGAAATCATCAAATTAAGAAAAATACATTAAAAGAATAAATTAGAATATTAGTGACAAATATATCAATTTGAGCATGAAATGCATTAGATTTATTCTTTTATGACAGAAACAATTTCCTAAAATCTATTTTCTTTTTTCCTTTTATTTCAGATAATTTTTCGGATGCCATCTTCATTATTGAATCATAAGATCTTATTGTTTTTTTCCCGATAAAATTTTATTGATAGTTCTGTCATAAAAGTACAGATTTAATTTCATGGCAAAATCAATAAACTTATTAACTGAAATTCTATGAATTTTCCAACGGTAAATCTCACATATCCGTTGAAGTAATCTAGGAATCTTCTGATAAACGATTTTTATGAAACCCACTATCAGTGGAATACCCAAAACTATAATCAATAACCATGAGCAGTTCACTTATAATACTATAGACTGGTAAGCGGGTAGATCCATAGGCCCGTAGATCCATAGGCCAGTAGATCCATAAGCCAGTAATATAAATACCTTGTTGCCTCAGAGATTCTTCAGGAGTTCTGGAAGGTAGAAAAAATATGTCATCATTTGAGGGCGGATTACATAATCTGAAAGATTTTTGAAATTACAAAAATGATAATCATAGGGAGTAGAATGAATTACTTGGCAAATTAAGTGTTGCTAGAGGAAATCTTTTCAGCTTTCCATGTGGGTCTATACAATCCATATGAAAATGCTTTATGCAAATAACGCTTTTGAATGAATGAAGACATGGATTTCGGATTCTTTCCAACCAAACATTTCACAACACCCTCAACTTGTGTAATAAAAACCTAGAAAGAAAACAGTATTAGAAACTGTCCCAAATTATTACTAATCAGAAATTACTACACGAATATGAAATTGCTACAGAAAATATTAATTCACAGTACATTCTTAATTAGTTATAAGTTAATCCAAAACCACTACTTATATGAATGCAACACATACCTTTTGACATTACTATCACTGTAGCAATTGGGAACACAGCAAGAATAAACCATTTCAATTAAATTCAATTCAATAAGTTGAAAATGAATACATCTCTAGCTGAATAACACTACTTTTTGAATAAAAAATAAGTATTCTATGTATGGAATATACCTTGAACACGACGTGGGAGAAAAAAATGGCGTTGGCATAGATAACATGAAAGTTTATGCTCATCAAAGAATAGTTTCTTATTCGTCATCACCGAGATCCGATAAAATTCCTTTTTACCGATCACTATGTAGTGAGTATTCCTAATTTACCGATCCGCTTTGGGAATGACTAAAGATGTCTCTGCCGCTCGTCGAAGAAAAACGTGACCACCATAGGGCTTTCCAACCTGCTGTCACGATCAGCTGTTTAATGGCCGCTGTAGGAAAAACAAAGCCTTTGTTTACAAGTAAATAGTTGTGTTATTTGTAAAAATTAGTGAAATACTTAATTGTTTTTTATAAAAAATGCCTAATTTTTGTTGTATTGTTGGCTGTGGAAGTGTAGGAACCCGTGACAGTGTTAGATTTTTCCGAATTCCTGCTATTTTGAACTTTAAGCATAAGATTGAAATGAACAAACTGTCGGTTTTAAGACGAGATCGTTGGATAAATGCTATACATCGAAGTGATCTGACACTCACAAAGCTCAAATACTCATTATTATGCTCAAAGCATTTTATTTCAGGTAAAAACTTGATTGTTTGACTGTTTTATATGCACTGAAAGTTTAATTTATTTAAGGAGCTCCATCAGATCTAATGGACATGTTAAACCCAGACTGGGTTCCCTCATTGAATTTGGGATATGAAAAACATGGTAGTGCATGTTCAGAAGATGCTGAAAAAAAGCTTTATCGTTTTAAACGAAGAAAGACCAGAGATATGTTAAAAGATAAGGTAAGGCATGGAATCATTGCACGAATCTAGTAGTGCTAAGGTAAGATAATATGGTTGAAATAGAAGTGTTACCATTGTATATTACTATAATAATTCTAATTATTTAATCTCTTGTTCAGACTACTTCTGTCCGTAGTCAAATTTTCAGAGGTAATTGGGTAGTGTTTTGTATTAATCAATTTGCAGATTTGAATTCGAGAGCTGTTCAGACAGATATCGATAGTGAAGAGATGATATCAAAATCACTACGACAGAGGAAACCAGAAGATTGGCACATGTGAGAATTCATGTAGAGCGTGTAATTGGATGTGTTAGGCAGAAGTATTCCATTCTCCATGATGTTGTACCGATGTCTCTTTCGAGCACACAAGATGAGCAACCGATTTTGGATGAAATTGTTCATGTTTCATGTGCTTTGAATAATTTATGCCCATCAGTTGTTCCTCTATAAATAAAAACATTTCACTAAATTATGTAGTTTCTTTATGAGATATATCTTCATCAAAATAGTCACAATTAATTAGCATTCAGGTCTTATATTAAAGAACAATGATAAAGAATTACTATTTACTATAAAAAAAAATATTTATTTTGCACTCATTCCAAGATTAATATAATTAGAATTTTTATAACAGCATTATTGAAGAAATTATAACAATAAATAATGATCTGGGGTTGTATTCTCTAAATAATGTGCTGCAACATCAGGATACTCTTGCTGAAGTTTATGGAAATATTCACTCATATTCGTTTCACTCATTTTACGTATAACATCAGAAATTATATACGTTAGAAATTAGAGTATTAAGCACTTCTATTTCAAACTTCAAATAATTCGCTTTATAAATAATCTATTCAACAATCTTCCACTAATCTTTAACAATCATTTCACCGAAAGAACAAACTTCGAAAGGAATATGCGATCGTTTTTTATCTTGAAACTTTCATTACAAAAATGATAAAATAACACAGCGTTCAATGCAAACTAACGTTTGTTTTTCCTACAGCGGCCATTTTGACACATTTGAGGTTAGAACGTTGGAAAGCCCTATTGTATTAGGCAGGGGGTGGGAACTCGACTACTACAAAGGTGGTCACGTTTTTCTTCGACGAGCGGTAGAGACATCTGTTGTCGTCTCAAAAGCTCGGATCGGTAAACTAGGACTTCTCATTAGTGATCGGTAAAAACGGATTTTATCGGACCTCACTCTTGGTGGACTTTATGAAGAGTAAGAAACTATTTTATGATGAGCATGAACTGGTTGAATGAAATGGTTTATTCATTTTCAACTTATTCAATTTAATTTAATTGAAATGGTTTATTCTTGCTGTGTTCCCAATTGCTACAGTGATAGTAATGTCAAAAGGTATGTGTTGCATTCATATAAGTAGTAGTTTTGGATTAACTTATAACTCACTAAAAATGTACTGTGAATTAATATTTTCTGTAGCAATTTCATATTCGTGTAGTAATTTCTGATTAGTAAAAATTTGGGACAGTTTCTAACACTGTTTTCTTTCTAGGTTTTTCATTACACAAATTGAGGGTGTTAGAAATGTTTGGTTGGAAAGAATCAGAAATCCATGTCTTCATTCATCCAAAAGTGTTATTTGCATAAAGCATTTTCATATGGATTTTATAGACCCTCATGGAAAGCTGAAAAGATTTGCTCTACCAACACTTCATTTGCCAAGTAATTCATTCTACTCCCTATGATTATCATTTTTGTAATTTCAATAATCTTTCAGATTATGTAAGCATACTTTGTCTACCCTCCAGAACTCCTGAAGAAACTCTGAGGCAACAAGGTATTTATATATAAGTGAACTGCTCATGATCATTGATTATAGTTTTGGGTATTCCACTTATAGTAGGTTTCATAAAAATCGTCTATCAGAAGATTTCTAGAATACTTCAACGGATATGTGAGATTTACCGTTGAAACGCCAAATTCAAGGAATTTCGGTTAATAAGTTTATTGATTTTGCCATTATATTATTTCTGTACTTTTATGACAGAACTACTTATAAAATTTTATTGGGAAAAAAAAACAATAAGATCTTATGATCCAATAATGAAGATGGCATCCGAAAAAGTATCTAAAAGAAAATAGACTTTTAGAAATTGTTTCTGTCATAAAAGTATAAATCTAATGCATTTCATGCTTGAATTGATGTATCTGTCACTAATATTCTAATTTATTCTTTCAATGTATTTTCATAACTTGATGGGTAATTGTTGCATAATTATTTTTGGTTCGTTTATTCTTTCCCTCGATATTGAAATTTTTGTAAATTGATTATTTACTGCATTATATATATATTTCTAAAGTTTCTTTTTTGTTTATTTCCTTTCATCCTCTAAAGATTAGTATGTTCTTTGATTTGAAAGGCAGATATATTTGAAATGACCATAATTCTTTTAATCTGCTGCAAATTGTCACAATTTTCTGACCAAATGATATTTTTTTATTGAAATTGTGACAATCTACAGCAGATTAAAAGAATTATGGTCATTTCAAAAGTATTTGTTTTCAAATCCAATAAAAATATGGGATTCAACCTGCGCTTGCGTGGAATCCTATGATAACTCTTATAAAATGCACTAGAGGGCGCCACGAGACGGAACGTTGTGCGAATGGAATCTGTAATCAACTCTAAGATGACGGAAGATGGCGCTGTAAGTTGAGCTCTAAGCCGGGACCAAAATTCATGCCAGAGTTGCCTATCTATAGGTAGTCTATGGTATTAGGCGAGTTCCCACCCCCTGCTTCACAGGTCGCCGGAGCGAATTCGAGATGCGACTCAGTCTAGTGACACCACCGTACGATCGCTGCTAACGAACATACGACCCGTCCTGTTTACCGGAACGTCCCCACACACGAGGTAGGCCTGCGCAGGTAGGCGCACCTGTACAGTTTTCCTCTCCGTTCGACCGTAGCGTGTATGCCCAGCATAATAATAACTCACAAAACAATGCCATATTATGATTATTATTCATATGGTAATTCGTATTTATACAGGAATAAACAAACCATTCATCATTACCTCACAATATACTTCCATATACCACACGATATAATTTCGACGACCTTCTAGGAACTCGTGAATATTTATTGCACTTTTCATGTAAACTCCTGAAAAGTTTCAGATTTGCTTACAAATAAGAGCAGAATAACACCATAAAGCACGCCAGAACAGCGATTCAATTGGAGTTCATTATTTATATAAAAAATCCTCATTGATTGATCAAACAATTCAGAAAACGATTATTCGACTTTCTCCCTTGTTCAAGGAGAACAGTGTGCTATCGTTTTCCTCAAATGACTGTGATATTCGAATATCAAGCCAAAAATGATCTCAATCGACTGGGTATGACTTCCTGTTAAAAAATACAAGATCAATCGTCTGGCCGACCAGCATACTCTCCATCATTCACAGGAGATGAGCTAGACTATTCGTATTTCCTGTCCGAATACCGGTTCGTTATTGGGTCATATCCCTCTAATGCTGCAGGAGTTATGAGCATCTGAAATTTGTTTTCCTCAATAACACCTAGAAAGTCCATCTAATCACGTTGTGACTCGGAAGATATTTGAATAAGGTTAAAACAAATAGGTATTCTGAATTTCGCAGGAATGAACTCGCTAGAAAAAATTGAAAACTTTGGTGAAAATAACATTTTGATATTTTTTATACCTCAGAAGATATCCGACGTATTCAAATAAAAATTTCGGCATGTATGGACGTTATGGATGTATTACATATTCTTAAATTTCATTGTCGTAGTTTCTTACCACCAGAAGATATAATTATTCTTTCATTTAAATAAGGGCAAACAATCACAGAACTTGAAGTTAATGTTAATTAACTACGTAGACATTTACGTTTCTTGTCGACAATGGGCGGACGTCGAAAATATAAAAGGCCCCAAATTATTTGTATCAAAAAAACCAATCATTCGTTGAATCGGAAACGAAAAATGTAAAAGAATCCTTCAGAAATGTGAATTTTCAATGCATTCACGTTTCTGATAGACATCATGATATTGTTTTTGTTTTGGATTCAGACATTTGCTTATTAATATATTTACACTGGATGGTTAAAAATTTCGCGGAATCAAAATTAAATCAACATTATAATGTTCAACCAAAAATTTTATTTGCCAGAATAATTTTATGAGAGTTGTAATGCTTTTTCAGTATCGAAGGAAATTGCTACTTCACGGTTGCTATCTCATTATTAAAAAAACAGTTTTCAGGAATGAATTGTATCAGGTATCTGCAGAGATAAAATTCACAATAGTCAGTGGCGTAACAATAGAGTGACAAGGGTGGCAAAATGCCACGGGCCCCAGATCTAACAGGCCCCCCTGGCCTAAAAACCTGGTAGTGCAGGAATTTTTTATATTGTCTTTAAGTAATATGTTTTGTTTAAAAGTATATTTTTAAGTTCCGCTCAAGATCCAAGCGGAGACAATTAAAGATCATAATATAATTTCAAATTATTAGCTTAGTTAGAAAAATATGTAGGAAGCACGACTTTAGGTTAAATTTTGCACTCTTGTTCTGAAGGATTTTTCCGGAATTTGAAGCTCACAAAGATTGTAAAAGAATCAAAAACCTATAATTTTAATTGAAAATAAGGACACTAGATTTCCATTTATAATTATTAGGATTATTTGCTCGAGATATATTGTTTCGGGAATCCACTTATGTCAACTGCGAAGGATATTCATACGAGTTCCAAGTTTCAAATTGATCAGATAGATATTGTAGCAGATATTGATACAACCATATTTCAGTTGCGCATAACTGGTGAACTGTTCGACGAACTATTCCTTTGAATAATTGACACGAGGCATCATTGTTGACGTGTAATTTTGTCTTTCGTGGCCTCAAAGATACCTACTACAGATAGCAGAGATCCAAGCTCGAAAGAAAACTTCTTGAAAAAGGTTAAGTTATTAGGAAACTACAACCCGATTTCACAAGAATTATTTAGAATAGCTGAAGGCCAGATGAAGTATTTATGTCCAAATACCCAAAATGAGTTAATTTCTGTTTAGGTCGTTGAAAGTAAAAATTGCACTGACAAATGAAATAAATGCCGCCCCATCTTATATATTATATTCTATACCGCTCATTTAAAAAATTGGTCACATGTTTTAACTTAACCGTTATGGTATGATCAAAAAGGCGGTAATGGGGTCCCGAAGGCACTTGCCATTAATGATACATTTTCAGGATTTCATTGAGTTATAAGGTTCAAGCTGCTTTAGCTTTAGGGAAAGAGGTTAGTGTTAGGCAAACTTCTTTGGAAACATTACATCATAACGAATTATATTGATAGGGGGCAGCCTCAAAAGAATTTGCCAATTTGCCAGATGGTATAGTTACGCCACTGACAATAGTCTGATCTTATAAGAACGAGAGACGTTCAAGCTATTCGTACTTCGGTTCAAACTTTAAACTTGACGAAATCGGCCAAGTTTGTTATTTGGCCAAATACCCCAATGGTTCAGGAGTTAAGAGAATCAGAAATTTGGTTTATCCGAAATTATTTTCCCTAATAACTCCTTCAATATCCATCGTATCCAGTTCTAATTTGGGAAATGCTTAAATGAGGTGTGCAGAATTCAGTAGAACAGAACACGTTAGAAAATGGTCAAATCATTTCCGAAAATATTTTTTGGACACTTTGTAGGTCATAAGATATCTTTAGGGCTTAAACAGAAAATTCGTGAATGCATCGAGGTTATTGAAATCTTACATCTTCTCAAATTCCACCGTAGTAGATCAAAACCACAATATATGGGGATTTGTTGAATCATTGTTTGGGCTATTACCATCATCTATTGTGGATGTAATGATTTTCGACGTTTCGATAGACATCTTCTATCTTTATCAAGGAGAAAAGTAAGAAACCTTTTGAAAATTATCAATTTTCAAAAAGTCAATATTGACAGAAGTCATGGAAGAAAATGAACTATGTTATATACTCATCTGTGATATGATGATCTTTTTAAGTTGGATCGAACTATCGGCGTCCAAACTTCTGGCAGATCTATAGATGGAGCACTTATGGAATCAGGTGTTATTTTCATAAATGCTGCTTCTTTGATTTTTCTTCAATTAAATTCACAATTGAAATCGAGAAAGACAGACAACTTCCATTCTTAGATGTACTCGTACATGAACAAAATGGAATCCCAAGAACTACTGTGTATAAAAAGCCAACGAACACAGGACAGTATCTACATTTTGATTCAAACCACCAACTGAACACTAAATTGGGAGTAGCAAAATGTTTATTTGATAGAGCAATAAATATTTGTTGCACTGAAGAAGACCAAAATGAAGAAATAAATAACATCTCGAAAACTCTTAGAAGCAATGGCTACCCCAAAAAGATATTAGAAAAAGCGAGACGAACAAGAGAATGTCAACCTGAACCAACAGATATAAATCAGACCATTAAAACCGTAATTCCTTACGTAAAAGGTTTGTCGGAGAAAATGAGAAGAATTGGAAATAGATACAACATAACGACTGCATTTAAAACTCAAGACACTATCAGAGCTAAAATAACAAAAATTAAGCCTAATAATGAGACACAAAGGACAAGGAACTGCATATATGAATTACCTTGCGAGTACGGAAGATCTTACATCGGAGAAACTAAACGCCCTCTGAATGTACGAATAAAAGAACATCAGAAGCTTCTACGAGTACTAGACAGCGACAAATCCAGGTTGGTCCAACATGCTGTAGATGAGAATCATCGTATAAAGTGGGATGAAGCATCAATAATATCAAAAGAAGAAATACTTGCAAGAAGAAAAATCAAAGAAGCAGCATTTATGAAAATAACACCTGATTCCATAAGTGCTCCATCTATAGATCTGCCAGAAGTTTGGACGCCGATAGTTCGATCCAACTTAAAAAGATCATCATATCACAGATGAGTATATAACATAGTTCATTTTCTTTCATGACTTCTGTCAATATTGACTTTTTGAAAATTAATAATTTTCAAAAGGTTTCTTACTTTTCTCCTTGATAAAGATAGAAGATGTCTATCGAAACGTCGGAAATCATTACATCCACAATAGATGATGGTAATAGCCCAAACAATCATTCAACACGAGCTCCATCATCAACAATATCTCGTCCTCAAATATGGGGATTTTTGCGAACTTGTTTCATTTACTTCAAGAGTCACAGAAGTATCAATAGATATTTTTCAGTCTATATCAGGTTGTCATATTCTATCAAGTCTGACCAAATTGTTCTCTGGGAAAGTTAGATGGAATGATTTATTCTGCTAAGATTCCTGTAGAGTTATTAGGATATTCGGTTATGAAAAATCATCGAGTTTTTGCAATTACAACTTAAATATATGAAGTATTCCAAAGGGCAAGAGCTTAGTGGAAGAAATATATCACCCTTCAAATGGTCTTTTCATGGAGTTCATATAAATACTTAAAAAGATGGCAATTGTGCTGAAAAAATTATCTTTAATTGTTGAAAAAATTAACCAATGTGGATATTCAAATATAATCAAGAAAGTAATCGTGAGCAGATCCGCAGAAAGTTGTAGAAATAGAAATAGTAATCTTCAGGAATAAATTTGCTGTTACTTTCTTCTGCTTATTGGCTTCTTCAGGGCAAGGCAACCGTGAAAAGAGGAAAAAAAAACTGGAAGAGAAATAACTAAAACATATTTGTGAAAATGAGCGACAGGAAGAACCGAGGTAAGAAAATTGTGTGGAAAAGAAAAGACATTGCGGTCGTGAATGATAGGATCTTGGATATAAAAAAGTGCACATGCTCGGCATGTATCCCTACTATGCTCCATATATATAGTAAGTCTAAATGTCTGATATTATATTTCAAAAATTTTCTTACACAACAGCAAAAACTATTTACTATTCCATATCTGATTCCTCAGAAGTGAAATTGTGACTCTCAAGTTGATCAGATGCAATAGGTCCTTTATCAGTTACTCCAATTTCAACAATGTCATGAATTCCCAATGGAGTTTGATTCCTTTCAAAAATTTGTTGATTAAAAAAATTAAAAAAAATCTGAGCATCATGGAATACACTTATACTGTTTTTTAATTTTTTTTCCGAAGTCGGTAAATTCAAAATGGCGAAAAAAATTTGGAGCCAAAATATTAAATCTCCTTTTGCAGGTTTCATAAAAATACAAATTCTCGCATTATCAACTGACTGCCATTGCATTACGCCCTACATTAGTGCTGCAAACTTTTGAACACTATTCGATTTTATATTGATGGAAATAACAGCTGCATCTACATTTAATAGCAACTCATTTTCAGAAAATATTTCAGATGGTTTTCTTCATTAGGAAATCCCTATAAATGCTTAATGTTCACGTAGACGACTGCAATGTTCAGTTCTATTATACTGCACAGTTTACTCACCTCGGATCTATCTGTCACTCATTTTAACACGATTATAAAATCCAAATCTTCAGAATTCACAAGTGCCTATTCAGACATAATTTTTTGCAGGCAATCCTGCATCAACTTGTTTAAAATAAAATAGCGCTAGGCTGATTTGAATTTTTCTGGTTCATTATAACAGTGAAAGTGACTGGCATAGACAAATCTGTTTGTATATGACAACCAAGTAGTTTGTCCAGGTTTGAATTATCGACATCTCTACGTCGGTATATTCTATATGTTTTAGACTTCAAGTCCAGTAAAAATTTTTTCATTATTTTGGTGATATTCAACTGTAAACCTTTTTTTAAAGTAATTAAAAATATTCAACTGTAAACCTTTTTTTCAGTAATTAAAAATATTTTCTCTAACCATTTTCAATATATTCTGCAAACTCAATTGTTTTGAAATAAGTTTCATATTATTCGGTGAAGATCAATTTTGGTTGGGATCTCAGACTGCCAGATCGGAATAAAATCTAGAGACAGAAACGTAACCTTCGAGAATTATATTTTAACTCATTTCTCAGTTAAGACCATCCCTTTGTCACTGAAGAAACATAATATTAACGTAAAACTCACAACAAGAGTATAACGCGACAAGAAAATAAATGAAAAAAAAAAGGAATCCTCTCCATATTCATCTATTTCATGGTAAATATTGTCGGTTGTTCCAAAAAGCACCCAAAGAAAGCAAATAAAGCATCGCTAGAGCACTCAGTTCTGATTCGTAGTAAATTAAAGACAAATTCTCATTCGGCGATGAAACAAACAAACCACGAAGAACTCTCTTTCTCTGCATCAATTAATTAGTTGAAATCTCCTATCCGACCTCCCTATTTTCCAACCTAATACCTACGACAGAACATTTTGTTCTGCAGAACGAGCGCAATGAACGAAGAAAAAAGACTGAAGTAACCCCGTAATCCTGCCATGCTGAAATTCCGAAAATCCGCTAATCAGACGCTGTTGCCGCGAAATGAATTGAAAGTACGGAGAGAATTAAAAAGTTTCAAGACTCTAATAGAGTCCGTTTTCGTGGCGCTAGGATCTTGGGTTGAATTTATGTGGTACACTTGAACGATACGTTAAACAATGCTAAAAGGGTGTTTAACTGCGTCTGTGAAGTTAACACCTACATTGTCCAAAATGAAGAATTTATTATTCAGATTATTTAGATCAGAATATACCTCGCACCTGTTTTGTTCAGTAATAATCGATTTCTATAAATTTCGAGAAATTTAATGTCAATAATCGATAATTTCAAAATATCCAGTGTTGATACAAATAAGGAGGTGATTCATTTAGAGGTACTTTCTATTAAATAAAAAAAATTAATTGATCAATTGTCTTTTATAATCTTTATTAACAAATAAAAGAACCATAATGCAAGATACATTTGACAGTTCTTATTTTCGATGACACGTGTGAGTATTTCGGGTGATATTTATCCAATGACTCGAGTAATATTGGCCTCCAATACCTCAATCGTAGCCGGCTTGTCCATGTAGACTTTGGACTTCACATAGCCCCAAAGGAAAAAATCAAGAGGTGTGATGTCACATGATCTAGCCGCCCAATTCACTGGTCCGTAGCCAGAAATGATCTATTCGCCGAAATGCTCTTGCAGTAACGCCATGGTTTCACGGGCTGTATGGCAAGTGTCACCATCTTGTTGAAACCATATTTCGTCGAGACCACGGGCTTCAATTTCGGGCAACAAATAGTCTGTTATCATTATGCGATAACGGTCAACATTCACAGTAGCATTCTTGCCGTCGTCTGTTTCGAAAAAATATGGACCGATTTTTCCACCGGCCCATAAACCACACCAAACAGTTGTTTTTTCTGGATCTAACGGCAATTCTTGAGACTCTTCGTGTTGTTCATCATCCCAGATTCAGGCATTTTGTTTATTCATAAACCCATTAATTCGAAAATGGGCCTCATCAGTGAACAAAATTTTATCGAAAAGAGTGGATCCTCTGCAAGCTTGTCAAGAGCCCAACGACTGAAACTTAAACGATTCGGTAGGTCGGTCGGCTTCAGTTCTTGAACTAATTGAATTTTGTAAGCTTTCAAAGAAAGATCATTACGTAAAATCCACCAAGACGTTGAATACGAAAGGCCAAGCTGTTGAGAACGGCGACAAATCGACACTTAAGGGTTATCACGTACACTCTCCCCTACCGCCGCTATATTCTTTTCACTACGAGCTGGTCTATTGGTCGAGTATTATCCAATAACGAATATTGAGCCTCAAACTTAGTGATGGTAGAGCGAATTGTGCGTTCGGTAGGCCGATTATGTGGACCGTAATTCGCTCTAACTGCTCGATACACATTAATCGGAGAACGCCCATTTTCGTAATAAAATTGAACAATTTGTAGACTCTTTGCCGGGCCTAGTCGTTCCATTATGAAATATCCGGCACTACTGAACACCACTACAGTTTACGCGACGCATGCGCAATCTGCAACTAAATCCCCATTACAAAGAGTACCTCCAAACTTTATACAGGGTGTTCCTAAATTGAACGTACAAACGAACAGGGGAGATTCCTTAAGTGAATTTAAGAAAAAAAAGTCCCATAAACATGGGGTCAGAAACGTTTCGTTTTCGAGATACAGAGTGTTGAAGTTTGAATTTTTTTCAAGTTTTTTCTCATAGTATCTACACTTCACATGATATTCAACTCAAATTTGGTATAGACATTACATTTGAGAGTTTTCACCACGTGATATGGCAATTTCGATGGATGATCTACAGGGTGATATTTTTTCTGGAACACTGCCACTTGTTCTTCTGCAGAATTTTTTTTTCGTGAGCAACTGTTGATTCGAAAAAATGTAAAAAAAAGCTTTGTTTGTATACTAAACTTTTCGGTCTCCTGTAGTTTTGTCGTATCCACCAACGATTTCGAGAAAAAATAATTTGGACGATTCTCTCGAAATCCTCGTGAAAATCCAAATTATGATGGGAAGGCCACTTGGTAAGCTGTGGTGAATGAATTCAGTGTCAGTTTTTATGGATATTTTCCTGATCTGTATCGATGATTCATAAAGATTCGATAAACTCGTATAATCAACACATAAAATATATACTTAATACATGATACAATTATCATGTATTAATTCATCAGAATTTGTTTCTTTTCTATACCATTCCAATCTTATTCCATCTTCATGTCTATGTACCGTCGTGTCCAAAAAGGGCAAACTTAGGGTGGAATCTCCTATCTCCAATGTGAATTGTAAATTTTCTTAATAAGAATTTGAAAAATTCAATATGGTTTGGGTCTCCATCTCCATCTCTAGTATAGAGATATATAGTATAAAGATGTCATCCACAAATTTTTTGAGGAATGGTAACTCTATGGACACTATGTTTTCCTATAGTCCATAACATACTGGGCCGGTATTGGACTCAGTTTTGAGTCCATTTCAGAGCCAAACTTTTGGATGTAATATTCACCACGATAGATGCAATAGCTATTTTCCAACAAGGAATGTGTCATTTCCAGAAACAATTCCTTATTCAAATTTGTGTGTTCCTTCATTCGGTTCCAATTTTCTTCCAATGCATTAATGATATCGTTTTTGTTCAAATTACCAAATGAATGAAATTATTTTTGGATGATGCATGTACGTGTCTGAAGTAATATTTGTTATCCTCATCGTAAGCACTTTTCAAAATATCATCAATAAATTTCGATAAATTATTGATAGAGCTGTTTATACTCGATATTATGGGTCTCATAGGGTATCTAGTCTTATGTATTTTTGTATTTCCATAAAATCTTGGAGTAACTGAAGTTTATATTTTCATTTCCTTAGTTTTCTTCTGTAATATATTTAAGTTTTTCAAGTTGTTCTATGTGTTCATTGCATTTTGTTTTTAATAACTGAGTGGGGTCCTTAGGTAATTTTTCGAAATCTTTCGAAGTTCATTCGTGTACATAATTTGTGACTGCATTTCTAACTTTCGCCCTTTGCCTCTCTTTTCTCTCGTTTGGTAACACTAATGAAAAGCCTTCTGAATGGGTTCAACTTTGTTGAAGTTATAAGCGAGTTCACTCAGTTTCAATAGACCTCACATGTTTGTCTCTAAACTTCCACAACAATATTCTTCTTTAAATCACAAAACCTTCTCTGTTCTTTTCTTATTAAGGAATATATATTATATTGTTCGAAAAATTATCGTTATCTCAATCAAGCTATAACACTATTTGCAGAAATTATAACAGAAAAACTGATAGAATGAATTGATGACTCATTTATTTTGTAAAAATCCATCTTGAATATTAAAAGAAAACAAGTTTTGTCTAATTTTCACTTTATTAATACCATTACACGACCGGTTTCGGTTGTTAAACCATCTTCTGGTGCTAGGTACAGAGTCTGTACCTTAACTGAATTTCGATTCAATTTTGAATTTTCAAATTTGATTCAAGTGCTATCAAGCAAATCGATAAAGCTTCTGATGCAATTTCATAGTTGAGAGGAAAAACATAAAAACTCGTATGAAAACTTGAACGTCTGAAATCACAATAAATATAAAATATCCCGGAAGAAATACTCGACACAAGAAGGCATAAAAAACAATACGAGGGGAGAAACTTCACAATCCTTCTTATAGCACCCTCAAGATACATCAATTTCGGAATCATGACACACTTGGCATAATTTTTTCGTCCATTTTCGACATTATTGTGTGATTTATGGACCATTTTTCTTTATTGAAGTTTGTCTTATATTGAAAAAACACCCTACGCTTGGAGTTCATTGATATATTTATTTTGGAACCCAAACTTCCCTGACACACCCCGGTCTCGTTTTTCTCATATTTCCAATATTCAGAATAGGTATTTATCTTGCTTTTTTAATTTGTTCGAAATTATTCATTCACGTTTTTCTCTTATATTGAAACGATTCAAAATATCCATCTAATAAATTTTCTTTAATTTATCTTAAGTTAGTATACTGTTTGATATGTAATAGATGTTTGCAGATGTACTTCCTGGTGATAATCTATTCTACGTGAAACGATACCTCTCTATAATAGATGAAATTACTGATTTTTTTTAGTCCATCATAACTTAGTGAACTGTTTGACATGTAATAGATGTTAGCAGATGTACCTTATTGTGACGATCTATTCTACGTAAAATGAAGCCTCTCTATTATAGGTATAATTTCTGATCTTTTCTAGTTTATAACTTGGTAAACTGTTTGACATTCAATTCAATATGGAATATGATTTTTATTGTGATCACCCGTTTATGTCCACATGTCATATTTTTGTCGTTTTTCTTCTTGAATTGACTAGTGTCTGACATCTAATTGTTCTCAACCCAAAAACGATCATGGTATGTTTCGAAGAAAGGTTTATCGTTTGTAAATTCAAAGAATTGACATTTCATGTATTCAAGGTCATCATTATATTATTATTTATTATTATAAAAGGATACAGAGAAGAGACTGTTGCCTATAAATCTCAAACAGAAATTGAAAATTAAGTGGCGCTTCAGAAACAACAAAGAAAAAAAACTGTCTAGCACGAGCGCGGAATACCTCATGGTAAAGTTTATATTGGTGGCCACGAAGATGATTTCTATTTAACTCGAAAATACTGCCCAGATTGCCACCAATGAAACCACGCAGTATACGAAACGTCACTATTAGATCGCCACGCATCCTCCGATCACGAAACAAGTCCAGCTCAAACATTTTTAGTCTGACTTCATATGAAGGGCGAACCACCCGGAATGGAATCCTCGTTGCAGAACGTTGCACTCCCTCCAAACGTTGTTGATCTGCGATCAGGCTAGGGAACCATGCAGGGCCAGCAAATACCAGAATTGGTCGAACATAGGTGATGTAAAGCTGCCGGCATGTCTCGATCGAGCATTTAGGAAAAACTTTCCGCATCAAGTACAAAATTTTCCGGCATTTGGCGGTTATATTGTTCACAAGAGCTGACCAAGACAGATCCTCAGTTATCACCAGCCCGAGATCGACGTGCTGTGCAGCGGAGACCAAACATTTGCCTTCGATCATATACTGGTTACAAGGATTGTGACTCCCAAGGTGAACAACTCTAACTAAACCGAGTCAGGTCACACTGAAGAATATTAGGCAAGCGAGCATCATTGAAGAGCTTAATGTCATCAGCATATTGGGATGAGTGCGACGAGAATAAACCAGGCAAATCTGATACGTACGTCAAAATTAGGATCGGACCCAAAACAGAACCCTGCGGTACTCCACTGATAACGGGTTTAGAGTCAGATAATGAGTCGCCAACTCTTACTGAGAAATACCTACCAACAATGAACGAACGCAGCCAGCCCAAAACCCTCACCCCCTCTCACACCAATATGTTCAAGCTTGAACAGCAAACGGCAAAAAAGAACACAAGATATTTTGACACTCAACCTCTTCTGAAAAAATGAAGCCTCTACGTCCCTTCCTTCGGAAGATAGAGAGTATACGGCCGGGGGGCCGGCCGGACATACTCCAAGTTTGACCACAGATTCTTCATCATGAAGTCAAACCCAATCGATTGAGAGCATTTTCGGCTCGATATTCGAAGATTACAGACAAACGATAGCACGCTGTACCACTAGGGATAAGCGCGCAAAAAAGCAAAATACTGAGTGAATAATCATCAAATAATCAGCATAAATTTCATCATCCAGCTTTCCTCAAACGCTTTTATTTTGTTCAACTTTTTGAACGGCATCTTCGAAAGTCCGGAGGCTTTGCCATGATATTAACTTGGCTATTGCTGTTCAAAATCCTAAATATCAATAGTTTATATTTGTTTTTAATTTATCATTGAAAATAGACTTTTCAAGATTAATGTACCGCGAAAGATAACAAAGGTTCAATTGTAAGTATATAATAATTATAGAAATTTTTTGTAATGTCAACTTCAGAGGAACGAATTCTTCAGTTTATTATTATCCATTATTCTGAGGAGCATACCTTACCGGAAAACTCACTTCACTCAATCTTGTAGCGGCACTCCGTCACTAGCAGGGGAGTGTGTAGGGATCACTTGGCGGCACTTCATATAGCTCCCGCGTAGCGCTTCGGTGGCCTAGCGTCTATGGCATGGCGCACAAAAGCCGTACTGATGAGTCCCGAATGTGTGCGCCAGAGACGAAACGCATAAGTAATATAAAACTTCGATCCTACAATCTAAAACATATCATTGAATAGATTTTATCAGATGATCGAGCTTTGGAAAATAGGTTCTTGTTCAGGTTTATGTATTATTCGCTGGTCGCCAGCAATGAACGTTTATTATTGAAAATGATAGCTAAATTTCTTTTTTTATAACAGAGAAAACAATCTTAAATCACCGACATTTCAAGAACTCGATTAAATGAATATACATATTTGTGAATCAATAATGAACTACAACTATCCAAGGGTAGTTATAATTCGTAACTAACTTAATTTGCACTTACCTTGTGTAATTAAGACACAAATATGATGATTTTTCTCATTTAATGTGTTTTTCAATTTTGAAATACAGGTTGCACTTCTGCGTTTTGATACTATAATTTCTGAATTATTTTCTTCTCGACAATTGTCCATTATTTTTCAGAAAAAAATCACAAGGATGAGCCCTCGGAATTAAAACTGAGTTCGTACTCCAAACTTTCTTTTAAAAATTGGAAGAGCACTGACGTGAAGTCAGGAACTTTTACGCGCCGAGTTCCAGCCGAGTCTTATGTGAGTAATTCAATCCTGGGAAATAAGACATAGGATTGAGGTCAAATTTCAAAATGACATTTAGAAGCATCAACTCACAATTTCTGCATATGCCCCATTCACTTGCATCCCCCGGGGGGGGTCAGTAGATACTCGGCCTGGTTTTTAAAAATTCATAAAAAATCAACCATACATGAGAATGCCAACAATCTCCTGCAGAATCATCTACATGTCGACGAAAAAATAATTCATTAGTTATCTCATTCTTGCAACCCCTTGGGGGCTAAAAACGGCTCAATGATTATTCAAGCAGATACGAATATCACGAGAACTAGACATGGAATCGACACGAAATTCGGTATTTGTTCTTCTTTCTATATACACAAAATAACTTTGTGACTCACTTCCACTTGCACCCCTTGGGGGGGGGCTAGCCGAGTTCCAGCCGTGTTTTCTGTGAGTAATTTATACCTGGGAAACTAGAAATAGGATTGAGGTCCAATTTCACAGTACGATCCAGAAGCATCAACTCATAATTTATGCATATGCCACATTCACTTGCACCCCAGAGGGGATCAATAGGTACTCGGCCTGATTTTTAAATATTCATAAACAATCAACCATACATGAGAATGCCATTAAACATCTGCAGAATCATCTACATGTCGACAAAAATATAATTCAGTAGTTATCTCTGACTTGCAACCCGTTGGGGGGCTAAAATAACGGCTTAATGATTATTCAAGCAGATTCGAATATCTCGAGAACTAGACATAGAATCGACTCGACATTTGGCATTTATTCTTCCCTCTGAATACAGAGAATAACTCTATGACTCACTTCCACTTGCACCCCTTGGGGGGGCTAGCCGAGTTCCAGCCGAGTTTTCTGTGAGTAATTCATGCCTGGGAAAATAGACATAGGATTGAGGTCAAATTTCACATTAACATTTAGAAGCAGCAACTCACAGTTTCAGCATATGCCACATTCACTTGCATCCCCCAGGGGGGTCAGTAGGTACTCGGCCTGATTTTTAAAAATTCATAAAAAATCAACCATACATGAGAATGCCATCAATCTCCTGCAGAATCATCTACATGTAGACAAAAAAATAATTCAGTAGTTATCTCTGACTTGCAACCCCTGGGGGGGCTGATAAAACGGCTTGATGATTATGTGGCATATGCAGAAATTATGAGTTGATGCTTCTGGATGGTAATGTGAAATTTGACCTCAATCCTATGTCTAGTTTCCCAGGTATGAATTACTCACAGAAAACTCGGCTGGAACTCGGCTAGCCCCCCCAAGGGGTGCAAGTGGAAGTGAGTCATAGAGTTATTCTCTGTATTCAGAGGGAAGAATAAATACCAAATTTCGTGTCGATTCTATGTCTAGTTCTCGAGATATTCGAATCTGCTTGAATAATCAATAAGCCGTTCTTTTAGCCCCCCAAGGGCTTGTAAGTCAGAGATAACCACTGAGTTATTTTTTTGTCGACATGCAGATGATTCTGCAGGAGTTTGATGGCATTCTCATGTATAGTTGATTTTTTATGAATTTTAAAAAATCGGGCCGAGTACCTACTGACCCCCCTGGGGGGTGCAAGTGAATGGGGCATATGAAGAAATTGTGAGTTGATGCTTCTAAATGTTATTGTGCAATTTGACCTCAATCCTATGTTTAGTTTCCCAGGTATGAATTACTCACAGAAAAATCGGCTGGAACTCGGCTACCACACAAGGGGGATGCAAGTGGAAGTGAGTCATAGAGTTATTCTCTGTATTAAGAGAGAAGAATAAATACCAAATTCCGTGTCGATTCCATTTCTAGTTCTCGAGATATTCGTATCTGCTTGAATAATAATTAAGCCGTTATTTTAGCTCCCCAAGGGGTTGCAAGTCAGAGATAACTACTGAGTTATTTTTTTGTCGACATGTAGATGATTCTGCAGGAGTTTGATGGCATTCTCATGTATAGTTGATTTCTTATGAATTTTTAAAAATCAGGCCGAGTACTTACTGACCCCCCTCAGGGGTGCAAGTGAATGGGGCATATGCAGAAATTGTGAGTTGATGCTTCTAAATGTTATTGTGATTCTATGTCAAGTTCTCGAGATATTCGTTTCTGCTTGAATAATCATCAAGTCGTCATTTTAGTCCCCAAGGGGTTGCAAGTCAGAGATAACTACTTACTTATTTTTTTATCGACAGGTTGATAATTCTGCAGGAGTTTGATGGCATTTTCATTGATGGTTAATTTTTTATGAATTTTTAAAAATCAGGCCGATTACCTACTGATCCCTCTGGGGGGTGCAAGTAAAAGTGGCATATGAAGTTAATATCTGTTTATTTTCCTGTACGCTATTGCCAAATTTTTCATCAATCCTATGTCTAGTTCGCCAGATAAGAATATTTTTATTGAAAACTCGTTCGTCATTCGGCATATTCGACCCGGGGGTGCTGTGGAATGAGTGCTGGTGATGGATTTATCATGGGCCATCGTAGTAGAGAACGTACTGTATCCAGATTCCAACGTGAAAATAGAAAAACCCCAAATTATCTCGGCGAATCAAAACTTTTGCATCGCTATCCGGCCAATATTCCAGTGGCGTACGAAAATTTCTGTATAAAACTCGGCTATCTTACTCGGCTGTTTTCACATCAGTGTTCAATCTCATCTACCTATCGTCTAGTTGTCGGCGGTCGAGGGGCGAGGGAGATTCTGGGTTCAAATCCTTGCGGAATTGAACTCAGGATTATATTTTATCGACATTGATTACTATTTTACTCAATTCTAGAGATTACAATTTTGTATTCATATCAGAATGTTAATATCGGGATATATATTTATTTTATTAAGAATATTCAGTTGATAAAATTGTTCAAGGAAGCGGAGGTCCATAAATTACATGAGATGTGTAGGAGATAGAGGTAGCAGAATTTCTACCTGCTTTCAATCTCGAATTGAAAACCCCATATTTATTACCAAAATTCAATTTATCATTATATAATATATTATTGATATGAATTTTATGGATTCTACTGTTGGGTGAACTTTTTTCGAATATATAATAACTATTTATCTAATTTACAGTTTGATTTGTATTATGACATTTATATCACAAATATTATTGCTTTTTCCTACTGATCAAATAAATTTTGCAATGAAATAAAATATTTAATCGCACAAACATCATTTATAAAAAACATATATTTTGAATAATCTAGATTTGATCATATTGAAGATCAATATGTTTTAAGATTGTAGATCTGCCAATAAGAGTTTATCGTGCTTTCATTCGAAGCTGAGAAGAATTGAGAAATAACTATTTATAAATTGCACACCCTGTGTATCAGTCGATAATATTGTATTATTAAATGAGACATTCTGTAAGCAACGAAAAAGATACACCCTGTATATAAAGTCATAAACCATGAACTATTGACGCAAAGTCAATGGTCTCAATTCTAGAGTTCAATTATTGATCTTCAATGGTTAAATGAGGTATTATAAATTGCACACTCTGTATATTACTCCAAAACCTTCATCTTGAAGAACATCCTTTGAATTGATAAAAATGAAAACGTACTCAGAATCCCCTTTCATTCGAAACTAAGAAGAATTGAGAAATAACGATTTCTAAATTGCACACCTTGTATATCAATCGATAACATTGTATAATCGAATGAGACATCCCTCACGCAGAACACCCGAAAACTTTTAAAAAAACATGTAAGAAGTGTTCGACAAGGCTCTCTCTCCGAGATCTGCATACAGTTTTCTGTACCGACGCATTCTGCAGCCAACTTCAGAGAGTTACATACAAACAAGCTAACACACAAGTGAATCTAATAAAAGCGTGTTGAAAATAGTGATAGAACACAACGGTGATTGAATTCGAGAATACGTATTATATCAATAAATGCCATACATGTACAAAGTTATGTTGAAATAGACGAAAGATATCAAGTATAAGAAACATTTTTCTTATTTTTCCACAATTTTCTACTAGGTGTATTTCTAGGAAATTTTGCAATCTTATGTTTTAACCTCATTCAAAGAAACCAAATTTTAGAAGCTCATAACTGCTGAAGCATTCGACGGATCTGACCAAATAACGAACTTGACTGTGATATTAGGATAATTAACCTCTTCTGAAAATATGAAATATCTAGGCTATCTCCTTGAAATGATAGAGAGTATACAGTAGGAAGGCCGAACATACTCAAGTCTGTCCTCGTATATTGCATCAGAAAGCCAAATCTAATCGATTGAAACCATTTTCCAATCGATATTCGAAAATTACGGGCATTGGGGCGGAACGATAACACACTATTCTAATAAGAGCAAGCGAGCTAATATATTTCTTTTATCTGGATACCAAGCCATGTCGGAATAAAAGATAACGAGGCAGCTGATAGATCAGCCACAATCGCTGCTGCCGTAGATGAAAAAGATGTGGAATCTGTAAAGATCACTGATTTAATCATATCAGTTAAACAGTACAGTTGCTCCGAATGGCAAAGAACATGGAATACTCGCAATGATTAGCTGAAGATTTTTGAAAAAGATGTCCGGGCTCCTTACATATCCGTTACATTGCCTAAACCTGACATGATAAGAATACACCGTCTACGTATTGGTCACAACGCACTTACTCACCTTTACATCTTTAAAAAGTAAGAGAGTCCAAAATGTGAATTATGGTACATAGATCAAAGCATCTTACATATTCTATATGAATATCCTAAATACGCAAATGAACGCACACAGTTACACATACCAGATGAGCAAAATTTACAAGAAGATTTTCGTGGAGCATTCGTATACAGGGTGTCCAGGGAATAACTGTACATACTCATACCAGAGATAGAGTTGGACTAGCAGATTACGAATTGACTATAAAAAATTAATTTCTGGATTTCCCTAGAAAGCTACAGGGTGATATTCCAGCTTCATGGAAATACTAAGATCATCATAAAATCCAAACTTATTGACGGATATTATTGAAACATCGGAGGCTATTGGCATAAGCTAAGGCCGAGTCTGAAATATATGAATTATTCCATTATTCCAGGGCCGGACTCATTAATATTCATTTAAAGTGTTTATGGTGAAAAATCACTTTGTATTTCGAATTACAAATAACTGATTCGCTTTTCAGAAGGAAGCTGAATTATGCTCCAATTTGTGATATCGCTCTAAGTTGTCACATCAACAATTATTTTTTTATGAATTTCTTATTTTGGATAAAGTTCGAAAATCTTAATTCATTTTCCTGAACAAAACTTAGTCATTTTATAGAGGTCGAAAATAAATAAACAACTTTCTTAAAATAGTCACTGAAGGTGAGGAAGACTATAACAATTTGTTGACATACTGGGTGGCCACCTTAGACACGGATCTCATTGCGATGGAATTAATGAAGGTAAATTTCGAAAAAACAATTGGCGATGTATATAGGGTATGCATAAGCATATTTCAAAATTATTCGTATGTATACCGGGTGTTCGACAACAAAGATATAAGTAGACCAAAGTGACATTTTTTCTAATGTATAAACCTCTAACTGAATTAGTAAATCGAGTAGTATGAGTAGTGATTTTTCAATTTGTTAGTCTGTTTCTTTAAAGTTTACTTATTCAATATTAAATATTATGAAGTACTCTGAGAAAGAGGAGATATGATTTTCAGTTTGGGAGAATGTTTCAAAATATCGTACTAGATTCAAAGATTCAATCTGAAAAATGCACAGAAATAAAAATTCCTTCAAGATAAAACATGAACTCCTATAACATATTCTGTGATAAATTTAAAACATTTTGACAACTGAAATTTAAGATTGTTCGTTGCTTGTGTTTTGATTATTATAAAATAGTGAAATTATCAAAATGGCCAATTTCACAAATAGAGTATATGCTGATATGATGTTCGTGTATGGTAAATGTGAGGGAAATAGTCAAGCTGCTGTGACAGAGTATCGTCTGAGATTTCCTACTCGCAGAATTCCCAATCACCAAACATTTTCTGCAGTATTTAGCTGTATAGGGCAATATGGTAGAGTGCCAGATAGGAAGAAGGATCGCCAAAGGAAACTAGAAAGAGGTGATGAAGTACTCCAATTAATTCAAGCACAACCTTCAACTAGTATAAATAGAGTAAGTGCACAATTACATTTGCCGAAGCATAAGGTGCACAGAATAATCAAAGAGGAAAATATGTACCCTTACCACATACAACAGGTACAACGATTAGAACCTGGCGATAATGTCTTAAGACTGAATTTTGCACATTGGATTGCAAATCACAGAGTCACTTTGTACAGAACAATACTCAGTGATGAGGCTCACCAGAAATGGTGTGTTCAATACTCATAACTCGCACATTTGGGCCGAAAATAATCCACTCAGTATAAGACTGAGAAAATCACAACAAAAATTTTCAGTAAATGTTTGGTGCGCTCTGATAAACAAACATTTGATCGGGCCTCATTTTTTTTGACGGTCGCCTCACAAGTGCGATTTATCTAGATTTCTTGCAAAATATTTTACCCGGCATGCTACAAGGAATAAATATTAGAGGAATTTATTTCCAATATGATGGAGCTGGCCCTCATTTTGGCTTGGAAGTTAGAAGTTACCTCGACAATACCTATCCAAATAGGTGGATAGGTCGAGGAGGACCTATTCCATGGCCTCCTCGATCTCCAGATTTCAACCCGCTAGACTATTTTGTATGGGGAACATTGAAGGATATGGTATATTCTGAAGAAATCCAGTCAAGAGAACAGCTGATGAACAGAATTACCAACTATTGCGATATTTTAAGAAATAATGTCGATATGATTCGCAAGGCTGTATCCAATTTGAACATTCGGCAAGAGAAATGTTTACAAGCTAATGGTTTTCATTTCGAACCACTTCTAAGATAACGTTGAATCAGCAATTCATTTGTTCCTATTTTCATTTTTATTAGGTACTCTTTACTGTATTTTAGTTTCTTTCATTTGTTATTGTTTAGTTATGGAATGTGCTTATTAAAGCTCTGAACATTTTCCTTCGCATTTTATATTCAAACATGTGATTTTCAGTTCTCTTCATGGTGAAATATTCAATTTATCGAACTTTATCCAAATTCAAAAATTCATAATTAGATAATTGTTGATGTGACAGCTTCGAGCGATACCACAAATTGAAGCATAATTTAGCTTCTTTCTAAAAAGCGAATCAATTATTTGTAATTCGAAATACAAAGTGTTTTTTTACCCTGAACACTTTGAATGAATATTATGAGTCCGGCTCTGGAATAATGGAATAATTGATATCTTTCAGACTCGACCTTAGCATGTGCCAATAGCCTCCCAAGTTTTAATAATATCCGTCAATAAGTTTGGATTTTATGATGGTCTTAGTATTTCCATGAAGCTGGAATATCACCCTGTAGCTTTCTAGGGAAATCCAGAAATTAATTGTTTATAGTCAATTCGTAATCTGCTAGTCCAACTCTATCTCTAGTATGAGTATGTTAGTTATTCCCCGGACACCCTGTATACAACAAATTATGAAGTACACATTTTTTTTTATCACTTGATGGGTATATATAAGTCAATGCATTGTTCTTATTTCAATTGTGTTTGTAATTTTTATATAATAAAATTTATTTACACATGTATTCTTCTGTTTATACACATAAAATTATATTTGTACACATGTTTCCACACATACTTATGAATTATGAACTATCTATTCGAACACAAACTAAATTTATTTTATTTATGTATTATTTTATTTATATACATACTTCAATAATTTATTTACAATTATATATACATTTTATAATAACTTACTTTATGTATAATGCTGAAATCTGTACAAGGCTAATGACCGAAGCAGTCGATGCCTTCAATTACAAATAAAAAAATATTATTTTTCATTTCCAATACATTATATTTTCAGGATCTTTTCTGCGAACTCAACCTGCCATATCGTATCGGGAATTTCGGAACCTTCATCACTGTCCAAACACTTGACCGTTATTGCCTCCTCTCGAAGGCATCAATCACCGAAATTTTCGCAGACGATTTAATTCCAGCAAGCGATGTAACATCGTGCACAATTTGATGGCGGTCGTTATAATTATTACACATATTTCTGGTTTTATGTTCTTGCAATGGGAGCGTCCTCTATGGTCCGTAAAGAAAGTTGATGTATGAGGGTTATATACGACCTTTGTCTTGAATACGTATGACATTGTCCTCGGGTTTTATGCTGGAGTATTGCTCTCGCAAATGCACGTTTTCATATATGAAAAACGACCTTTTATTAGGGTTTATTGGTGTCCGGAGGATTTTACAGATTTCGCTTTCTTTCGGCGTTGTCCGAGAATAACTACAGGCAAGATGTTTCATGGAATATGGAAATATTTCCATATATTTCTTAATATTCATAAGAGTTATTTCCCAAGTCAAATTCCCAGAAAAAAAAACCAAAATATTATCCGTTGCCATGAGGGATACCAATGAAAATTTATCTGATTTGGTTAGGAAATAAATACATTGTGATTACTCAATCGATTTGGGAACATGTCAAAAATTATCAAAAACTTTATGATGCACCAGAAAAATAACTGAGAATAAATATAAAATACAAATAGGCGCGAACAAATTTCATTTGCATAAGTAATATCTCAACTTATTTCACAACAATAAATTATCAGTTATTGGGTAAAACTTTCACCTCGTATCTAGGAAAATGAAAACACTTACGAATAAAGTTACACAGCATAATGTAACTAACTTTCCATGCAGAATCGTTTAGGTTTGTAGGGAAGCTCTGAATGTAATGGTGGAATACTACGCAGTTTTCGAAAGTATTCATAATCAATTAAAATTCCCATTTTTGAGTATCAGTGGTCCTCCGCTTCGGAATATCTGACAACTTCTTTTGTTTTGAAATGAATGAGATAATAATCATAAACATAATAATAAATATGAAGATTTTCATTAAAATTCAATTATCGCGTGCGAGGGATTTTCCTCATATTATCATAGAAGAAACCCATTCTACTAAAGTATCAAAGTAGTACTTTCAAATAAATGATGAATTCTTATTATCTTTATTTCAGAATACTCCAGAATTGTGATCTAACTGAAGTTCCCATGAAAGCTTTGATGCCATTAAGAAAGCTTCAAACCTTGTGAGTATACATTCTTTAGATTATCTGGAATATTTTTATTGTTGACGAGAAAATCTCCTCCATTAGAAGATATTCCTGAATTGAAGAAGCTAAAAATCCTATGAAACATGTCCAGTGGATTCAAATAGCTAGAAAAATACTATGGCATTAAAATGTTTTCGAATATTGTAGAATAGATTTTGGCCCATGATTTCATTGCCAAGCAAGATATTTATTTCCTATCAGCCTATCATAACTTAATGTTCTTCCTCTGTTTGATGATTCCAATAACTCAGATTGGAGAAAAACTTAAGTTGTGAGATATCATATTTTTCTGAGTATATTGTAGTGAAATGTAGTTTAGATTGGATTGAGATCAGGAACTTTTGCGAGTTCCCTCTAAAGTGTTTTCCCGGACTCTGGAATAGTGTGATGTTAATAAAACAGCCCAAATATGTGAGAGAATCAATAACTATCTACTTGAAATCAAAATAGCGGCTCACAGTTTTTTTCAGTTTTGTTCTCATCGTATAGAACCTGTTATCTTTCTTCCAGTAAGCTCTTTTTTTTAATAACTATTCATCATTATTCACAAAACACATTCTCCCATAGACATAAAATTAATCAAATAAAGTCCAAGTATTTTCTCTATTCGAATTTAAGAAGCTGGAATTCCTGCGCAATAGTACAAGATAATGTTTGGGTACCATAATATTTCCCTGATAAACTTTGAAATTCCGAGATATTTTTATTCCAAATGATATTGTAACTTTCAATCAAACGGCTGAATGGCAGTTTCATAAAAATAGGATTTTTACGCTTTCGCTTATCTCAATATGATGGAATGATTGATGATGATTACAGACCTATGTTCTTAATATTTGCTTATTTTAGACAGGTACTAGGTCCAAGGTAGAAATAAAACCAATTCTTCAAACAAGGCCTACTAGTTTCAACTTCTATCTGAAGTCTTCCTCAGGGCACTAAAAATGTACAAAATATATTATAAAATTTTTTCTTTGTACATGAATTACAATTAGAATTTTTCCTTTCTATCAATTAACACACAAACAACAAAATTCAAATCTTGAAATAATCTTTTTGAATTTCTTCTAACATTTGTCCGAGCAATTCACAGTTTTTGCCATCTACCCCACCAAATAAAGCTCACATAATGTGAATATGAAAACAAACTTATGAAACAATTGATTTGACTGATTCGAATATATTGAGAACAAATATATTGAATAATAAACAATGAAATATTCCATTGACGATCACTTAAAACTGACAAGAGAAAAATAAAAATTTTTTTTATACAAATGAGGAATTGTTTTCTTTTCTTTTTTTCTTTTTGACTGAGGAATCATGTTGAAACTAAGTATTTGTTGAGTTGATATGTGGGTGAATTCTAATATGGGTAGCAATCAAGAGAAAACAAAGATCATTTCAAATTTATAAGGGGCTCTCAATTATTAAGAGTTATCAAAATGAGTTTGTACGAATATCAGACTTACAGTTTGTTATGGTTTTTTTTGTCGATGAATGATATAAAAATTGCAAAATGAACGACACTCATATTAGGTGGAACGTGAAACACAGACTGAAATAACATAGCTACTCGATAAACTTTTCAAAGAAATCTGGGTGACTTTCAAACCCATATGAGCTCTTCATCAAGAATATGTATCTTGAGGGTGTTGTATTATTTTTTATCAACAAATAGATGGGGTTGCGATGGGTAGTCCCATTTTAAGTACGATAGCTCAATTAGTAATGGAATATTTGGAGAAAAAAGTTTTGTCCAGAAATAATTACGACATAACAGTTTTCAAAAGGTATGTAGATGATTGCTTAATAATAACATCTGAAGCTGAAATCGGAAGAATAATTAATGATTTAAACCGTTTTCATTATAAAATTCAGTTTACGATGGAGACAGAAATGAATAATTCAATAAATTTTCTGGACTTAACACTTATAAGAGTGAATAACTCAATACAAACAAAACTATACAGAAAAGATACAAACACTGATAGAATAATAGATTTTGATTCAACACATATCCATAAACAAAAGAAGGCTATTATGATCAGATACATCGACAGAGCACTAAAACTAACTTCGCCTATTTACAGACCTACCATCATACAGGACATTACTTCACTTTTAATAAAAAACAATTATCCTCTATCACAAATAAAAAAAGTAATAAAACAGCGTACACACAAACTATACAACACAAATAAAAAAGAAGAACCAACTACATTCATACCAATACCGTACGTACCCTATGTATCTGAAAAAATAGAAAATATCCTAAAAACTTACAGTAAAGTAAAAATAGCTCACAAACCACACATCCAAATTAAACATCTGTATAGTAAATTAAAATCACCAACACCAGCAAACGAAACATCACATGTTGTATACAAGATTGAATGTAATAATTGTGAAGGCGTATACATAGGACAGACAGAGCAAAAGTTGAAGGATAGACTGAAAGGACACAAGTACTCCAAAATACCAACGGCACTTTACAGACACAAAACCGAGAATGAACTCATCACTTAACATGTCCTCAACTTGAACCTTTTGTGATCTGTCTTTTAAATAATTGCTGAAAAGTTGAAGAGGTACCCCACGCACACCAATATTTTCCAAGACTTTCAGCATCTCATCATGGTTCACTGTGTCAAATGCCTTTGAGAGGTCCAGGAATACACACAGTGCCGCCTCATTAGTATCCAAGATCTTATACACCATATCAGACAGGTATGATATCGCATCCGTCGCAGACTTCCCCTCACGAAATCCAAACTGAGCATTTGATATGATCTTATATTTTTCCAGATAGTTGTTTAATCTCGTTCCGACAATCTTCTCAAATATCTTGGCAAACGAGGTAATCAGCGAAATTGGTCTATAATTTGAAGGCGAGTCCCTTGTTCCCTTCTTATATATTGGTCTTACAATTGACAGTTTGAATTCTTCGGGACAACAACCATACTGCAACATATCATTTATTATATGTGCTAGTGGAACTGATATTTCGCTCTTGATTTTCCTCAATGTTTCGCCCGTTATGCCATCATGTCCCGGTGATTTATTCTTCTTCAAGTTATTTATGGTTGACTCTACTTCTGATGGGGTCGTCGGGTTTAAAAAGAAGGAATGATCAGTTTTTTGGGTTTGAAAATAGTTATTATTTCAAAGTGAATATATAACAAATTGGCGACGAGTTAACGAATAATTATTCGTACGAACCCATTAAATAATTCATAATAATCAAATACAAAGTGTCAAATTACATTATTGTGTCAAAATGGCTACCCAACAAGGACAAGTACGTGAATTCAACTTCGCCGATAACGACTGGTCCATATTTATCCGCCGACTCGACAATTATTTTGCTGCGAATGATGTCGAAGAAGGAGAAAAGAAAAAGGCAATTCTGCTGAATGCCTTAAGCGAGAATCATACAAACTTATGTACAACCTTTGCATGCCTTCCAAGCCAGAAGAAAAGTCCTATGAATCTTTGATAGAAACCTTCAACAATCATTTTAAGGAAACAGATTCATTTTTACAAACAGATATAAATTTTATATCGCAACGAAATCTGATCACGAGAGCGCAGTTGAATGGGGAGCACGAGTACGTAGCCTTGCATCAAAATGTGATTTTGAAGCGGAAGTACTAGATATGATGCTAAGAGATAAATTCATCGTTGGATTCCAAAGAGGAGAAGTTCAAGATAGACTCTTGGAAGAAAAGAAAGCAAGTTCCTTCGCTGATGTTGTTAATATAGCTTCTGCTAAAATGGCGGCCAAATATAATAATTCATCAGATAGGTATGTCAAAACGGAAGCAATGTTGTATACTACGCATAAAGCTGATCATAATACGTCACACTTTTCTAAGACGTCATCAAGAAATTTTCCATCTCAAGCGAATCGGTCTCAACGCTACAAGGTTGCCAAATGTCGTATTTGTGGAAGGAAAAATCATGAAGATCGTGACTGCTTTTTCGAGACGCGATATGTTCGAAGTGTGGAGTGAAAGGTCACATGGCAACAATGTGCGCGAACAACAACAACAACAAGAGAAATGCAATAAATCGAGGTAATAACAATGATGAAAAACAACATTTTTTAGAACTTGACTCAGGTGAATTATTCACGTTAACAAATGTTCATACTAACATAAACAAACCATTTTTCATTGATGTACTCATTGATAATCGATTGTTTACCTTTCAAATAGATAGTGGCGCAGGTGTTTCTGCTATATCTAAGACATTTTTCTATGAAAATTTCAGTCATCATACTTTAAAAAAATCTTATAAGATTTTACATTCCTATAATGGTAGTCAGCTCAAAATATTGGGAACGAGTTATTTCGAACTTGGTTACAATAATCAAACTAAGAAATTAGATATTTATGTAATTGAAAATGGTGGGCCTCCACTTTTTAGGACGCGATTTCATGAAACTTTTAATCTGGAAATCGTTCCAATCAATCAAATTATTGATTATAAAAAAAGGCTTCATGAAAAATTTTTTGATCTTTTCAGCCCAGGTCTGGGTAAATTCAATAAAGACACTGTCACTATCAATTTAAAGGAACAAGACATAAAACCTAAATTTTGTAGGCCATTGCCAATGCCATATGCAATTAAAAAAAAGTTGAAATTGAATGGGGACAAATGTATCTTCAATAGTTATCTTAGCTGCAAGATCCGATGCAACATTTGTGAAATAGTCGTTAAAAATATCAGCAACTTCTTTTTTCTCCTCTGTTATCGTGCCATCCTTTCTTCGAATCTCCTGCACTGAAATCTGGTTTCTACACTTATATTTCTCTCTCAGTATATTCCATAAATTTTTCGAGTTATCTTTATTCTCTTCTATCTTTGCGTTATAGTAGTTGCATTTGGCTGTTCTAATTACTCGATTTAGGTGGTTCTGGTATCTAACAAATTCGTCTCTATATCTGTCTGGTTCTTTAATGAATTTCTTATAGAGCTCGTTTTTGTGATTTACTGATTTAACAACACCTGCCGTTATCCAGTCCTTTCTCCCCGTATTCCTCCTCGTCACCCTGATCCTCACAGTATTTTTCGACACCATGTTTAATATCGTTTGAAGAAAGTACGTTGTCTTTAGCTGAGCGGTCTTCATTGTATACAGATCTGCCCACTCAAGCCCCGACAGCTCAGATCTAAGACTATCATAGTCTATTTTACAGTGGAATGTCTCGTTTCTACGGTCTGTCACTTTTCGTTTCATCGGAAGGTGAACGGCTGTAGCACGATGGTCAGTTATGAAAGTTTGCACTGTTGCCGACCAAAACGAGGAATCGTCATCCGGACATCCACTCCTCAGGAATATATGATCCAAGCAAGATCTGTTGCGTGTTTCCCTGTTTATCATTGACCTATAATCATATTCACTCATGACATTCACATAGTTTGACACTACTACATCTGATTCATTCAAAATATTGATATTTAAATCTCCCACGATGACGTGACTTTCAATTACTGTGGTCTTTTTCTGCTTCAGATATTCCTCGAGTGATATAATTAAATCATCAACGTCTGTTGATGGAGGCCTATAGACACCGGTGATAAGTAATTTTTCACCCTGTGGAAAAGCGATTGTGACCTCAAGTGCCTTTACTGGTTCGATATTTACAATCTTATGCTGGAAGGTATAACATGTCCTCAAATAAACAATTACTCCATCGTTCCTATTGATTTCGCCCTGATTATAAACTATACTATACCCCTCAATACCAAAACTGTTTTCATCCAACAAACTGAAGGTTTCTGTTAAAATCATAAATCCGGTAGAGTAGCAAGCTTCTTAAGGAGTATCAGCAATTCATCCAAATTCTTATGAAGGCTCCTTATGTTCTGGTGCAGTATTCTGAAAGCAATATCTCCCGACTGCAAAGCGCACCTGTATTCATCAACATCATGACACTGAAATGTTTCCACGGGCAAAAATTGGATGTCCCTTATACAAGGATCCATTTAGTATGTAATATTTTAGAACAACAACTAAAAACAAAAGAAACAGCAAAAAAAAAAACAGAAGTACAACTCGGATAAGTTTCTATCTATTTGAGCGCGTCTTCATTCTCTCCTTTGCGCCATATGATGAAGTAGTTTTCCGTTGAGTCCCCGACGTCCCCGTTGAAAACGTCTTATGCCGATATTTATCCGCCGTCTGTCCCAAAGCTTCACTCACAAAAGCCTTTTTTTTATCTGGACAGATTTTGTAACCAGTTGGTTATCCTGCTGGACAGGACGCTGCTCGTTTGGAGTTTCCTGTTGCTGTTCCTGAGACTTTCTAATGTTGGGAGTAGGTGGAGCGCTATTTGGGCGTTCAGAAGGAAACTCTTGTAGTACCCTGAGTTCTTCCATAGTATAGGCAGTGTTTTCTATATAAAGTTTATTTCCTCTAATCCGACAGTTGGATATATTTTGGGCTCTCAGATTAGAAAGATAACTCCTAAGCTGATTATACTCCTCACGCCGATGTTTCGTTAAGTCGTGAGCGAAGTAAATTTCTTTCCCTCTAAGCCTCCCCAGATTCTGAAATATTTCTTTTTTTATCGGATAGGACAACAATTCAACTTTGATTGGACTTCTTTCTGATTTTCCTAGGTGGTAAACATCATTGATATCTGATGCAACAAGTTTCAACCCCAATAGTCTATTTATTTCCTGGCTAATAAAGCTTGGGCTCAGTCTCTCTTTTACATCTGAATTCAGGCCATATATTACAACGTTATTCTTTTTCACTTTATTTTCCAAATTTTGAACAACCCCCTTGAGCTCAGCGTTTTCCTGCTCCAAAATGGATATCTTCTTCCTGAGAAACTCTACTTCCAATATAATATTAGCCTCGACCGCTTGCATCCCACACTTCAGTTATTCTCTATTTTTTAAAATTTCATCATGCAGACTTTTAAGAGTGATCTCAGACCCGGACATCGCCCTGTAATGAACGGAAATCACGAGGATAGGAAAGGTTCAACGTTCTTCACTCCAGTGGGCCAGTAATGGAGGCTTCTCGATGGTAAGGAGGGCCACAGATTGGTCGGGAAAATGGTTGGGCCAGAAGAACCAGGACGCGAGAAACTCAACAAGCGACAATTTTCAAAATACGCATACAGGAACTTAATTCGACCGTAACATATTCCGTTCCACACATGAACAAGCAGATGATACGCATCGACTTCGATTTAATCTCGTTATCAAAATCAAGATATCAATTTTCAACCAACAATATGTTGTTCTGTACAATTTTTATTGACTTGTATACGAATCTAAAACAAATTTCTGTTGCACTCTAGTCTACCTCAGTGTTATTTAACTTAAGTAAATTGGGCTCACGTGAATCCTGATAGCAACCATATATCAGTTCACAAATTTTCTAAAAATTTCAACTCGATGAATTCCCGTTTCAGCACCACAATTAATAGCAGGACTTGTACACATGCATTTTAGTTATATTTTTTATGTATGTATGTATGTATGTATGTGATATTTTTACAGGCTAGAAAAAAGGCACTGCCCGAAACGTTGCCAAAATACATTTTATTATAGTAGAAATAAACACTGAAATCAAATAATATTACTAAATTATTTTTTCTTTCTCATTTTTATCAAGTCTGTCAATTATCAGTTCTTTTGTTTACAGACTTTGAGTTTTCCTTTATTGATATCATTTCATGTAGTAATCTTTTTTTTAGAATTTTTTGACTGCCTAATATTTGACAAGAATCAAAATTAAATTAATGTAATGTTGTTGAGACATGTTCAGATAAAGCAATGTTATTTTCATTCTTATTTTTCAAAGGATTAAGGATATTGAGTGAGTCTCTTTTATGTTCATTTATTCGATCTTTGAGATATCGTCCTGTTTGTCCCATATATACACATTGGCAATCACGGCAAGGAATTTCATAAATAATATTGGATAAAAATAATTTTGGTGTAACAGACTTCAACTTAGAGAAAAATTTTTTATTTGTGTTGTTAGAATTAAAAGCTGTAATCACATTTAGTTTTGGAAATTTTCTGCTCGCCTCAAATTCACTATTGAAGTCGAGTCACATGATAACGAATTCGCATTCTTAGACATATTACTTGTTAGACGCCAGAATAATGTAGTCACTAATTAGTATCAAAAACCAACATTTTCTGAGAGGGTACTAAACTTCCAATCGAAACATTCTTTCACGCAGAAAATCAACATCATCTATAATTTAAAGAAACGAGCTATAGATCTTTCTACGGAGGAATTTCACAGGGAAAACCTCGAAAAAATAAAAAAATGTTTTAATCAAAAACGAATATCCGTTAAAATTAGTTAAAAAAATTTTGAATGCACCACCTAAAGAAAATCGCCCGGTAGATATAGAACACAAAAGATATTTCAAAATACAATATATTGAAGGACTATCAGATAATCTTAAACAGAAATTTTCAAAACTAAATGTGACTACAGCTTTCAATTCTAACAACACAAATAAATAATTTTTCTCTAAGTAGAAGTCTGTTACACCAAAATTATTTTTATCCAATATTATTTATGAAATTCCTTGCCATGATTGCCAATGTGTTTATATGGGATAAACAGGACGATATCTCAAAGATCGAATAAATGAATATAAAAGAGACTCTCTCAATATCCTTAATCCTTTGAAAAAAAAGAATGAAAATAACACTGATTTATCAGAACATGTCTCAACAACATTACATTCATTTAATTTTGATTCTTGTGAAATATTAGGCAGTCAAAAAATTTTAAAAAAACCATTACTACATGAAATGATATCAATAAAGGAAAACTCAAAGTCTGTAAACAAAAGAACTGATATTGACAGACTTAATACCCTGTATTATTATCTTATTAGTAAAATGAGAAAGAAAAAATAATACAACACCCTAAAGATACATATCCTTAATGAAGAGCTCATATGGGTTTGAATGTCATCCAGATTTCTTTGAAAAGTTTATCAAGTAGCTATGTTATTTCAGTCTGTGTTACACGTTCCACCTAATATGAGTGTCGTTCATTTTGCAATTTTTATATCATTCATCGACAAAAAAACCATAACAAACTGTAAGTCTTATATTCGTACAAACTCATTTTGATAACTCTTAATAATTCAGAGTCCCTTATAAATTTGAAATGATCTTTGTTTTCTCTTGATTGCTACCCATTTTAGAATTCACCCACATTTCAACTCAACAAATACTTAGTTTCCACATGATTCCTCAGTCAAAAAGAAAAAAGGAAAGGAAAAAAATTCCTCATTTGTATTAAAAAAAAATAATTTATTTTTCTCTTTTCAGTATTAAGTGATCGTCAATGGAATATTTCATTGTTTATTATTCAATATATTTGTTCTCAATATATTCGAATCAGTCAAATCAATTGTTTCATAAGTTTGTTTTCATATTCACATTATGTGAGCTTTATTTGGTGGGGTAGATGGCAAAAACTGTGAATTGCTCGGACAAATGTTAGAAGAAATTCAAAAAGATTATTTCAAGATTTGAATTTTTTTGTTTGTGTGTTAATTGATAGAAGGGAAAAATTCTAATTGTAATTCATGTACAAAGAAAAAATTTTATAATTTATTTCGTACATTTTTAGTGCCTTGAGGAAGACTTCAGATAGAAGTCGAAACTAGTAGGCCTTGTTTGAAGAATTGGTTTTATTTCTACCTTGGACCTAGTACCTGTCAGAAATAAGCAAATGATGGAATGATGTTTTCAAAGTATCTTGAAGTCGAAGTACAAGTTTGATTTTAAATTTGTTCTACGTAATGATTTCCATTAAGAATTTCTTTCATTGCCGAAGCAAATCAATGAAGTCAGCAATGATGAAAAAAAAACTTTCAAAATCTACTAGGCACGTGCACTAAATCCTTTGAGATTTATCAAAAATCGTTCAAATTTTGAGTTGTTGCTATTTTTCATTATTCATTATAATCATAAATATTGTTATGTGGCGATGACTTCAATCAATACTCAGAATATCTTGTGTTTTTCTGAACAAATAGGTCAAAATCAAACCAGAAATTGGCTCACAACAAGAATACCGAAATTTCATATGGTTTTTCAACGGAACTTCAGTTAGTGGCACTGAACGGCAGTCCGTGACTTTATTGCATTGCTTCCGCATAAAAAATATCGTAAGGATTGAGTCTAGATATTCATACAATATCCGAATAATGAATGCTATTTTTAATTCGAATATTGAAGCATGAAGAGATAAGCGAAATGAGGAATTCATTGAAATTTACAAGATATATGGGGGTGGGGACACAAGCTACATAGTTGCAACAAAATTTATATAAATATCAATAAATATTGTATTAGAGGTGAAATTTGGAATTTTGTGACGTCGAACGTCGAATTACTAACGATCTAGCTGATAAATTGAGTGAAATTTTCACGAAATGAAAATGAGGGGATCAAAACTAGCATATAATTCGAAATGTATCTAGTTGATTCAATTTTTCTTTAAAATCTTCTGAATATCAATATAGTGAACTCAACTTTTCAATATCTCCATAGCATATTTGTAATGATTTTCCTGAAGTTCTACAGAATTCTGTTCCGTAGTGCCAACAACTACTTCATTCGACGAAACTGGCTTTTCTATAATTAATTAGTTCTGATTCCAGAAAAAAAGTCTGGAAATCTACTGAATGTTCGAGTAAATCATTCTTTATTGTTTGGATTAGGCCAGAAGCAAAATATCTTTGTGACCACTTATTTTGACGTAAGACATTTTTTCAATTCTTCATTTAATTGATCCCTGATGACAATAATAATCCGAGTCGACCGTGGTACTTTCATCGAGAGAAGCAATCAACAAAATCTCCCACGCATTCTAAAAAAAAATTTAATTTAAATTTTTCTGCCTAATTTGTGGTGTTCACCTCCTTTTAAACAACCAGCTCCTTTACAGTCTGATCGTCTTGTTTTAGATCTAGATCATTTTCAAATTTCATCCATTGTTATAAAACGAAGTAAAAGAGGGCTTCATTCTGCTTGAGATGTCGAAAATTTGATTTAGAAATTTGTTTTCCATCCAGTTCTTATTGATTTGTTAACAAATGCGGAACTTATATGGAGTACTCGTGATGTCCTGCATAGTTGATGTTCATTGACAATATTTCACTTACTTAGTTATTTCTGATGTTATCCTTGCATTTGGTGTTTCTTTACGAACAATGTATTTCAAACAAACGAGCCCATTGTTTTTGAAGAAACAGGTCACTGGACACATTCACTATCTCAGATGAATATCCGTTTATGTTGAGCCATTTTAGGAAACTATAACAACTGTATGATTTTTAATGTTTTTATTGTCGAACATGAACCTTCATGGTGTGTGCAGTTGTCAAGTGTTGAAATTAACTTCATATTTTTAACATGGGTATATAAAAAATGTTCTGCGTTCACTTCTACAATCAATAAATTCGACACTTTCCGAACAAAAATTACATGTGACCTCACCTCAGTGCTTTCTAAATGTCATAAATTCATAGAACAGCACCAGTTGCTGCAGATTAAAAAGCACATTTCCGGTATTCCCCGTAATTACACCATGATTTTAGGCATCTGTAAGATATCAGAGAAGGAATAGGTGCTGAGCGGATGAGTATTTAATGTTTCAATCATTTGCCTCCTCATTTGTCAATTTTTCTACCCGATTGGATTCAAGCGAAACCAAAATTATCTATCTCATTCTAATGAACCTGAATGACACTTCTCATAGTCTAAATGTCCCGGCCATTACAAACTCAAACAAACTTCGATCAAATTCCAGATCTGAAATCCACAAGAGTCGTTTATTTCCCACCGAAAGTTCGTCCTTGAAATTCTTGCCAGCTCCACGTTTTCCACATCAAACTGTTCTCAAACGCGCCCTGATTTATGCTTTCATCAGGTCGAACTTTTCCCCAGAACCAATATCCGCTACGCAGTCCTGAGGGAAAAGGGACATCGAACAATGTCAAGGTTGATTCGGTCCCCGGCAAATTACGTCCCGTTGTTTAATTTCACCGGGTGGTCTGCATTCCTTCAGGAATTTGAGGGATTCGTCTTAGTCACCTTTTGTCGATATTTGCTAACCTTTAGAGAGCTTCAAGGTCGAGGAAAACGAGTAGGTCAATTGTAAACGACTGAAAGATGAGAAAACTAGTCCATAATTGTTTTTGGAAAGTCGAGATTGACAAGTGCCATAAAATCAAACAAAATCTGTTACTCATTGGTGATGTGATCTCTTCAAGTTAATTCGAATTATTGGACTCTGAATTCCTTTCAACTCGATTGATTGAGCATTAGGGAACCACATGTGGTCTTCAGAAAAGCGTGAATTTTCTTCTTGTAGGTTTTTGTTCTTCAGATTTTATTGATAATTTATTTCATTGACTAGGGTAGTGTGCAGCTATTGAGAAATCTTCTGATTGTTCTTCATTTGTACTTTTAGATGTCATTTATTATCTCCTATTCAAGATCAAGGTTTTTCGGTTAAATTTCTAGGATGAACTTTCCGATAAGTATTTGATCAATTGCTGCGTTCAATCGGTGTACTTGCTGGCAGTAGTTATCCGAATTAAGCGTCTGACGCATTTCTCGTCACCATAAACCAGCCTCTTCAGAAAGAGATCGATTATGTCCCGTTTGACCAAGGAATCGCAGAAGAAAACAAGAAGCATTAATTTTTTTTCTGACAACTCGTGCGCCCCGAAATATCAAGCTCATTTCTGAAACTGGGTTTGTGCAAATGGTTTAGAACTATTTTATGGCCAATCGTTCCTGAGCGTTACTACGACAGCTTTCAAGCCGGTCTACTTCAATCATTTTCAATATTTCATCAACATTCTTGACGAAAGACTTTTTCATATATATATAACTTTTATATCAAAATTACCAAAACTGTGTGTGATTAGCTGCTACAGTATTCCGGTCATAAAAATTATTCACATTATTTACTTGCACTCCCCTTTATCAAAGCAAAATTGTAAGATCTACAAATTTTTTTCTTTGTTCACCTCCATCTTTGACGCTGTAACACACAACTAAATCGTTCAGTCTCAACAATGACAAAATATATATATGTATATATTTTGCTAGAACATAAATTCTTGTTTTCAAAAAAAAATTTTGACCGGATGCGACAAATACAAGCAGAAATATAGGTCAGTAAATCCATGTGTCGACAACATAATGGATTTTTTTCCCCAACCTAATATTAAATCATTCATAATAGGTACAATAGGAATCTATATGCATAAAAGTCATGTCAATTCAAACATGATGTTTTTGGCGTCCAGATTTGAGATTTTGATTCGTCCTGAATTTATTTGAGCATTCTCAAGAGATAAATATCTGTCTCATACTCTTATCTTTCGGCTATGGCAGGTAGCTGAAATTCATGAGATTGAAAATCATATCAATTACTAAGGTCCAAATAGGAACGTATGATGATTGGGGAAGTCAAATTCAATAATTCCTAAAAGTATTTATTAAGCATGGTGACCGGTTTGGCATTAGTAACACCAATGCATCTTCAGCCCTAATCTGCACACTACAAGAAATACAACTTCATAAATTACAAAATCAAAAGGACAAAACAATACAACCCACCACTTATACTATTCTCAACAGGGTCGTCAAATCTAAAATGAGATGATCAACACTCAAACTTGAGTACAAATACATTAATTTAAACTCCAAAACAAACTGCCAACATAAACACATTTCGATATAGGTTTGATCAAGAGCATAGAGAACAAATTAAATCGTACCGTCTACCACAAAATTCATAAACTATTCTGTAACTTGCGATCATTGACAAATCAAGAAAAGAGAAAATACGTGTACACATTTTTATAAAATAGCATTCATAATATGCATCTTCATAAAGTCCACTTGAGAATTCAAAACTAAGGATGGATATGATTTCCTATGTTTAATAATTTCAAATTTTTCCAAATGATCCACTAATAGGCAGTTGGTGCCTGTGTGTAATATTTTGAAACCTGTTTCCGGTACAAATTGATGATCTTCCTTAAATAAGTGGTTACCAAAATGAGAATCGTCGTAATGTGGACCCAGTCTCAAAATTCTCAAATGTTCCTTGATTCTTTGATTAAACGTTCTATTAGTCTTCCCAATATACATAGCACCGCAAGTGTCACGTGATTATCTCATTTTAGATTTGACGACCCTGTTGAGAATAGTATAAGCGGTGGGTTGTATTGTTTTGTCCTTTTGATTTTGTAATTTATTAAGTTGTATTTCTTGTAGTGTGCAGATTAGGTCTGAGGATGCATTGGTGTTACTAATGCGAAACCTGTCACCAGGCTTAATAAATACTATTAGGAATTATTGAATTTGACTTCCCCGAAAATCATATTCTCAGAAGTAATTACTCTAACTTTGAAAGATCACATCTCTGGAAATATAAGTTGGCAGAAAACAAAATGGTGTCAATGCATTTGTACATTAAAAAGGCATCATAAAAATTATTTCATCTCTCTAACTCATTCCGTTTGCAAGTAATCAGGCCTACAAACGGAAGGACGGACAGAATTTTGATCAAGGATTCTTAAGCAGTGGGACCACACAAACCGATGGATACCATTTTCTCCCAAATATTCGGTTAATACAGTAATTTCATTAATTTCTTAAACACTCTGTTCAGGCGAACCAAAGTACCAAAAAGACTTTTGTTTGAGAAATAATCGAAAAATTATAATTTCGAAATTTTTGGAATTGTAATCACCTTGTATAATGATGGTTAAGTAATATATCTATTTGAATTTTATAATCTTAAAATTGCTAAAAATATTCTGATGTTCCATTTCAGAAAGTAACTCATAATTAAAATTTAAAACAAGGAAACTTCTCCGATCACAATCACCCCATTGTCCGATAGAATTATATTTATTGCCAAATTAAAAAATATAACCCATTGCCAATTTTCATGAACTGATTCCGAACAAAGGAAATCTGTATTTCTTAAATCCAACAATGTAGCTTGATGTCCGACACGCTTCAGAGATATGCGAACTTTCAACGAGTCGCACGGGCTTGAAAGCAATCCAAAAACGTGCGACACATTGAAAAATCTATTCTCTCGCATTTTCGTTGTTTTCATTTTCGATTTAGCCGTAACTAATTCGTATACTCATCATCGCCCATAACTCCCATCATGTCATTTTACACATCGGTTGGTTTATTGCGGTTTGAAGCGCAGCCAAAATTCTGAGATGAATTGGCGGATTATGCGTTGTGTTGAGGCAGAAAATGAGATGATTGATTGATGAAGCGATAGAAACATATCAAGAAATGATATTCAGGATGTTCTATTTCATTCAAATTGATACGCTATATGTTCTTCAAAATGGGCATGGTGATAGAGAATTGTTTCTTACTGAAGAGAAGTTACTCATCAGGCAATTAAACAAAACGCAGGACCCTTCCTGAAATAAATGCAGGAATCGCATTTTTCGAAATTATGGATCATGGACTAACATATTACTGAACTATTGATTCAAATGAATAAGTAATAAGAGTAATTGGTAATCACAATAATTTAAAAATTTCAAGACAAATTCAGCGTTAAGATGCCTCTGTAAGATGTTGTATATGCGCTGAATTGTATGTCACCTTCAACTCAAATAGGCAACATTGTTTGATGAATAATAGATTGTGAAGCTTAAAATGAAAATGTTAAATATATAAATGTACCACAGCAACTAAATCCTCAATATCATGGACAGCAAAAAGAGTTTGTGGAATAGATTATTAATCATTCACAAATGTATGTTCATTTTAAAAGCAAAAGAATTCGTACCAACTAATCTTTTTGCCTCTCTTTAGTTTGTGAATAGTCAAGAGTGTCTTATTTACACTTCTATACAATTCTACTTCTCAATATCTTCAGCACGATCCAATATTTTTAATTGGAATTAAACTGCAACTGGTGACCTTCAGAATTAACAAAACAAGGTTTCCATATACAGGGTCTTTCACGAGGAACCTCACCCATATTTATACGGGAAGCTACTGAACGTATTTTCATGAAATTCAGCACTTATAAGTATTTCACGATGCTGATGAAATCTAAAATATTTTCTTTCAAGGCACCTCCGGTTTTTCCGGAAATGACGTCAACTTCCGTATTTCAAATTAAAACACCATTTTTTTATTGCAGAAATAGATTCCTTAGAAAATTTCAAGTTATTCTGATGTAACATTTTTCAGTTTTGGTTGGAAAATTCTCTCTGAGCGGGAAAATTCGAAAAAAAAAATCGAAAATAGAGCTCCGCTGAAACAAGAATAACTTCGAGGTTTTTGCATGGAAAATTTTCATTTTTGAGATTTTTCAAGATGTAAGATTGCTGTATCCACTTTGAAAATCGAAATCGCGATTCACGATACAGGGGGTGAAAAAATCGCATTCAAAGTTAGGGATGACCAAATCGTGAAAAATCAATTTTTTCAAATTAAAACCCCATTTTTTTATGGCAGATATTGAATCCACGTTAAAAAATAATGTATTCTGAGTTATTCACGAAACACTGTTTTTCGTCTTGAATTTTCAGCTATTTCTTTTCCCTTCACGCCAAAAAGACGAAATTTTCAGGAACTGTTATTTGAACCATGCTGTAGATTTTTCACCCCTTCTTGAAATCGACTTCAAGTTACTATTAGGAGAACCATGGCAAACTCTCGCAGTTATAACTAGAGAAGATGCTCAAAGTTTTGACCGTTAATTTCTAGACATTTATTTATACGTCTCAGGAATGCTTCGTGCGTTACTCTTCTTATTTCATCGGGAGGAAGAGATCTGCAAAAGTGTTTAAAAACCAAATTGAGTTTCATAACTATTAATCTAAAAATATAAACAAACCTGAACGCATTTCTGACTCGTTCTATGCAGTCCTCTTTATCAGTCAGGGGAGTAGGGTAGACAATATTTTTCATCCTACCCCAAACATAATAGTCTAAAGGAGTTAAATCGGGAGAACGTGGTGGCCAAAGATGTGGACCATTGTTCGCCAACCATCGATCTTCAAATAGCCTGTATACGATATTTGACACATTGAGTGAATTGTGTGGAGGCGCGCCACCTTGTTGATACCATAAATCATTATGGTTTTGTACTAGCGGCTCAATTATTTGAGTCAATATGTCAGAATATCTATCTCCTAAGGGAGAACATTCTTTAAATAATGCAAACATATGTAGTGTTCTATCTTACCAATTAAAGTCCCATCATAAATGTGAACATCGAGAATTGCATTATTTTTGATGGCGCAAAAAAACATTGAAACTCCAGGTCTCTTGAAAGTTCCATTGTCTGAAGTGGTGGTTGTTCTTTTCATCCCAATAATGACTGTTATGCCTATTGAAAGAACCATTCTTTGTGAATTTACATTCATCTGTCCAAATTATACAGTCTAAAAAGTTTTCACTCTCTTGAAATCGAATCATCATAGCTTCGCAAAACTCTGTTCTCCTGACGAAATCAGTTTCCTTCAAATGCTGTACCCTATTGAATTTATATGTGTGCATTTTATGCTTTTTTAATATTCTCCAAACACTCGAATGAGATAATCCCAGAGCAATCTCGGCATCTTTGAGATAATTTTGAGGATTCACACGAAAATATGCAAAAAATGTAATTTCGTTGTTCTCTACTACACTTTTTTCTCTGTGTATAGTTTTCTTAACGAAAGTTCCGACATTTCTCAAGTTTGTCATGGTTCTATTAATGGTATCTCTCGTTGGTCTGGGTCGATCAGGAAACCTCTCAATGAACAGTCGAATCGTTCTATTACAACTTTATTACATTCTCCATGAAGTAGAATGAGATTTAAATAATCTTCATTGGTAATATTAGGCATAGTGATCCATTTTATAACTCAATATGAATTATCACCAAATTAATAGTAAACACAAAATGCTACTGAATAAAAAGGAATTTGGCAGATGTAATTAATGATATCTATAATTAAAAAAAAGAATGTAAAACATGGTAAGTTTTTGCATATGGTTCATAAGGAATTATTTATTTATCACTGGAGAGAAAACCGATGGCCGATTAGTTGAAATTAAGAGGTTTCCGATACAAATTCGAATCCAAATTCTCCATCTATTCAGGAACAACCTGAAACTTTTTTCTCTTGCATATTAGGGTAGTAAAATCTAAAACATGGTTTAAGTAACAGTTCCTGAAAATTTCATCTTTTTGGCGTGAAGGGAAAAGAAATAGCTGAAAATTCAAGACGAAAAACAGTTTTTTGTGAATAACTCAGAAAATATCCACTTTAGGGCAAGGGTATGATGCATACACTCACATTATTTTTTAACGTAGATTCAATATCTGCCATAAAAAAATTGGGGTTCTAATTTGACAAAATTGATTTTTCACGATTTTGTCATCACTAACTTTGAAAGCGATTTTTTCACCCCCTGTATCATGAATCGCGATTTCGATTTTCAAAGTGGATACATCAATCTTACATCTTGAAAAATCCCAAAAATGAAAATTTTCCATCTAAAAACCTTGAAGTTATTCTTGTTTCAGCGGAGCTCTATATATTCGATTTTTTTTTCGAATTTTCCCGCTCAGAGAGAATTTTCCAACCAAAACTGAAAAATGTTACATCAAAATAACTTGAAATTTTCTAAGGAATCTATTTCTGCAATAAAAATTTAGAAAGCACTGACGTGAGGTCAGATTGCTTTGGCGCTCTTGTTGAGCTACTTGCGAGTAAATATTCAAACCTTAACAAATCTATTAGCTCTCTGATCGGGTGAACAATAGTCTTTTTCCGTAGTATGGGACAATGTGATGCAAATATGAAAGCCTAACGAATAAACAAACCTTTATCTCAATTTGAAAATAACTACTCATAATTTTCACCAAATTTTGTTCTATGATTCTCCTAAAAACTTACGTCATTGCTTTTCTGAGTTTTGACAACGCCATCAAATTCTTTCTCTATGATAAAAAATTTTTTGATTAATATTACGTCTGTGCTTTTCTGAATTTTGACCACGTCATCGACATCGAATTCTACCTCTATGAATTCTATGAAAATTTTGATTGATACAAGATGTCTAAAATACTGGTGTGTGCATTCCTCCGATTTTGTTTTACAGGTTGGGCGACATGGGGATTCTTTCATTTTCTTTCCGACAGGTAGCGCCACTCAAATCTATTCGAATGTCAGTTTCTGATAAAAATAAATTATTTATTGCGTTATTCGGAATTTTTGTATAAAAGTGGATGAAAAGTTATTATCCATTTTTTATAATGCGTTTTTGTATTTTATGTGGACAGTCTAGTGCTGCGGATGATGGGGTAATATTATGAATAGAGCAGTTGACGTAAGGGACACTAACCACAGTGGATCAACTGGAGGATTATATTGAAATCCTAAATAAATACAAATAATGTTTGTTTTCTTATAAATTAATAAAACACATACATAAATAAGCATCAACTTACCATAAATCAGGCTTATATAATCTTTATAGAATAATACTGAAAACATTTAAGTTTGAGCAAGAGACCATGTATTAGTGAAAAAAATCATACTTCAATGTATTAGAAACAAAATGGATAAACCATACTAATTTAGAGCATTACGTGATCAGATCTCGCATCACAGGAATATTTATTTAAAAGCCAGTTCATCGGTGAAATCCATGAAATATTCGTCTAGTTAATATTTCAGGGGAATAAAATAAATTTCTTCAATTTTTGAGGTTAATTTGATTTAAAATTTCAAAAAATGTCGAGCGATTTTATGGTCAAGCGTTTGCGATGAAATGTTATGAATGAATTGCCTTGTGGCTCCCTCATGTGAGTATAAAACTAAACAGTAACCATGTCCCAAAATGTAAAATGACGTTTCCATTCAAAATTTGACAAGTACACACACCAGTATTTTAGACATCTTAGATTGATATTACGCCAACTGACACTGATATCTAGGTCCACAAGTTGTCAAACGAATATCGATCTGTGATGGCAAATCTTTCAATGACAAAGCTCGGACTTCATGACATTTCTATTTTTCTCTTGAGTAAATGAAAAAAATGATCATATATTTAAAAGGGGGAAAGCTACGACAATGAAATTTGAGGATGAGTAAGATATCGGTAACCTCAATAAATATACGGATTTTTATTTAAATCTAAATGAAGACTTAGGAGATGTTGAGTATTGAAAATTTTTTTTTTGGGAATTTTTCAAAAATTTTCTATCGTGATGATTTCTGCGAAATTTTGCAAACCGTTTCGTTTCAGTCTCCCTCAATAACATTCCAAGTATCAACTCGATCGGATGGATATTCTAGTAGTTATTGAGGAAACAAAATTTCAGATGCTCATAACTACTGAACCATCCGACGGATTTGGCCCAATAACGAACTTGACCGAGATATTTGGACAATTAACCTATTCTGAAAATATGAAAACTCTAGCTGATTCCTTTTGGATGCTAGGGGGGATACGGCCGGCCGGCCGGCCGGACAGACTCAACTTTCGCCACGAATTCTTCATCAGGGAGTCGAACCCAATCGATTGAGACCATTTTCGGCTCGATATTCCAAAATTACAGACATTCCGGCAAAATGATAGGCACTCTGTTCGGGTGAACAAGAGCGCCAAAAAATGGTGTTCTAATTTGAAAAACGGAAGTTGACATCATTTCCGGAAAAACCGGAGGTGCTCAAGCCTTGAAAATATTTTAGATTTCATCAGCATCGTGAAATACTCATAAGTGCTGAATTTCATGAAAATACGTTCAGTAGTTTCCCGTATAAATATGGGTGAGGTTCCTCGTGAAAGACCCTTTATTGCTCTCAATATTGTGGAGAGAACTATTATCTTTCAAATTATTATTGTTTTTAATACTGAAATGATAATAAAGGTAGTTTTAGGATAAGAATGAGCTTTTGAAATCAATATTTTGGAATTGATTTAAGATTTTGTCCTCAATGTTACCCATATTCTTAATTTTATAGAATTAAGATTGTTTTAAGTTGGTGAATCGATAGCTGTTGTTCAAGGAAATTTTCAGTTTCTCCTTATGAAAACTATTCTGGAATCATAACAAAAATACATTGATATTTTGAATAATTTGAAAATATCAACAAACCCATATCCTAAATTAGAAATAGGCACTCACAATAGCGGATATCTCGTTTCGGGTATACAATTAAGGAGTTCCTATTCGAATTCGTGATGATTTTGTTGTGCCAAAACGTGTGTGATATTTCTGAAGTTGCGTTTGGGTATAGCCGAAAGTATAACACCTCACTTTCAGCTGCAGTTATAGCGGAGATCACAAATTGCATAGAGGGTCTGCGATAATGTGCATTTCACTAAGGTGGTGAACGTAGGTAACTATACTTTAACTAAAAAATATTGTTTTGTGCTGAAAAGTTTTCGTGATATGTAGTAGGTTTATAATTGGCAAAAATCTTCTCGAAACATAAAGTATTTTCATACTGTTATACTAGTTTGAGGCAATTGTGCGAGAGCGCTAAAAAAGAGAAAACCATATTTCAGATGCTGAACCGTTCAAAGATTTTAAACAATGACGACCTAGACCGTGATATTTGGACAACTAACCTATTCTGGAAAGACTAGCTCACCTCTCTTTGACGATAGAGAGTATATGGCCCAACATACTAAAATTTGACCCCGCTTTCTTTATCATTCGTGATAAAGTGCCTTCAGGCTGACCCAATTGATTGAGGCTATTTAATACTCAATATTCAAAAATTGAAGATATTTGGGCAAAACAATAGCACGCTGTTCTACTACTTTTTAAAATAGAATAGACCCGCAAAAATGAGGTTATATTCGAAATAAACAAGTTATATGCATTTTCTCAGTAGTCAATATAATATTTGAAACATCCTGTATAAAGTTTTTCTTGTCTGAAGGGGCAGCAGATTTTCAAATTTTTTCACTTCAAAAACGTGACGATCTATACTGAATACTTGGTCATATCCAAAATATCCCTATATAACTTATAACTAAATTACACAGATTTTTAAAATAGTTTCTTATTATTCAAGATTTCAACTAGGTGTCCTTTAGAAATGCCTAATGAGCACTCGAACCTGAAACACCCTTTATATAGTATGCATAATCACAACTGAAATGTTAACCATTAACAATCATTTTTTTTCTGGTCGAATATCATATTGAAATTTAATGTTAAGCAAGGGATTTATCTTCAAGATATATCACAAAGTGCTAAGAATCTTTCTGAAATGTCCATTATGTTCCCCGATGAAGTAATGAAGTTTCTATCAGAAAAGGTGAATGAAGCATTGATTTCATATATATTTTTTCAATAATAAAACTCTCGATATAAAATAATTTTTGGAGCTATTCCAACCCTATAATATTGCCACGTTTTTGAAACCAACTATGCATCATTTACAAAGCTTAGTACTTTGAAGAACGCAGAAACTGTTTGAAAATTTTTCAATATTCACTAAATGTCAAGACCAACCCAACTCATAAAAATATTCAGAATAGTCCAAAAACTAATTGATTGTTTATTCGTTATATAACAGGAAGTTGCACAGATTTCAAAATATTCGTACGAAAAAAAAGATATATGAACTTAATGATGTGGATAAATTGATATTAGTCAAATTGTCTGTCTACTCTGGCATCTAGGTCTGATTGAATATCAGTGAATAATATTTCATATGAAAGTCATACCAAAATATTCATTTAGAAACCAAGAAGAAGTTTATTCGTTGAGAACAAAATTTCAAAAATACACTTGTTATTCGATTTCAATGCGAATCGATATACCAAAACTAATAGCTCATTTAATATGTTCACTCTCTTAACAAGAATTAATTTCGTGAAAATACCACGAGATTTTTCAAAATATGTCGAGTCAAATTCGAGAAATTGATTTCTTCATCCTGCTTTGCTTCATCATACAATGTTAAACAACCCAAGTATCAAAAGAAAATCCTTTAAAACGCACACACATATTCCGCCTTTCATCACACAGATTTTTAGGTAAATGAGTCGTCAATCCGAAGAAGATTCCATACAAAAATACACATTGCTTTCATGTTTCCGTAATTTTTATGCGTGTTTGTGAAATGTAATACAATTTAAGAAATTTATACGTACACGTGACAATCCGAACGAGCTCTGATAATACTCTCATAATTTTCCCACGAAATGTGACCAGATTCGTGGGTGGTAACAGCATCTGGCACGTTGGACCAGAGACTTTCCAAGATTTGAAATCCTTGCGGAGTTTGAGAATGGATAACAACAATTTGCGGGACGTGCCGACGAGGGCACTGGAAGCCCTGCCGCACCTGGAGGTCCTGTAAGTATCAGGACACAGTTCTTCAAGGAGTCTCTCACTTATGAAAATTTAGTCACTGAATTACTCCTTCCGCACTTATGTTACCTTTTATTTTCAGAATTTTCCTCGTTTTCTCCTATATACATTATATTCCTTTAATTGTATTCCCGTTTCTTCTATAAAATAGTTTTTTTCATATCTGCTATCACCTTAAACCTTTTCTTCTCACTAAGTAAAATTTATTCCTTTTATGTAATACTCTATGTTTCTAATTGGTTCCACTGAATGATTATTTTTTCTTGAGATAATTTTGAGGATGATAAAAAGATTTACATGATGATCTTGTGACAAAAAAAAAGTATAGCCCGTTTGAAATATATAGTCATCAAAGCATACCTTGAAAGTGCAGTCCGTGCTTTGCTTCAGGTTACAAAACCTTACTGAAACTGTGGTTGAGCCATGGAAATGAATTATAACTTCGTTTTCTCTCGGTTCTATTAAATAAATAATTAATTAAAGACTCAAATATTTATGCATTCCTGTTGTGCATTGGAAATTAAATCTGCCAAGCAAAAAATGTAATTCAAGAAAAGATTTTGATGGAATGAATTTTCAAGCTCATTTAGAAAAACTAATTGAAATTATTTTCGATATCGTGAAGTATTGGTAAAATTAAAGAAATCATTACAAATAATAGAGAATATTGTGAGTTGTTCTTGATGCAAGATGAGAAAATTTTGGACAATAATCATGTCTTCTTCAATAATTTTTGCATTGAATTATTTAACGCACTACCAAAACAATTTTATTTTATCTCCAATAAAAAGGTTTTCTTCAAATATTTCAGTATATTCATCATGAGATGTAGAGGAATATTTTGAATACTGAAATGCTAATTATTGTTGTATTGGAATTCAATTTATTTTCATGTTATTATATGTATACCAATAAATGAATAAACCTATCTATCTATTTATTTGATATATTCCGAATGAGTTAATGTGCCTCAAAAAAAAACTTTCCTGGAAGTAAATAACTGTGATAAAAAAATAAGCTGAAAATCGACATGTTTCTATTGATTACATCTCAGAACTTTTCGATCAAACTTCAATAGAAATATCCCTAGAATTAAGATTTACAATCTCACAGAAGAAACATTGTAGTGGGGTTAGTTACCTATCAGAGTGTTTTAGAGTTAAGTATGATTAACATTCAGATCTATGAAATTTGTTGGAAATTATCTTGTCAACATATAAAATATGTGTGAACTTGATCAGTGCAATTAGTGATGGTATATGAATAGTTAAACACTATTTCTATAATCAAAGCACTGTTAGGTAGCGTACATACTCGTAATATGCATGAATTTATCATTAATTTATATAAAAATTCCATTTTAGTCTTGAATTTTATATTGAAATATCTTTGACTAGTAAGCGGGTAGATCAATAGGCCCGTAGATCCATAGGCCAGTAGATCCATCAGCCAGTAGTTCAATAGGCCAGTAGTTCAAATGGCCCATGGATATATATAGACCACAGATCAATATAGACCATAGATCAATAGGGCCCATACATCAATGAAGCGCGCAGAAACACTAAACACGTCAAAAAAACCAGATTAAAGCAAAAAAACATAAAAGTACTGGAAAAAAAACGAACAAACGCGAAAAAACACGGAAGAATCCGAAGAAAGACGAAAGAAACCGAAATTACACGAAACAACGCGAGAAAACACGTAAGAACACCAAGTAGCACCTCGTATATCACATGATCGCAAATTCATTGTAAATTGTTAACCCTGTATGACATTTTATCGAAGTTAGATCCCACTCTATAATTGGTTCGCAGTGGATGCTTTTTCCATAAAAAATTCAGACGGAAAATCTCTCGAAGAAAGAATCTGGTGAAAATCAGTGCTTTCAAATGCCACAGCCTGTATAGCGATTTTTTCGAATGCACAGCCTGTGTAGCGATTCATCGCGATCTGTGTGCATTCTTCAAGGACGAAAATGAATTCACGCGAAAATCGACTGGAAAATGACGATTTTCAAACGAATATTTGAGGTGTTTTTCTTTCGATTCGTGAACCGCGGGTGCTGTCTAGAGATTCGGAATCTCCTGTAGATTCTTAATAGAGCACTTGGAAGGCCTCAAGAATCTTCCACCGCCCATATCGAGCGAAAAATTGATGCCGTATTTTCAAATTTGGAGCTCGCGTTCAGCTATCATCGGAATCGTATGAGAAACTATGACACTTCTCCTCGAATTATCGAGAAAATTGCCGAATTTGGAATGAAGAATTCGCGGCCTTATCTCGATACTTGGATATGAAAATTGGTACCCAAAGATGGGGAATTTCCTCAAGTTTCATTTTCTACCGCCGAAAATGCGTTTAGATGCTCGTAGCGCCCGCACGGAGCGAAAGCATCATAGGAGTTTTTGACGTTTCTCGGTACTCGCGGGTCGAAAAATTGCCGTTTTACATGCATAATTTTCGTATAGATTTCGTGGGGCTCCGCGGTCCGTACCGGTACCACATTATGAGGAATGTCTTTTTCTTGAAAAAGCGACCGATCTCGGCCGGAGAAATGGCCCCGTTCGTCCGTGAGATCTTCCCCTTTGGGGACACTTTCGGCGATTTCGCCAAAATCGGCGTTTTTCGAGATTTTCTTTCGAAAATTTTCGGCGCTTTAAGAGCGCCCGGGGGGGGTTTCGGGGTCGCTTCTCCTAGAAGAGGATACGCCTTTTCGATTTTTTTTAAGATTGCCTCTCGAGCGGCCCTGCGGGTCTCTCGGAAAGCTTCGCTTTCCGGGTCCCTAACTGGACCACCTGCCAAAATTTTCTCTGGTTCGCGATCTTATTACTAAATTATATAGATCAGGCATTAGGTTTGAAATTTGTTATGCTAAGTGAAAAGAGCTAGATGTTAATGAAGCGCTTTCTTTGTCATTCATTCGAATTCTTGAAACAGCCTCCAAAGAAATCTGAAATATTATTGCAAACGAATCACCAGAATACAGATGGAGATAATAAATATACGTTTACGTTCCACACACTAGAATGACGGAAACTGAAATAACTCTGCGAAGTTTACATGATGAGATCGTAAGGAATAGAGAGGAATTGAGACTTGTTGTTCAGGCAAGTGAGGTAAATATAATACTGGAGGTTGAGGCTCTGAGGAGGAAAGTTACCAAACTGGAGAGTGAGAATACGGAACTCAGGAAAACATTGCAGGAATTAGAAGTGGATGTTAGGAAAAATATTTCGTTATTCATGGTTCGGATCTGTCGGAACACGGAATTATAAGCACCCAGTCGATATCGGAGGAGGTTAATAAACTTTTGGAATTGGACCTTCATGATTCTGATTTCAATGATGTGTATCGACTTGGAAAAACCAAAGGTTGCCCCATTAAAGTTGAATTAAGGTCTTATCGTACGAAAAACAGGATTTTTCAAAATCTAAGGAAGCTAAAGGGAAGGAAGATATTTATCACGCATGATATGACCAAAAAGCAACGTAAGGATTACAACTACCTTCGACAACATCTTATAGCGCTCAGAGCACAGAATGTGCAAAATTGTCGAATTAGGGGTAACAAAATCTATATTGAGAATACTCCCTATAGTTTGTCTGAACTCGAAGGAGTTCAAGAATACGCTCCAAAGCGCCCGAGTAGTGCCCCACCTACCCCAAGTATTGAGAGTGATAAGCGACAAACGGCCTCAAGAGGAGTGATTCCCGTTGAGACTAATTTGCCAGTGCCAGCGAAGACTCCGAAGACTACTCAGCGGGGAGGTCAGGAAGACTGGACAAAGGTTGGCATCCCGGAGGCTTCCACTGGAAGAACGAGATTCGCACCAAGGGAGAAAGGGAGAACACGATCAAACAGATAAGTGAGATTGCTCTTGTTATTATTTTATTTTCTCCCATTGAATTGTTTGTTTTTTTTCTTTGTTGTATCGGGTTTGATTTGTTTTGTTGGTGCTTTGATCTCCTGATGGATCCTTTCATAAGAGACAATCAGGGCTATTCACTAACTCAAGTTGCTATGAATAGCCACCGAAAATCGTGGTCATCTTCAAGGTCAGTTGCTAAGCGCGAAATCGGTATTCACTATTCAAGAAAGTGGTTATGAAAGTTACTTTGCATAACGATTAGTGACTATCCCTAGTAGTTTACTGGCAACTGCTTTATAGGTGTAGCTATCGATAACCACTCTTGTCGGCTACTGTTTGTTAATGGTTTTTTTTTTTCATTCATGTGAACAATTAGAAGTTTTAATCGAATAAGAATGACATTTTTAGTGCAAATGAACTTTTTAATGAATTTGGAATTACAAAGGTATTAATATAGAGTATTGTAGGGTAAATGCGCCACTGCTGCAAAGGCTTAACGCTGTCTTCATATTATTCAACTCTTTTGTGAGTTGCATTCACAGTTCTCCAACTTTTACTGATTCAGCTGGCCATAGTTTTACTTTCATCATCATCACTTTATGTTCGCTCAGGAAATTCATCATAAATTGATATCTTCATTGCTTGCCTTTTTAAACCTGTTATGTCTAAAATAAGAGATGTTAAATTAAAAATACCGAAAATTGTCTTTTATATAACCTCATCCTTCTTCCATAGTTACAGTACAGATTCCTCGAAAATAATTGAAATCTTTTCCCAACTTTCTTTAACGGTCATTTTTCGTGATTTTGAAGGTTATGTATGTGCTTATTCCACAGACAATCCATATCATTTGTCTATGGTTGAATCGAGAAAACGGACATTTGAACTATTTTGCGGTGTTGCCATGACTCTCTTCACAAAAAGCTCTTATGATAACAACAGTTTTTAATGGTTAGTTAGAGAATACCAAAAAAGGGTAGCAGTGGCTATCGAAAGTTGTTCTACGAGTTGCTTTGGATAGCCACGGCGAAAGCAACTTGAGTTAGTGAATAGCCCTGATTAACTACACACCTTTGGATACGGTCGAATTTGGAAGTGTTGATGAGTACAATGAGTCTCATAGAGCGGGAGATATGTGTTTCAGAATACTGCATCAAAACATTAGAAGTGTATCAAAAAATTTTGATGAGTTTAAAATACTACTCAGTGGAATTAGAGTACTTCCCGAGTGCATAGTGTTATCTGAGACTTTTAGATTGTGTGATGAGTCGTCTTTTCGGATGGAGGGATATAATATGGTTTACAGTCGGGGTGAAATTAATAAGAACGATGGAGTCATGATTTTTGTTCAAAAGGGCTTTAATTTTCAGAAGAATATAACTCGCATTGCGCAAGTGAATGTTTTAGAGGTTACCATCCGCCTTTCAGAGAATGAAAAGCTGCATATAACTGGTGTTTACAGACCTCCTTCAACGGATGCACATGATTTTGTCAATTCGCTAGATGAATACCTGAAAGGTAAACAAAGGTTAGGTGTTAAACGCCACTTAATAGTGGGAGATATGAATATTAACATCTTAAACGAATTGGATGACCTGGTATCCGCATATGTGAACCTGATGAGCGAATATAACTACATTTCGGTGATAAATTTGGCGACCAGAGGGAAATCGTGTCTTGATCATATATTTTTGAGAAACGAACAGAGGAATAATGAGAATATCGTGAATGCGGCAACAATAGAAACATTAATAACAGATCATCGCGCAACTGCTGTCAGTTTTCCTATTACAAGAGAAAAACAAATTAGTAAGTACTATAGATACCGTAGGGTCGTCGATTATACCAATTTTAGAGCAGAATTGAGGGACTTTGACTGGGAGGCTCTTCACTCTCAGGAGGGCACACAACTAAAGTCGACTTATTTTGTGGATACGGTAGACAGATTATTAAAACAAAACACAAAGATATTGAAAATCGGAAGAAAAGAGGTACGAAGAAAAGAGTGGATAACTACCGGTATCGTGAAGTCCGTCAACGCTAAGAACACACTTTATAGAAAATATTTGAATGAACCAGATAAATACAGAGAGGAATATTTAAAATACAGAAATGGATTAAATCGCGTAATAAGGACGGCAAAATGTGATTATTTTAAAACGAAGATTTATGAAAGTAAAGACAGTACAAAGAAATTATGGGAAACACTGAATAAAATGTACAGAACTAACGACAAAAATGACATAAAATGTGTACTGGATCAAGACGGTTCTACTGTGAAGGATGCGAAGAGGATGGCAGACATTTTTAATCAATACTACATAAATGTAGGTAAAAATCTTGCCGATAATATAAATACATCGGGCCCACCTGCTTTCAAACAAAAAACACTGAAACATTCATTCTTTATAAAACCTACTGCGCCAGAGGAAATTAAGCAGATCATTGATGAGACTAAAACTGGTAGAGCTCCAGGCTACGACAACATCTCAGGTGAGGTACTAAAGAAAATACGAGATGAGATTGCTGTTCCCTTTTCCCAGGTTATAAATGAAATTATCGAATCGGGCATTTGCCCACAAGAGTTTAAGGTTTCTGTTGTTATTCCTCTGTTTAAAAATAAGGGACCTACTGATCTACCATCTAACTACAGGCCTATCTCACTGGTTACTTCGTTTACAAAAGTATTCGAAAAGATTATTGAAAAGAGATTGCGAAACTACCTAGAGAAGCACAAAATAATCTCTGATAGACAGTTTGGGTTTCGAAAGGGAAGATCCACCTCCGATGCTGTGTCCACACTGTGCGATTCAGTTTACAGGGCTTTGGACTCTGGCGAAGTGGCTCTTTGTGAGTTCCTAGATCTCTCCAAGGCCTTTGATACCGTGAACCACACTATAATGCTGGACGTCTTGGAGGGCGTTGGTGTGCGTGGTGTTCCGCTGAAACTCTTCGATAGTTATTTGAGGGACAGGATCCAGATGGTAAAGATTGGCGATTTTCTTAGTGACCCATTGAATATTCAGTGCGGTATACCACAGGGCACAGTACTGGGACCTATTTTGTTCAACCTGTACATTAACGATATATTGAATATCGATGCGGATGGAAGTATAATCGGTTTCGCTGACGACACAGCCGTCCTATATAGAGATACAAACTGGGAAAAGTTGAGGTTTAAAGCAGAAAAGGACCTAGAAAAAATATTCAATGCCTTCAGTCGCAGATATCTCACAATAAATCTTGAGAAAACTAAATATCTTCCACTCTCCATCTATAAACCTAACCTGCCTCTTTTCGACATGTTGAGAATTAGAAATGTGGGCGGGAACTTTCAGATTGCCCCGGTCACCTCCATGGAATATTTGGGGGTCAACATCGACCAGTTTCTACGATGGGACGTTCATGTGAACAGTGTGGTCGCTACTTTGAGGCACTTTTTATACCGATTTCGCTTCTTGTATCTAATCTTGGAGAGAAGACATCTGAAGGTGTTGTACCATGCATTGGTAGAGTCCCGATTACGTTATGGCATTTTGGCATGGGGTGGTTTATATGATACACACTTGAGAAGACTGCAGGTTCTACAGAACACATTTATTAGGATTATTTTACAAAAGGAGAGACTGTATCCCACGGACAAACTTTATCTGGAGGCAGGGGTCATTGATATAAGGCAGACATATGTTTATGCTTTACTGGCATACACGTATAACAACAAAAATATTCTTACCTACCTGGAACACGATCATGATACTCGAGGAAAAACACAGCGAAAAGTTTCGTCATATAAGGCACGAAAGACCATCGGACAGCTAACGCACACTTTCCTTATCCCGCACATACTAAACTCTTTACTTCTGGAGCTGAGAATCCGACTGCACTCACTAAATTCTTTCGGCTTGTTTAGGAGCACTATAAAGAAATATTTAAGGGACACTGATAGACTCAATATCGCTAATATTGTGAATGGAATAAAATAGGAAAAATGCTACTGAAAATTTTACTCATCGGTGGTGAATTCTGTACCTGCTCATTTGGAGATGGCTGGAGTGGTCCTCCGCACAACCATATGGTTTTGGAGGTTTATCTTGTTTATTTGTTCTTTTGTTTTGTTGTTATATCTTCACTTTCCACTGAGTCTGTATACTTATGGTTTATGAATAAACAAGTTTATTATTATTATTATTATTACCTAGAACACAAGAGCAACACGATAAATTCTAGAGGTAATATCCGCAATATTCCAAGTAGCATTTATATACTGCTTCGTTTTTTTTTTTTTGATGAACGAGTGGTATCGTGAATTTTATAATAGCACAAAGCAGCATATCGACTCAAACCAAGGACTATTGCAGCAACTCTCTCATTGTCAAAAATATTATCAATATACAGGGTGAGTCTTTGACCACTGCGTTAATTTTAACCGTAGGTTCTTGAGATCAAAAGAAACACTTTTTCCATTACGGTTTTTCTATATTCAGCTGCGTTGAAAATTTATAAGCATTTTAAGTTTTCACATTGGGCAAATACCCCTCTGTAGTCCAGTTTAGTTTGAATGAAAAATACCTTCCACAGCATCCACTATTGACTCTGAATTGCTTAAAAACATTATTTTTCCTCTAAGTAATGATTCACTCACTCATGTTACATCCGATGAGGTCCATATCTAGAAGGAAGATACAAAATACTTATTTTCTGGTAAAAAAAATTCAACACCATAAACATAGATTTTTGTTGTTCTACTATATTTTCTTTCTACTTCAAGATCATAAACCATGCCTTTCTAGTGAGAAATTCCAAAAAAACCTCAGAATTATTGGGTGTTATCATCATACATTTGTAATTTTCTTCTTAAAATTTCCAAATCATGATAACCATCATTTCTATGAAACTTCCAATGCAAGAGGTTGTCACTGTGCTTTTTTTTTCACTCAAAGCCAGAAAAAATCATCTATGATTTTCCAAACACTGATATTTCTGAAGTTTCTTCTCCTTGACAGAGACCAGTGAACAGGTATTTTCTGTACTGAATCCCAATAACAATTTACCTGGATAGATTACAAGTATTTCCAGATTTAGGTGTGCAATTATACTTTCTTGAAGAAATACCTAAATTTGATTTTGAAAAATCAACAATAAATTTTTTGTTAAATCATTAATATGAATCCATTCTGTTTAGACTATAATTACTGATTACTGATTTGTATAATCTGTTTTAATTACGTAAACAAGAACATAAATATTGAATAATGGTTATTCATAGATTATGTCAAATTTTAATACCTTACCATAGAATATTAATTTATTACCGAACCCCAGGAGAGAAAAAATTAATATTTGCAATGTTTTTTTAAATGAAAGATAATATCTGTAACTATTATTGATCTTTAGTTATAATTTTCCTCAGAATAATTAGAGTGAATTATTATCACATTAAAATATTATAACGTCTCTGTGGTGGGTAGTTCCAAATAAAAAAGTGTTTGAAACTGTCAAAAGTTATTTGTATCTTCAAAAAAAAAGTGGAAAATTTTTTAGGGATAATATCGATAGTTTTAAATTATTCAATTCAGTATGAAATGATTATGGTCAGAAATTGCTTTCTATTCTAATCTTTCTTGTTTATGAGCTTATAGTTTCCAGATTCAATATTGTTTGAATTTCAATTAACCATGCATCATAACAAACATTCAGAAATATTGAAACTAAGTCAAATTCTATTATCCCTTAAGTTTGTGAACAAGGTTGAATCGGTGTATGAAATAAAGATAATAAAGGTATAAATCAAATATAGGAGTCTGGGTTCGAAGTTTTTAAAACTCATATGAGCTCAATTTGCAGCATTCCTATGTTAGAATAGATATAATTTGATGAACCCTGAAAGCCTGAAGCTATAAAAAACTAGCTCTTCATAAAGACAAGTCTTCAATTTAACAGGTCCTAACAGAAAATACTTTACCTATTTCAACGGTCAAAATATACCGAAGAGTGATGGAAAACTTTTTCTTTATTTATTATGGAATATTATTCTGGATTAAATATTAAACAAGGTGCTAGACATCATTAACAATGAATACAGCAAATGGCAATTTAGATTTTGTGGTGAATGTAAGACAAAAATTGTTCAGTGGTTAATTTCATCTATAGTGTTTAGTGGTGGAACCATAGACTGGAGAGATTTCCCCAATCTTTTGAAGAAATATTTAATAAAGACATCAAATATGGCAACATTGAACAAATCTGATTATTGAATCATTTCAGTACAGAGTTGGATTTGGGAAAATCAGAAAATTTGGACAAAATTATATCGATTCAATTCCTTTCAACTCCAAATATCTCAAGAATGGTGCGATTTAGGAGAAAAGATGAGGAATGATTTTATATGCAAAAAAGACTAATGATTCCAGGAAGTACGAGATACGGACCTTTCGTTCAAGCGATATTTGTGTTTCATGCAATTTAACCATTCTATAGAGTAATAGTGAGAAACCCACAAGAAGTGGAATAAATCTATTGATGCCAAAATATGCACGAGTGTTATCAAAAACCTTCTACAAGAGATCATTTCAATTGATATTGTCGTTTGAATATTACAGGTGAAAATGCAATTTTTTTATGAAATTTCAACACCCTATATCTTTTGAACGGGGCCAAATTTGGAAAAATGTTATAGGAAGAAAATGTTTCTTTTGACGTCAAGAATCTATGGTTAAAATTAACGCAGAGGTCAAAGACTCACCCTGTATAAATAAATTTAAATTATCTATTATCTTTAAGTTAAGAACCAAATGGCAGTAATCAGCAGTGATTTTCAGTAAAAACAACTGAAATTCTACAACTTGAAATGTACGTTGATCGGCCGTTACCTACAGCCCCCTTTGATGACACTAAAGATAAAAATACGTTACCGTGTTTGAAAATTAGGTTATAATTAGGTTGTAATTTCTATTCCTATTAGAAGAATTGAATTTTACCAAAATTTTTCTTTTGTTGAATGAAATAGAAATTAATTGATATTTAATTTGATTTTGAAATTTTCCTACCGAAATATTCAAAAACTCTTTCATCATATGCTCAGTTTATTGCGTTCATAATTCTATTCAAACCGAAGAAACGAGGCATACTCTGATACATCTATTCATTACGAGAGTTGTCTTTTATATTTCGGGATTAGAGAACTGTTCAAAAATCTGGGTGTTGAGATTTTTGGCTATTATTTAGAAGAGGAGTGTCACCAAATGATTGAGCTAGAGGTGGTAAAATAAAATGTTTATTGTACAATGTTCACATTCACATAATAAATGAGTATAAAATATTTACAAATTAACAACATCTAAACAGAGTTGACCTATTTACAATTATGGAGTAGTTATTGAGAGAATATTGAGTGTGAGAATAATTGAGAATCTACCTTGAAAAAATGTAGAATAATATTTCACAATAAAAGAGTCATAACGTTGTGTTTACTTGAGAAACAGCGTTGGCTGCAAGACTAGATCGAGTCATATGTGTTGCCGAAATTATTCAAGTCAAGAATATTGAGAGTAGAGGCACCATCTATCAATCAATAACAAAGTTTACAGTGATAGAGTTGGAATTTATTTCAAACTGTCTACTTTCAGAAAAACAAAAGGTTTCATTGATAAATTGAGATTTTGAGGTGTATAATGTAACAAGACAGACTTTCAGAGCGATTAAAGAAATAGAAAAATTATCATTCACAACGTTTAAAGTGATAGCCTGTCTAATCTATCAAAAAACAGAAGTAGAAATACATAATTATCTGTGAAGAGTTGAACTGTATGAAATGAGGCTTGAGAGGAGATAAAGTTATATAAAATAAAGATCAGTTGAGGAAGTGATTAGCTTTTTAGAAAGCATCTGTATCATACTAACTTAATTGAGACATTTATCATAGAATGATGAACGCTTACAGTAATAATAGTTATATTAGAAAAGCAGAAGAATTCCTATGATAATTCAAGAATTGAGATGAAATATTTGTACAATAAGAGATGCGTGATGTAGAGAAAATTATCATAAACTTGAACTAAAGTGACAACACTATTATTTGAGATGATATAATATGATTAGTTGAGAACAATAATGATATCAGGCAATGTAAGTACTGAGAAGTGGAAAAAGGAGTCGTTAGAGTGTATAATTAAGTATTCGAGGTGCAATATCAATATAGAATCATCAGGTGATTCATCTAACCAGGTCCAACGAAGGTTCTGGTAACTATATTTCTTATCGAGAAGTCTTGAATGAATATTGAGAACATCCTGGTTGCAGAATCCCATGATGATCCTAGCATGGCACGTAAAGATATCTGAAACTTATAAGGCCTAAGAAGTCTAATCATAAAGAGATCAACATGTCTAAAAGTTGAGTGAAATATGTGTAAGTGAAAATGAGTAAACTACAAGTGAATCTGGCAGTAAATTGAGGAATTCAGTGTTAACGTAAGGGGGTAATTTGCGAAAGAACAGATATGAAAAAGATAGCTGAAATTGGCGCGTGGTTGGACGTAGAATATTTTAGAATATGAAAATTATGACTGAAAACATGAATTAGAGGAGTCGAGAATGTAATGTGGAGTGTAACTTGAGTGAATAAGTAATGAGATGAACGAGATGTTTAAAGGACATATAAAGTCATGCAGTTTCACAAGTGCACGTGCAGAAAATAAGTCATGTATTTGAGAAAATTGTACTATACCTTTTAGAGAGGAATATAGGTGTCTTGAGCAGAGAAAAATGTCTTTGATTGTAAAAAACAGTAGAGAAGTCTTGAAAAAGACTGTAAAAAAGCAATATATAGCACTAGTCACTTCCAGGTTCACTTGTAACGAGGAGTTCGAAGAGAATAATAATTGAAAAAGAAACTCGAGCAATCAAAATTGAGAGAATCACACATGATTTTTTCATCGATCAACTGTCACCGTCACTGACACATCATCATGAAGTTAGCGATGATACATGAGGTAGATAATCCATGAGCGTAGAGTAGGTTGAGTTGTAGGGTTAAAAAGTTCTTGCAATTTTTAACAAGAAAAAAATTAAATATTGATCATCGAAAATCGCTTTATTGTTTTCAAAATATTCCCTATTAAAATCTATACACCTTTGCATGCGTTTGAACCACTTGTCGGAGCACTTTTGCCACTCTGATTGAGGTATCTCCAAAACATGCATTCTGAACGCACCAACTGCTTCTTCAGGTGTCAAAAAACGTTGACCTCTCATTTAATTTTTTACGTGCGGGAATAAAAAGAAGTCATTCCCTGTCCAGTCAGGACTATAAGGCGGATGACTCATCAATCTTGTTCTGAGTGCTCAAAAATTCAATTGTTTAAGTCCATGTGTGAGAGCTCGCATTGTCGTGGCGAAGGGTGATCCGTCTTCGATTCTTGGTTTTCTTAGAAGTCAACTGGCAGACAGATGGTTTTGTACCACTCAGAATTGACTGTTCTACGTTGTTCTAGTAAAGGGATTGCGACATGTGCAGTTTTTTCGAAAAAACAGGTGATAATTTGCTTGGAAGTGCTTCGTCCTTAGCAACCTATCTTGTAGTCTAAGATCCGCCTGCAGAATTAGTACATTTATCGTGTGTTCGCCAAAATTATGCACATGTAAGATTAGGAGAATATATATTTGCTAAGGTGCCTATTAAAATGTGGTCCCTAATATTTTAAATGAAATTATTACTAATTGATTTTTCGGAAAAAATTTCATTCACTTGTTTCTCAAATGAAATTTTGTCCACTTCACGGTAATATAAATATTAAGACTGAAAAATCACGGTTGCCGCTGTGCACTTGGCCGCACCTCCGCGCAGTCAGGTCTAAATAGGTATGATTTTGATACATTCATACGAGCAAACGTACATTTAATATTTATATATCAAATTAAAGCTTATATTTTATTGTTTATTATTATTACGGATTTCCATGAAAATTTGGGAGACTTTTTCTTTTCAACCTTATCCGAAAGATTTTTGAGCTTCAAATCGATTGAACTGATTCTGAAGGAGTTATTGAGGAAATCAATTTCAATTGCTCATAACTGAACTATTCGACGGATTTGGTCCAATAACCAACTTTACCGAGATACTTGTAGAGCGAAACTATTTTAAAAATATGAAAACTCCAGTTCAACTCCTCAGGAAAATAGAGCGTATGCGCCTGGATCGACATACTCGAATTTGAACACGAATTCTTCACCAGGAAGTCGAACCCAATCGATAGCTTGCTGTTTATTTAGTTTTTCAAACTAGAGTAAGCCTGCAAAAATGGCATATATTACTGGGTATATCCATAAAATACACAGTTTGACAGTATTTTAATTTGAAAAACTTGCTTATTCTTAAATTAAACCTGTACAAAGAAACAGATCCGCTTACAATAAGATAAGATTCGGTCCACGCATGAGCTACAATAACTCAGGATGACGGCCTCATTTTCTTTCTGCAGTTCTTATAAACCGAACTGTAAGATGTGAGAAGTCTAAGAATAATAATTTAGACGGTTCTGAGAACGCTGCATGTTCCTGAATTATGTTTGAAAACTTTAGAGCTAGTGAGTCTCACCATAATCTCACAATGTCAAATTGGAACTTTCTTCAAATTACTAATAAAGAATATGGCGATCATACGGTAATATATATGCCCAAGTGTATATTGCCAAGGATTTCCATCTGGTGGAGGATCAGTGATGTGAGAAAGATCTTTTAAAGCCTACACAAAATCAGTATCCATCAAGAATATCACTCTGACGACGCATAATACCTGTTTTGAACTACAGGATACTTTGATATTCTCTATGGTTATTAATGGTTGCAGCATCACCCCCAGGCTTGATAATGCTCGTCCCCAACTGATGATGAGTTACTCGCCATCTTATTTTATTGGAGCACTGCTATTTGATTATCTTGCTCGCCATTCTTATTCATATCCTGGAAACATGTTAAATATGAATTGATAAAACGTTTGTGGATGTAAGTACCAGTTCCATAAACATATATGATGTTTGTGATATATTGATGCTCGACTTCAATCTTCATTCCCAGAGTTTCTTCTCGAACCTTATCCGAAGGATACATCGATGTTGGGAAGCTGTAATCACTGCCAGAGGAGGAAATATTGAAACTGATTTATTTTGTCATTGATTTCATTAAAATTTGGAGAACTCAGTTGAAACTTGAATCTGAAACATAATGATTATGAGGAAATTTTCTTTGTGAGATGTGTATAGAATTATAAGAAAGAGTTCATGGAAGTTTCATCTGATGGGGTGACCTTCATTTTATACCTGAAATTCAAGATAACTATTCTGCTCATTAAACAATTCTTATAACCTTCTGGAATATCAGCATAAACTTTATATTTCTTGTAACCATCAACATGAAATTTGCGTAAAAAAACTATATTTTTTTCCTTCTCGATACCTTTCGTTTCCTTTTCTATTCCTTTCATTTATTTCGATTTCTCATGACTCCCTCTGTAATCCTTAAGGTCCCTATCAGTGCACAAAAAATTTTCCAAGTGTGGGATACCTTGCAGTTCTCTCTGTAGATTTGGGCCTGTGTAGATACCAGAAAGAGAAGGCCAGTTAGTGACCACCGAATGCAAATTTGGTTCTCTGAAACGACCATGAAGAAGCCGGCAAATTGGCACAGAATTATTTTGGCATCTCTATTGAAAAATTCATTGAAAAATTTGAAGACAAAACACTTTCAATCGACACGTTGGTCATTGAACATTCCTAACAATTCATAATATTTTCTCTACTAACACATTTCAGAAACTAACGCTTTCTAATAGGCTCTAGTCCCTTGCGGGGCTACTAGGCGCTACTATGCATAGATCTGCTTTTTATATTTTGGTTCATGTTTTCAGGAAAGGGGTCGTTTTCAGATATCTTTGTCTCTTCGGTACTGATATTTCCTGGTATGAAATATTTTCGCATTCAGTGAATTTCTTTCTAATATTAATAAGCTTGAAGTCGCTTATTCGCAGGCTGCATGTCGGTTTTTGATAAATAATTTTATCAAAATTCAACTACTCTCAATTTTCAGGAATATTGGCCAAAATACAATCACTGTGTTGCAGAAGGACGTTTTTCCGGACGAACTGAGGAATCTTCTTATTTTGTAAGTATTTCTGATTATTCGTGAAAAATTCAATTAATATAAAACTCCAAATGTGCTTGTATGTTTCATGAAATAGCTGAAATATTCAAATGGCGAATTTCTGAACTACTCCTGTTTCATTATGTATAAGAAATTATCCGTTTACATAAACATCTAGAATCCAGGATAGATAGATGAAAATGAACTCGCTCATCCGCCTTTTCGTTAAACATACTAAATATTAGAGTAAGTACCTATAGTGTTCGACATAACATACTCGCTCATAATGAAATGTTTCAAAATAGAATATGATGTTTTTGTAGGAGAATATAAGTACCGGAAGTATGAAGTACATGTTGAAGACGATCGAATCAGAGAGTTATTCAATGAAATGACTTTGGGAATCAATGAATATTTTTTTCATTCCATTCTTATTATATTTTTTTAAGTAACATTTACATAAGAAAACATTTATAAACTACTCGAAATTTATAAATACAAAGATATAATATCAATCATATAAATTTCCTTGCTGATTTGTTGCAAGCTATGTACCAAATAATTTATATAAGATTAGTTGATTCAATCTAGTTTAAATAGCTGAAACACCATGAAATATTTTTTTGTAAATGAGCTGCCTTCTAGAAGCCTTCGAGGCTGACTTTCAGTTGTATGTCAATTGATTAGACTTAAACAATTTTTGATATCATTAATGAGCATTATCAATTTGTGAATGCCGGTCAAATTACCTCCATAAGTTGTAATGATGATTAAAACTAACCATTTTGTGAGAGTCTTGCTCACTGTCAATATGGCAATTAATTTCCATTATTAGCCATATCTGTTGAAATTATATAACCATTTTTTTAAGACTCGCAATGTTTCGAAGCAGCGGCAAATCTATGGCCATTATTGTGTTACATTTATTATTTTTCAGTATATACCTATTGTACACCTATATTCCGAAATGGCGGAAGAGCAAGTTCCTACGAAATTACTCTCAATAAAGTGAAAGTTCGAGATCTTACTAAGGAAAAATTTTGGTCAAGAAATTAATGATCATAATGATGATGAATGATAAATTTGATGCTAGGTAGATGTTGTCATCTCGCCTTGAAAATATTGAACACCTAGACGCTAAGAGTTAGTTTAAATTAATAATGAGAATATTCAAATCATAAAAGCTTAGTATTGCCTACTTTCTATTGGGAGTAATTTTCTTGAAAATAAAGAATTACCTTGAGGATATTTGAGGCTAGTTTTAAAATTAATGATATCGGAAATTTTTCTGTAAAGTAATTTCAACATAATAAATGATGGAAAAAGACATTATAACGTTCCATTTTTCATGAGAGAAAGTAGTATATAATACGTATCAAAAATTATTTGCATCATTATCATTTTATGACGAATAAGAATAAAAATAAGTTTATTACATCCCTTCAGACAAACAACCATCGTATGGGACAGGTCATATGGTTCTACAAATAAGAACACAATTTCATATAAAACTGAAATAACAATTTGAAGTTATATAGAATTAGAAAAACGAAACTCAAAATTCTTCATTGATTGAATTTGAAATCCAAAAATTCTCCAACACTATAAAAGCAGTTGATCAACTTAGAGAAACTTCTTAACTTCTCTTTCAAAAACATTATAATGCAATGTCTTGAATCTCTCCGGCAAGTGATTAAAAAGTTTAATGCCGCTATACAATGGTGACTTTTGGAACTTTGAAGTTCTGTGAATTGGATATAAATTGCTCTTGTGTCTTGTGTCATGTTTATGGAACTCACAGCATTTTTTGAGATTTTTAGAGGTCTTCTTAACAAGTAAAAGAGTGTTCAACATAAAGATGCAAGGAAAACTTAATATTTTGTGTTGTATAAACTTGGGTCTACAGGACTCCCGGGGGTCCATATCGAATATAAGGCGTATCAGTTTCTTCTGAGCAATGAAAACATCTTCTGGTAATGATGCACTTCCCCATGAAACAGAACTCTTTATTGCTTAGTACTATCAGAAGTGCCCAAGATTGAACAAAGAAGTTCAAATCCTTGGTTATTATAGACACCTAAAAAGTCTTTCTGTGAGTGTGAACTCAGGTGCCGAACATTGTGTAACTATTCTTATCTGTGAATACATAATTCTGTTATAACTACAAACTTGTTTTTATTCACCTTGCAAACATCTTTTCTACCAAAGATAATTTTTGGATCTACTGTTATAGTATAACCAGCGACTCAGGAAGTGCGCTGCCCTTCATAAGCGGGTGATTATTTTTATCTCTAATTTTGTTCCCGCACAGTATTTGGCGAGGGTATGCACTACCTGATTTTTTTAAAGTAATTATGTGAGATTGTCGCCAAAATTGATGGGTTGTACCGATTTGATTGAATGATTCCAACATCTTCGCCAGTGAATTCAGATGATGTTGCTTATGAAATATCATTGGTATATTATCCGGAGCAGCTGCTGAGTTTCTCATCGATGAAAAAGCAAAGTTGATTTCCTGTGTTGTGAATGTCTGGTTGATAGGCGAATGAAAATCGGGAGTAGTCATTTGTTCGAAGATGAATTGGGTTGTGTGATAGGGGTTTTTTCTGTAGCAGTGTTCACCCAGTGTATTGGCTATCTCTTCCCTATTAGTGATAACTTGATTGTTTTGCTCTAGGACGGCAGTTATTTCATTGGTGATGTGCTTTATGCGCTCTAAGCGAGGGTAAGAACCATCATAGTTCCACTGAAGAGGAGTAATTAAGATAATTTTGTCGATATTGAGGTGCAATCAGTTTTACTATCTTCGTCACTTGTATCGAGGCTTTTGAGACTGTCAATATCCCCTATATCATTCTGCAGTAGTTATTCTGTTTTCAACAGATCATTCGACGTGAGGGTAAATGCTATGAAAGTCATGAAGAAATAATTCCTCATTGCTTGTAAATCTTTTGGCTTCAGAGAAAGGTGTGGATCTTCCAAAATAATTTCTAAAAATGCCACGAGATTGTTATACGGGCCATTAAAGAATTCCGTGTCTTCTTGGTATGCTGTTGGTTCACTCAGTTTATTTTCACTAGCTGCTAACTCTAGTTTACGCTTTTACCTAGATCTTTTGGTACCATCTGTATGGGCGACAGGATTCTTGGAGTTTTCTTTCACAAGCACTAGATTATCTTCTTCGTTTCTAACTTTGGGATAGGGTTATGATAGTGTGAGTTATGTGACTAACAAATAAAATCATGTGAGGGGTGTGAATTAGGGCATTTTGGTACAATATAACCAGACATTCTACAGATAAAACATTAAATCCTATACGTAGACAAGAAAATACGATTGTTGATAAACAAGAATAAAGGTTTGTAGTTCGAAGGCAACATTTGGGGGAAAACATAGAGTTGTCTGCGAAAATTCAGCATGTGGGAGAATTCATTTTCGGGGATACCGGCCTTGAGAAATGAAACGGGGGATGCAAGAGGTAATCCAAGATTTCTTATCACTTCAGTTAGTCTTTCATGTGGTGTACAAGGAGATACCTACATTTGAAATAAGAATTCTATCAGTTGGAGTAACTAATGTTTCTATATTTAGGTTTATATTTCCAATAAGCCTGTATAAGTGAGTTTGTACCAATCTGTCTGTCAACCAGTTCTTTGTCAGCTAAATAAATACAAATCCTGTTATTCGATATTTGAAAGGCCAAACAAATGTTCTTGGGCTGAACAACTGCTAGGACATAGTCATGAAGTTACAAACTTGTTATTTCTGATACAGATGCATACGAAAAGAATTGAGAATTTGTAGTGCCTCCTGTTATTTCTGATATTTTGGTAATAGAAACATTAGTGGGTTTAAGTAATATTATCAACGCCCTTCTAGTAAAGAGCTATTGAAATGTTTTAATTGTGTATCCTTATGTAATGAAAATTACTTGCGAAATTGAATATTCCATAATGTATTGTTTGTTGCCTGCACGCAATACACCTATGTAGTTTTTCCAACAATATAAATGTGATGAAACACGGCATGAAAATGTGACTCGTTTGTTTACCTCAGAAAAAATAAATAGAAAATATCAAGATTCTGGTTTAAGTTGGTAGTCACTTATTCACAAATTCACAGATCAACTCGAGATTTAATCGATAATCTGACGAAAATTTATCATGAATAATTTCTAAAATAAACACTGGATCGATGTGAACACCAGAAGCGTGCGAGATTCGCTTAGCGTGCTATTGTTTTGCCCGTCTGTCAGTCATTTTCGAATATCAAGCCGAAAATGGTATCAACCGATTGGGTTTGACTTCCTGATGAAAAATAAAAATACCTTCTATCATCCTAATGAGGAAGAGTTTTCATATTTCAGAACAGGTTTATTGATCAAATATCTCGGTCAAGTCCATTAAAGGGCCAAAATCCATCGAATGGTTCTGCAGTTATAATAAGCATTTGAAATTGAGTTTCCTAGAATATCTATCCAATCAAATGTACCTAGGAAGATTTTTGAATAAGTTTCCATGAAATCATCCTGCTGGAAAATTTCGAAGGAAAAGTCGAAAATCTTTTCTTAATTACTTGATATCTCATAAGATATTCAGATGCGATTCACAAAATTTTGAATTTTATCGATATTATTGTTATTCAGAACATCTCTAAAATTCACCATTTTACCATCTCATTGTGTGAAGCTATGGGTTCACCATATTTTTATGATTTTGGAATTTAAAAATACCGTGATCATCAATATGATGTCAAAATATATATCATAGTGCAGTTCATTGTATGACAGTTCTGTAAAATCATCAAACTCGGCAATTTCACAAATGTTTATCCGTCAGAAATTCTGATATGATGAAGAAAGTAACCCTTGTATACTGATAGATCAATTTTCCTGATTATATAGCCATATGGCTTGAACGACTCAAGTTAGTTACATGTTAATGGACTAATAGAAAACTTCAATGAAAACCTATCGTCTAGAAAAAAAAAAATTAGAAAGCACTGACGTTAGGACAGATTGCTTTGGCGCTCTTGTTGAGCTACTTGCGAGTAAATATTCAAACCATAACAACTCTATAAGCACTCTGATCAGGTGAACAATAGTGTTTTCCCGTACCATGGGACAATGTTATGCAAAATGAACGCTTATGAATGAACAAACCTATATCTCAAATTAAAAATAACTATTCCTAATTTTCCCCAAGTTTTGTTCGAAGCTATAATTCCCTTTTATTAAAAAATTATGTCAGTGCTTTTCTGAATTTTGACAACCTATATTGTTTCAGCCATCGAGATTGAATTCTATCTCTATGAATTCCTGTTATGAAAAATTTTGATTAATATTACGTCAACTAACACTGATTAATGAGCCCGGCATTTGATCTGAGATGGCCATCGCTCAAAAAAAAACATCGGGACGTATGTCATTTCTCTTTTCTCTTGAGTAAATGAAAAAAATGATCATATCTTTAGATGGAAAAGAGCTACGGCAATGAAATTTGAGGATAAGTAAGATATCGATCACCTTTATATATTCACGAATTTTTATTGAAATCCGAAAAATATTTTATGAGATAGTGCGGATTAAAAAATTTTTTTTTGGAATTTTTTAAAAATTTTCTAGCGTAACGATTTCTGCGAAATTTTGCGAGCCGTTTTGTTGCAGCCTCCCTCAACAATATTTGAAGTATCAACTTGATCGGATGGATATTCTAGTAGTTATTGAGGAAACAAAATTTCAGATGCTCATAACTATTGAACCATCCGACGGATTTGGCCCAATAACAAACTTGACCGAGATATTTGGATAATTAACATATTCTGTAAATATGAAAACTCTAGCTCATCTCTTTTGGATGCTAGAGAGGATACGGCCGGCCGGACGGCCAGACAGACTCAACTTTCGCCACGGATTCTTCATCGGGGAGTCAAACCCAATCGATTGATTCCATTTTCGGCTCGATATTCCAAAATTACAGACATTCGGGCAAAATGATAGGCACTCTGTTCGGGTGAACAAGAGTGCCAAAAAGAATAGATGTGTCAGAAAAGGAAATCTTCAGAACTATTCAGAATCTCTAAGAATATAAGTACCTACGTTGAAAAAACGCATTACTTAAAAACAACCAGAACATCTTGGCTGAAATGATACTGACTAAAAACTATGAGATGGTACCGACATCACGTCAGTGCTTTTTCAAATTTGCTGTATTAGTGGTAAAAGCCCGAGTTGTTAGTTGTAACAATAGATAAGTGGTAGAACACCTCTGGATGAAATTTTCCTTGAGATATTTATTTCATAGAAATGAAGACCTCAATTATCATTTATTAATATTAAATTGTAATAAGTGAAGATTCATACTCTAATTTATTCTTTTATGATTGAGGTTCTTACTTGAAGGAAATTCATTTTTTATTCAGTCTATTTTAAATTGATGAGATTTATTCATCCTCAGACTTATCTTTTACCTAGAAAATCGAAAAATTGTATAAAACGAGATATCTAAGAACTGCTCTAGTCAGTTTTAATTGGTAAATGCCTTATCAACATTATTCTTAACTGAATTTTCACGGCAACAATCTAACTCAAAAAGGACATTTACTACCTGAAAAAAAAAATTTGAGCATGTCGTATATGAAAAGTGCGAACGAAACAATTAATTTTTCCACAATTGTGTCATATTTTTGAGTAAATTCCTTCTTATCGAATATGGAAGTTCTCCCCTACTGTGATCTCCAAAATTGTGCAGACTTTCCGGTGACAAAAAGAATAACCGTAGAAGACAGAGGCGTCGACCTTAGCTCCAGATTTTTCCACCACATTATGCAGTGGAAATATCCTAGCCCACCTAACGCCTTGATTTACCGCTCTCCCTTTCACAAACATCGAATTCTTCCGGAAAATTTGGTTATTCAATTACATTCAAGGGATGCTACACGCCAGGAATATCTGCTTTTTTCAGTCTCAGTTAGATGAATTTCGGTCCCATATGCTGTGGATGAAATGTGGTTGTTTTCTTTCTCTAAACTTATCTGGTTTGGTGTTTATTGGCAGTAAGGATCGATGTGTCGTCTGCTTGTCGTCTTCATATACGAGTAGACGGTATTTCCCATACTAACAGGAAGGTTTGTGAGGAATCAGGGGGTGCGTTATGTAGATGAGTGCAGTTGATAGTTTTTCACTGATTATTTTTGTCAGTTCCGTACCCAATGAAAAACAAAACAAAGGGGGACGCGTTTGAAATTTTGAGATCAAATATTCTTTCATATTTTTGTATACGCTTTTCGAATAGTTTAATTCGAACTCAACACCCAACTTTCTAGGTTACAGCGAGCCAAGGTTTTCAAAAGTATGCTAATAAAACCAAAGTGAAAAGGATTATGAAAACAGGCATAAAAAGCTTGTGGTAGTCATTTGATTACAAAATTGACCGGAATTCATCATTATTGTAAGCCAATTGATTCCAAACAGGAAATTGAATGATTGAGACTCGAAATGCTACTGAAATCAAATTAAATTACCATAAAAATTGCCAAGTGATATAATCAGTTCAGAAATCTTAACTTATGGAAATTAATATTATTCATATCGTTATTGAAGACCATTTATAAAGGGCGATTTATTTATAAATACTCTTTGTGGTGGAGATTAAGTTGCAGATCGCGCATGCGTTGTGTGAACTGAAGTGGTATTCTCGTTCAGTAGTGTCTGACATTTCATAATGAAACGACTTAGCTCGGCACAGCGTCTACAAATTGTTCAGCTTCATTACGAAAATGAGCGTTCTCCGATTAATGTGAATCGGGCCCTTAGAGCGACTTACGCTCGACATAACTGGCCTACCAAACGCACAATTCGATCTACCATCACTAAATTTGTGACTAAATATTAGTTATTGGATGATACTTGACCAAATAGGCAACATCCAGCTCGTAGTGAAGAGAATATAGCGGCGGTAGGGGAGAGTGTACGTGATAACCGTGAAGTGTCGATTTGTCGCCGTAATCAGCAGCTTGGCCTTTCGTATTCAACGACTTGGCGGATTTTACGTAAGGATCTTTTTCTGAAAGCTTACAGAATTCAGTTAGTACAAGAACTTGTATATATGACCATTGAATGCGTCTTGTGGTTTCTGTTGGCGTTTTTTGTCTGTTGTATATTGTATAGTCCGTGCGTTCTTCATTTTATTATCCTGAATCCAAAACCTTCACTTCATCATACAGGGTGTCCCAGAAATCAACGTCAAGCCGAAAATGGGTGGTGGGCCAAGTCATGATAGTTATCAGAAAAATATAAAAAAAATACTTGTCATGCACGCTTCGAATTATGAGTATCAAAAAAAAAAAATTAGAAAAACTGACACCCTGTGATGATCTTTCAAGTCCTGTGGCTACAAATATTAACTTTTCGTGAAACTTTTTTCTTTAATGTAACCATGGATAACCCTTCTTTAAAATACAATTCAAAATTAAACCATAACTGCCTCAATTTTAAATTAAATGTTGGATTTTTGGCCACCACTTAATTTAAAATAATTACATCACCCAACTTTAACCGACTGTACCATAAGAAAAAATGTACTACACTATTTCGGCAAGTAACATTAAAAGATGGTGCATTTAGTCAAGAATCCAAAATTGTATAATACTTGCTAGAGTACTCCTTAATTTAGGAACACATTTTTTTTTAATTAAACCGGATTTCATGACAATTTTATTATTATCATCACAGAACGAATTACCAGATTTATTGGAAGAAGTGCCACTAAACATTTACGGTAGTATGTGGTACCAACAAGATGGCTGCCCAGCGCATTATGCGCGCACGGTACGCGAGTTTCTCGATCGAGAATACCCCGATAGGAGGATCGGGCGAGGTGGTACAATTTCGTGGCCTGCTCGCTCGCCCGATTTGAATCCCATAGATTTCTTTTACTGGGGAACGATAAAGGAAAATGTGTACTCTAAACCCATTCAAGATTTAGACGAGCTACGACAAGGAATTACGGAAGCCGCTGAAAACATTAACTCGAGAAGATACGCTCGTCTTATTACACGGTCATTTTTAAGGAGATGCAGAGCTTGCATTGCAGCTGAAGGCAAACAGTTTGAACATTTGATGTAAATTCTTAATGTAATTAAATTAAAATCATTACTGAGGAAATCTAATAACTGAATTTTATTTTAAACTTGCACCTAAACTTAACAAATTCCTTATTAACCCATGGTTATTACCCTTACGACAAGATGGCGGCTCTGTCTCACTTACATTGTCGAAATGGTATGTACTTGTGCCTGTAAATTGTGGACTTAAAAACGCCTTGGCTGTATTGCAAATAATTTATCTAATTAAATAAAATTGTCATGAAATCCGGTTTAATTGGAAAAAAAAATTTGTTTTCCTAAATTAAGAAGTACTCTAGCAAGTATTATACCATTTTGGATTCTTGACTAAATGCACAATCTTTTAAAGTTACTTGCCGAAATAGTGTAGTACATTTTTTTCACGGTACAGTCGGTTAAAGTTGGGTGATGTAATTATTTTAAATTAAGTGGTGGCCAAAAATCCAACATTTAATTTAAAATTGAGGCAGTTATGGTTGAATTCTGAATTGTATTTTAAAGAAGGGTTATTCATGGTTATAATTACAAAAAAAAAGTTTCACGAAAAGTTAATATTTGTAGCCACAGGACTTGCAAGATCATCACAGGGTGTCAGTTTTTCTAATTTTTTTTTAATAGTCATAATTCAAAGGTGCATGACAAGCATTCTTTTTATATTTTTCTGTTAACTATCATGACTTGGCCCATCGCTCGTTTTCGGCTTGACGTTGATTTCTGGGACAACCTGAACAACATATATGATCACAATCATTTACATTTGCGAGTGCACATCTTCCTAGATTTTTTTGTGTCATTTCTATGATCACTTTTGTTTTTCAATGTTTGAGGATTTTGGCTTATGTAATATTTTTTATTAACCCGGCATGGTATTCTTTATATCACATAGGATTGTTTTAAGGTGGGAATTTCATCTTACAACCTGCTGAATAGCTTGAAAGTCGAATTTGCCTGTTGCAATTTTTGATCTTCATTTCTAAACTCCATTATGATCTTATCTTTCAAATTTCACTCATTTATTATCGAACAATTATAAACGTTACTTGCTTGCTCCTTGTTCATCAAATCCAACAATTACTTATAATTTTTATATCTAGATTTTTCATGATAAAATTGTACTAAACAAGACCTTATATGTAAACAAAAATATTTTTACATAAAGGTAATGACTAGATAAATAGTTTATAAAGAGGTTGAACTCATCCTATACCGATCCAAGACAATTTATGGTCGATCAGATCTTATTTATAATCTTAGAGTCTAAGAAGGGACCCATTGTTGTTGATTTTCCTTTTCCAACGTGAACTCTATATCTGGGTCATTATTTTGATTTATTAAGATATATATAATAATATAAACATATATGCTTCTCAGGCAACCGAGGCTCACGTATGATAAAAAAAGTGGTAGTTTTCTTTGTAACCGAAGCTTTCGCCATACTTTATTGCTTCTTCAGGGCGTCTGAAATGAAGAGATACAGAAAACATTAACAAATCGACGCAAATTGAAATCATCTCAAAAATTACTGAAATTGAGATAATATGATAAAGATTGCTATTTATAGCAGAACATTATAAGATGCAG